>CM064562.1:12541677-12994177 GCA_032716605.1 Paralithodes platypus | reverse complement strand
GAAATCCGGCTTCGCCGGAGACATTTTTCTATCGAAAAATGTAAAAATTTAGCCTGCTGTCAAACAAAATAAAAATATGCTGGCTCGCTACCGCTCACCAGTAAAAAATTGACACCTGGATGCGGATAAACGTCTTAAAACAGTAAACTGAATGGGGCCAAATGGATACAAGGCAGAGAAAGATAGAAAAGGACAGAACAAAAACAGGTCACCCCCCTTAAGGTATTCGAAATTTAGTTCATCATTAAGTCCTCAAGTGATTGTGTATAATACCCTTCAAGGGTTCTAAGTCGTATTTTTTGTCTTGCAACATTTATAAGTTATTCGAGGGCTCAAAAAGGGTTCTAAATTAATGTCCGCAAGTGTACAATCTCCTTCAAATGCTCTAAATTGTGTTCTTTCTTGTGATGACGAGGTGCCCCGTTCAGGTAATGGGTTCAATACCTTAAAAGTCGCTGGTAATAATAGTTGTTTACATATTAAGAACGCTTCCCTGGACCCTTTAGCAGACGTATTAGCATTTCCAGGCCTATAGCCTATAGTCTGTTCATTCTAGGTTGGGTAGAGATCTTAACATGTAACCTCCCATAACTCAAAAAGTGCTGGAGTAATCGAGCTAGTATTTCTACCACATATGAAGACTTAGCTAGGAACTAGGTGTGAACATTGACAGCTCATTTGCTCCAGCCCTTTTTGAGTTACAGAGATTAGAGGTTACGATTTCTGCCCAACATAGGATGAACGGACTATTGTGGGATGCTCTATACTTGGTCCCCTGAAATATGGGCAGGTGATTTCAAATGCTCATCTACAAATTTAATGAGAAACTACAGTCTTATTATAAACCAATGCGAGCGATATTTAATGAGAAACTACAGTCTTATTATAAACCAATGCGAGCGATATTTAATGAGAAACTACAGTCTTATTATAAACCAATGCGAGCGATATTTAATGAGAAACTACAGTCTTATTATAAACCAATGCGAGCGATATTTAATGAGAAACTACAGTCTTATTATAAACCAATGCGAGCGATATTTAATGAGAAACTACAGTCTTATTATAAACCAATGCGAGCGATATTTAATGAGAAACTACAGTCTTATTATAAACCAATGCGAGCGATATTTAATGAGAAACTACAGTCTTATTATAAACCAATGCGAGCGATATTTAATGAGAAACTACAGTCTTATTATAAACCAATGCGAGCGATATTTTCAGTCGGTTCTTCATGTTCAAAATAATAAAAATAGTTTTGAGATTATAAGACGTTCGGCCCATTAGTTTGGCGATTTTAACACCTTTCGCCCCATTTCGTTGACAATTTTAAGACCTTTCGTGCCATTTAGGTGTCGATTATTTCCTGGCGAACGATAGCGAGCCTGCAGTTTTAAGAGGAACCGGCCTTCGGCCGGGAAAATTTTCTACCGAAAAATGTACAAATTTATCTTGAAGGGGGGTCTATGGGGTGTTTTTCTAAGCTTGATGGAGGTCTAGGGAGGAAACTTAGAAAATATATGAATAAATGAATTAATAGACCAAACAAACGGCCAGCCTTCCCTTAACTCCCTCTGGCTGGAAGTGACTCATTAACATTTATATATACAGGTACACCACCGGTAGATGGCGTGCACTTCCGTATGACCACGTTTGAAATATAACGCAACTACATTATATTCGCCTCACTTAACCCTTTCAAGCTCCAATGCGCATTTCTGTTCTGTTTTCTGGCTACTATTAGACGATTTTATTCAGATTAGTAACGGTATACGGAAGTCAAAGGGTTGATTGAGATAGTATTTACCCTTATAATACCCACAGATCCTTCCTAAGCTGCATAAAATCGTCTAATGATAGCCAACATAAACTGCTAAAAAACGCGTCAGAGCTTCAAGGGGTTAAACTGGGCAGCTCATTCGGTAAATTGCCATCGCCCCCTCTGTATTACTCGGCTGTTATGATGGCTGTGTACCGATATATGGTGTTGATAGTAAACAATTGGTATTTATATGATGCATACATAAAATAGGTTCATATATTTCCATTAAGGGGGGATGGGCGAATTTGTATGCTTTTATATTAATATTTGTATTTCTTTTTCACTTTCCTCCCTAGACCTCCATCAACATTAGAAATATAGCTATGGAGTATTTAAGAGAGAGAGAGAGAGGTATGTATGTATAGATGTATGTATGTATATGTGTATCTATTGGTGTGTACGTCTCCATGACCGTGACCCGGCGCCCGGTCTGACCTCTGGTGGCCACTCTGGAATGTTGCCTTGGTCTCACCGCACCCTAGACTCGGGGCACTCCGGTCTTATTATCACAATCCTATAGAGTATAGAAGTTTAAGGGATGCTGGTTTATTATTTGGTCGACTCTTTCATTTATCTATTATTGTGTTCGTTTCCTCCCTAAATCTTCATAATAATACAAAATAATAACAAAATTAAAAAATCCCAGGATCCCCTTTCAAGATTTATTTGCACATTATTAGGTAGAAAAATGCTCCGGCCAATGGCCGGTTATTCCTAAATTACAGGCTCGCTTTCGCTCGCCAGGAAAAAATCGACACCTAAATGACACGAAAAGTCTTAATATTGACAAAGAAATGGTGGTGAAAGCTCTTAAAATCGCCAAACTAATGGGCCGAACACCTTCAAATCTGAAAACGGATAGGGCTAAGCATGAGGGAGAAGAGGAAACAGAAAAACCGACCATCTCCCCTGAACCCACTCTTGATGTTTACTATCGACTCTGCTTTTGACTCACAGACAATCATTTTGGACCTTTAAGGGGGGTGACCTGCTTTTTGTTATTTCTGTCCTTTTCTCTCTTTCTCTGGCTTGTATCCATTCGGCCCCATTCAGCCAACTATTTTAAGACGTTTATCCCCATCTAGGTGTCGATTTCTTCCTGGCGAGCGAAAGCGAGCCAGCATTATATGAAGAAATCCGGCTTCGCCGGAGACATTTTTCTATCGAAAAATGTACAAATTTAGCCTGCTGTCAAACAAAAATAAGAAATATGCTGGCTTGCTACCGCTCACCAGTAAAAAATTGACACCTGGATGGGGATAAACATCTTAAAACAGTAGGCTGAATGGGACCAAATGGATACAAGCCAGAGAAAGATAGAAAAGGACAGAACAAAAGCAGGTCACCCCCCCTTAAGCCGGTATCACACGAGTGCTTTTTCCCTCAAAATTTTTGCTCAATTCTGGTCTGGCAGCTTATGAGGTCAACATTTATTATATATCTGTAACCTAAATTCATCAATTACCAGTCTAGTTTCCGATACCAGTGCAAGATATTTCAGAAATGTTGCCAGAAAAATGTTGATTATGGAATGTTGACTATAAAAACTCTCATGTGATACCGGCTTTATTAGGCCTTCTACAGCAAAAGCGAACTTCCGAAATGAAACGTTTGTGAAGTAATGAAACGTTTGTGAAGTAATGAAACTTTTGTGAAGTAATGAAACGTTTGTGAAGTAATGAAACGTTTGTGAAGTAATGAAACGTTTGTGAAGTAATGAAACGTTTGTGAAGTAATGAAACGTTTGTGAAGTAATGAAACGTTTGTGAAGTAATGAAACGTTTGCGAAGTAATGAAACGTTTGTGAATCAGTCAGGGATAATGGTCTATACTGTACACATTTGGCCTTTGAGGGGGTAGCACTCGCTTTTTCCGGACCCCCCATTCTCCCTCGTGTTTAGCATATTAGTTTTGAGGTTTTAAGACGTTGGTTCCGTTAGTTTGGCGATTTTGAGACCTTTCGCCTCATTTTGTGTCGATGGGTGCACTGGGCCTGCGGGGTACACTCGGCCTGGTCATTAGAAGGGGACGAAATGAAAAGGAAGGCGTTCAGTCACAACCCCAATTATCGTGGTTGAGATTATTATTATTATTTTTTTATTTTTTTATTTTTTTTGGAGATAATCGAAGACAAAAATACTAAAGGTAACCCACAATTTTTTTTTTGAGATAACCGAAGACAAAATTAATATACTAAAGGTAACCCACAACTTTCAGAGCGTGAATAAGGTTGACGAGCAAGTTAAAGGGGAGGCAGACCGTTTTTCTGGACCCCCTCCCTAATGTTTAGCCCCACTAGTTTTGAGATTATAAGATGTTCGGCCCATTACTTTGGCGATTTTAACACCTTGCGCCCCATTTCGTTGTCAATTTTAAGACCTTTAGTGCCATTTAGGTGTCGATTATTTCCTGGCGAGCGATAGCGAGCCTGCAATTTTAAGAAGAACCGGCCTTCGGCCTGGACATTTTTCTGCCGAAAAATGTACAAATTTATCTTGAAGGAGGGTCTAGGAGGTGTTTTTCTAAGCTTGGTGGAGGTCTAGGGAGGAAACTTAAAAAAAATATATATAAATAAATGAATTAATAGACCAAAGAAACGGTCTTCCTCCCCTTAAAGGGGGATGGGCGTATTTATTTCTTCAATTATATATATTTTTATCATATTTTTAGTGTCCTCCCTAGGCCTCCATCAAACTTTAAAAATTCACTTAGAACCTCCTTCAAGATAAATTTGTACCGGTATATTTTTTGATTGAACAATGTACAATTTCTAAGCTAGTCGACCTCCATCAAACTTCAAAAAATCACCTAAACCTTCCTTCAAGTTAAATTTGTATATTTTTTGATTGAAAAATGTACAATTTCTAAGCTAGTCGTAATGAGTATTCTACAGAATGATCATATCGGCCTCAAGCCTTTGCAACCATACTTTGTTTCGTCCATAGTTTCAAGCGTTAAGCCGGAGTCACACGAGCCGTTTTTCGAGCAAATTTTACGGGCAATTATGGTCTGGCAGCTTGACAAATTACACTTGATCATAATTCAGCCGCCTAACATCCTCTACCTTCAGTCTAGTCACCGATACCAGCGCAAAAAAAGTCCCGGAATGTAACGAGAAAAAACTTGCTCATGGAAAATTGACTGAAAAATCGTTCGTGTGACAGCGGCTTTAGTCTCTTAGCCCTGTTTTCAAGTAACTTGGGGTTCGTTAGGTTAATGTTAAAGTTAATAGAGCTAGTTTAGCTTGAAAACTTTGGTTAGTTTAGGTTAGGTTAGCTTAGAGCATAATATTATTCAGTTTACGATAGTTTTGGTTAAGAGCAAAGTAAGGTTAAGTATTTATTTACTTTAGATTTCACTACACTAAAGCAGAGGATTGGCTATCTTGTGTTATGTTGTGTAAGGATAAGTTACCGTACTCGTCGTGGTAGGTACCTAAGAACTTGACAATAAATTTGACCCCTTAACTTCTCATAACTCAAAATTAATCAAAGCAATCGAGCTGACATTCCTATCATTTGGGAAGATCCCGCCAGGAAATAGGTGTGGATATTTACAGCCAGTTTGCTCTAGTCCCTTTTGAGTTACGAAGAGGTCAGAGATCGAGATAATTGTCAAGTTCGTTGGCGCTACCTATGGAAGAGAGGGTCAATACCTAAGGATTCAGACTATGGGAATACATGCCACCCGGATATCACAAGCTACCCTCACCCCTCATAGTCTACCCTCACCCCTCACAAGCTACCCTCACCCCTCATAGTCTACCCTCACCCCTCATAGTCTACCCTCACCCCTCATAGTCTACCCTCACCCCTCATAGTCTACCCTCACAGTCTACCCTCACCCCTCATAGTCTACCCTCACCCCTCATAGTCTACCCTCACCCCTCATAGTCTACCCTCACCCCTCATAGTCTACCCTCACCCCTCATAGTCTACCCTCACCCCTCCTTGCCTACCCTCACCCCTCATAGCCTACCCTCACCCCTCATAGTCTACCCTCACCCCTCATAGTCTACCCTCACCCCTCATAGTCTACCCTCACCCCTCATAGTCTACCCTCACCCCTCATAGCCTACCCTCACCCCTCATAGCCTACCCTCACCCCTCATAGCCTACCCTCACCCCTCATAGTCTACCCTCACCCCTCATAGTCTACCCTCACCCCTCATAGTCTACCCTCACCCCACATAGCCTACCCCTGAACCCTACAACCCCTCGATCCCTATATAGGGTTTACGCTCGTTTTCCCTCTCACTCAAACCACATGTCCGATTATTGTTTGTTCGGTTCGTTTGTTTAAGGGGAGGCAGACCGTTTGTTTGGTCTATTAATTAATTTATTCATATTTTTTTTTATTTTCTGCCCTAGACCTCCATCAAGCTTAGAAAAACACCCCCTAGACCCCCTTTCAAGATAAATTTGTAAATTTTTCGGTAGAAAAATGTCTCGGCCGAAGGCCGGTCCCTTCTAAAATTAGAGGCGCGCTATCGTTCGCCAGGAAAAAATCGAAACCTAAAGGGCACGAAAGGTCTTAATATTGATAACAAATGAGGCGAAAGGTCTCAAAATAGCCAAACAAACGGAACGAACGTCATAAAACCTCGAAACTAATATGCTAAACACGAGGGAGAAGGGGGTCCATAAAAAGCGAGTACTACCCCCTTAATTTCCTGGATCTCTCTCTCTCTCTCTCTCTCTCTCTCTCTCTCTCTCTCTCTCTCTCTCTCTCATCGACATTAATCTCTCTCTCTCTCTCTCTCTCTCTCTCTCTCTCTCTCTCTCTCTCTCTCGTTATAGACTGCATCACCGTTGATTCATTTAAACTCCGCCTAGACAAATATCTCGCATCAAACCCGCGACTGACTGCGTTTGTAAATGAATAACTTTATTTTATCCCCCCCTCAGTTACTAACCCATCTGTCCCCTACTAACTTCCTAATCCTGCCACGGACATTAGTTCCAGGGCAGTATTTCCCTTTCCAATGTTCCCTTACCCACTCTAAACCACTGTTTGGACACTTGATCCTCAGTGTTTTGGAGGACAAGCAACCTAGAAGGGTCACTAGATCTGTTGTTGCTTGATTTCCTTTGTACTCCTTTGTACTCCTTTGTACTCTCTCTCATCGACATTAATTGATGCCAGATATTCGCTTTATAGTAGATATTGAATATAGTCATCTAATAGTAGCCAGCATAAAGTTAAAAAGACGTCTCCGGTACAGAAGGGGTTAATATATTCAATTAAAATATATAATATTAATATTTTGTTATTGTTTTTTTACAGGTACGTTTGCTCGCTCTTGGTTCTTCTCTTTCGCAATGGTAAGTAATGATGAAGTTGAATTTGATGAGTTTAGTACCGTAACTAATTTTGAAAGGAATTATCTGGATGTATTTATTCAAGAAAACATATTTATTATTTCATTAAAGAACTAGTCAACGTTTTATAGTGAATCTTTACTCCGTCATGTTTAGTTTCTAAATTATTACTAATACACAATGAAATCGGAGATACAAAACCGTATATACCAATATACCGTATATAGTATATTTTGTGCTGGGTAGTCGGCTATTGATACAAAAAAATGTGTAAATAGCGTTATTTACACACACACACACACACACACACTATATATATATATATATATATATATATATATATATATATATATATATATACTGTATATTGTGTGTACGTGTATAGCAGAGAAAACAAATCCTGTCATATACCTGTTTGCACCCTGCACCCTCAGTACTATGGCTGAGAGGTTGAGAGGAGTGGGGGGGTGAGAGGGATTTGTGATCTATAGCGCTGGGAGGGGGGGGGGGGTGAAGGCAGGCTAGGCGGGGGGGGGGGGGGGGGGGGTTGTGGTTGTGTGGGTGTGTCTGCTATGACCTCCCTCACAAGGCCAGTACAGTCACTTATACACATTCGTGGACCCCTTATGTTTTTTCTGTATACAATTATAACTATCTGGATTTATTTTGGAATGGAACTCGCTTTTCAGTCAATAGTAATTATAGTTTTGTAATTGATGCATATAACATTATATCAATACATTGGTTTCCAGAGATATACTTTTATAATTAGAAATAGGTGAGCTCCATGAATTTTTATGAGTGACTGTACCACCACCACCACCAAAACCACCACCACCACTACTACTACCACCACCACTACTACTACCACCAAAACCACCACCACCACACTACCACCACTACTACTACCACTACTACTACCACCACTACCACCACCACCACCAATACCACCACCACCACCACCTTTCCGGCATACCCCATTTGTTACACACCTTCCTTATATAAATCACGGCTGTTCTCCACCTCATTTGATATCACATCCACCTGCCACCATATACAGTATATATATATATATATATATATATATATATATATACCCTGTATATATATATATATATATATATATATATATATATATATATATATATATATACAGTATATATGTATATATGTATATATATATTTATAAACATAAGCAAAATCCGTTGTGTAATCTATTAACCAGTGTGTGTCTGTTAGTAGGTTACCTTAAGGGGAGGTTTTTAGTTTGGTCTCTAGATATTCATCAAGCTTAATATTACACCCCCTGGAGCCCCTTTCAAGATAAATTTGTAAATTTTTCGGTAGAAAAATTTCCCGGCTGAAAGCCGGTTCCTCTTAAATTACAGGCTCGCTATCGCTCGCCAGGATAAAATCGACACCTAAATGGCACGAAAGGTCTTAAAATTGACAGAAATGTGTCGAAAATTCTTAAAATCGTCAAAATAATTGGGCGAACGTCTTAACATTCGAAAACCAATAGGGCTAAACATGAGGAAGAAAGGAGTCAAGAAAAAAATCCCTCAAGTGGAAATCTCCCCTTAAGGCGTAGTCAGAAGGCCTTATATATATTAGGTTACGCTACTTTAGATTTTATCATTTTAAGGTTAAGCTACTGACAGCAAAGTTACGTAGGGATCGATCTGGTTAGCTGTGGGTGAATTAACATTGAACATAAACGGTCGTTGGCAAAATGGCTAGTGGACGGCAAAGCAAAATGCTATGAACACCCTTTATAAAAGCACTCTTTTAATCTAGGTACAGTTGCCAAGATATGAACCTGAGACAAATAGTGTGGAGGGCTGATCGACTGTAGCCACCGAAGTGAGTTTATGCTTGAATATTAAGAAAACAAACTGCCTTACCCACCTCCAAGGACACTAGTGCAAAATAATGAGCTCATAACCTCATTCATCAGATCTAAAGTGAACACAAAAAGAAAAACGAGAGAGAGAGAGGGAGATATTTACATAGATTTACATAAATACACTGGCCACACAGACCTTACGATCCAAACGAGTTGGTCAGGACTTAATTCTAGTAGATATGGCATATCCGATAGAAAAGGAAAGTTGAAGGAGAGGATAGAAAAGAAGAAGAAGAATAAGAGAGAGAGAGAGAGAGAGAGAGTGCAAAACTATCGTAAATCCCGTCAGTTAGTTAAAATAGGAATTCAGAGGCTATCAACCCTATTGGATTATTAAGCCAGCACACTGTAGTCAAGAATATCGTCAGGACTAGAGCCTCTCTGCAAGAACTCCAGTCCCTTGTGATCCCTTGTACCACGTTCACCTGTTGGCAACTGTATATACCTCACACACAGGAAGTCACTCCTACGCCCTCTCGTGTCCTGTGTTGACTTAGGGTCGTGTAAATAATGAGGGTGGGAACTTGGGAGGCCCTTTGGGGAATGTATATATTTTGTTTTGTGTGTGTGTGTTTTTTTTTTAATGAACTTTGTGAACTTAGCCGTGTTTCCTTTTCAGAATTAGTTTGCATACCGTGCCAACCCTTTCGCCCTCTTTGTAATTCACTTTCTGCCATCAATCTTCATTTAACAACAGTGTACTACCAATTTTGTTATGGATAGAGGAGGACGTAAGATGTATGGCGTTTTATTTATGTATTTACTTACTTATTTTTGTTTTTTAGTCTATATTTCTTCGTCTTAATACGAGTTGTTTCGCCCACATAGGCTAGTCAACTCAGGTATGTAGTGGCTAGGTTAACTTATTCAATCAAATGACGACCTTTATATATATTGTTTTAGCTATCTTCAAACTATGCTATTGACTTCAAGGGGAGGTTTATGTTTGTTCGGGATCCCCTTCTCCCTCATATTCAGCCCCATTAGTTTTGAGATTAAAAGACGATTTTTCCCCATTTCTTTGCCATTATTAATAAGACCTTTCGTGGGTTTATCATGCAGCCCCATTAGTTTTGAGATTAAAAGACGATTTCTCCCCATTTCTTTGCCATTATTAAGAAGACCTTTCGTGGGTTGATCACGCCCACAGTGTTATGTGATTGAGAGAGGGTAAGATAGTTGATAAGAGCAATATGTATACTATAGTCCGTTCATTCTAGGTTGGGCAGAAATCGTAACCCCTAACCTCTCATAACTCTAAGAAGGACTAGAGTAATCGAGCTAAGATTGCTACCAAATAAGACGACTTGGCTAGGGAATAGGTGTATAAATTGACAGCTCATTTGCTCTAGCCCTTTTTGACAATTTTCACGACCACAGATCTTTCTTAAACTGCCCACAATGGTCTAAATATAGCTAGAAAAACGTAGCTAGATAAAAAGTGTAAAAAGGGTTAAGGGGAGGTATTTAGTTTGTTCCCTAGACCTCCATCAAGCTTAAAATTACACACCCTTGAGTCCGTTTCAAGATATATTTGTACATTTTTCGGTAGAAAAATGTCCCGGCCAAAGGCCGGTTCCTCTTAAATACATTAAATTACAGGCTCGCTATCGCTCGCCAGGATAAAATTGACACCTGAATGGCACGAAAGGTCTTAATATGGGGTGAAAGTTCTTAACATCGCTAAACTAATGGGGCAAACGTTTTATAATATCAAAAGCAATGGGGCTAAACACGAGGGAGAAAGGGGTCAAGAAAAAAATCCCTTAAGTGGAGATCTCCCCTTAAGAATACACGCTAATAAATTATAAGGATAGCTACCTGACCGTCAACCCTTTCTACTCGTCCTTCTCAACCCGTAATTAGGGAATTAATGGATAGAGGCGTTGTGGACTTATTAGTTTCGCATCTAGATCACGTGGATTGTGATCATTACTGTCACCTTAAGGGGGAAGTAGTTGCCCTTTCTCGACCCCCTTCTTCCTCTTGTTTTGTTTGTATTATTTATTTATTTATCTATTTTGGGAAGTACTGCACGTTTCTCTACCGAAAAAGAAAAAAAAGTACAATTTAATCTCGAAGGGAAATCTTGAGGATTATATTGTTTAAGGGGAGGTATTTAGTTTGGTCTCTAGATATCCATCAAGCTTAAGATTACACCCCCTTGAGCCCCTTTCAAGATAATTTGTAAATTTTTCGGTAGAAAAATGTCCCGGCTAAAAGCCGGTATCTCTTAAATTACAGGCTCGCTATCGCTCGCCAGGATAAAATCGACACCTAAATTGCACGAAAGGTCTTAAAATTTACAGAAATAGGTTGAAAGTTCTTAAAATCATCAAAATAATGGGGCGAACGTCTTAAAATTAGAAAATCAATGGGGCTAAACATGAGGGAGAAAGGAGTCCAAGAAAAAACTCCCTCAAGTGGATATCTCCCCTTAAGCTTGATGGAGGTCTAGGTAGGAAAATAAAATAATAATAAAAAAATAAAAAAATATAAAAAAATGATTAATAACACATACCCCATCACCCCCTCCACGATGACGCCAAGTTAAATATCACCTTAGCTTCCTACAGACCTCTTTATTTAATTTAGTAATTGTATTTTGCTGGGAGAAAGTTTAATTAGATCATTGCTAGCCAGCGGATTCCTGAAGGACACTTGTAAGTTAACCCCTTCGGTACCGGTGATGTACTTTTCATTATATTCTGGCAACTATTGGACGATTTAGCTCAACTTAGGAAGGACGTCTACCTATTAAAAGGCAACAGACCATCTCAATTGATCCTTTTAGCTACCATACATCTGTCCTAAGCTTCGTGAAATCCTCTAAATGTAGCTGAAATATAATTATTAAGACGTCGCCGGCACAGAAGGGGTTAAAGAAAATCGTCTGGAGTTAGCCTTATAAAACAATAAACGTCGTTATCTTAGTGAAAGGTTTGGTGAAAATCAAAAGACAGATTTTTACTCTATAGATGTTTTGTTTTTTTTTTGTTTTTTTTGGGGGGGGGGGGGGCAACGCTTTCAGGATATCATGACGTATTTGTTTATTTTGTGATGGCTGTTGTTAGACGATTTTATTGAAATAATGAAGGATCTGTGGCAGTAAATATAAAAAATTGCATTGAAGTTTACCCACTGGATTACCAGAGGTCCTTCCTAAGTAGTATACAATCGTCAGCTCTTAACAAGAACAATAAAAGAAAATCCCGTGTTACGGAAATACGCCTCAACCCCTTCACAAAGGCCCCCTCCTCGTAATTACGGGCTCACTATCGCTCGCCAGGAAAAAATTGACACTTAAATGGCACGAAAGGTCTTAATATTGACAAATAATTGGGGTGGAGAGTCTTAAAATCGGCAAACTAATGGGCTGAACGTCTTAAAATCTGTAAACTAATGGGGCAAAGCATGAGGGAGAAGTGGAGCCTGAAGCATCAACCAGCTCCCCTTAAGTTGAGACTAGTAATTCATTCATTGATGTCGTTTGGTTGTCATTTTCTGCGGGAGAGAAGAGCAATTGCCGACTTGAGAGTTTCGTTCTATAAGGAAGTTGGAACTGTAAACATTGATATTTAACAGAATTACCAGCTAAAACACGGTCGAAGTACATTTCTAAACACATAAAACCCAGGGGAGGTGTGGCGGAGTGGTCTTGCCACTGGACTGGTAATACAATGGACCCGGGTTCGAATCCCAATATGTTAATGGGAAGATATTATTGGGATGGAATTTGTGCTGTACCTAGCATCATTGCATTACCACAGCACACCGAAATGCCAAATAAATACCCTCATTGTTCCCTGATTAAATAGCATTGTATGAATATTCCCATATTCAAAAATATGCTACAGGGGGGCAATGCCTAGTGAGTTAATTGCTCAATAGGTGGCGTTCTGAGAGTGAGGGTCCGAGCCTGGGGGATGAGACTGTGAAGCACGGAGGCGGAGCAGCTTCAGAGATGGAATTGGTTCGAGCCGTGAAGCTTCGCATGTCTCACTCCCTAGACTGGAGCAAGACCTCACGGGCCTCACCGTGTTCAGCGGTAGAGTGTAAAGGCTATCAGCCTATGCCCGAGAGGGAGTAGTTGGAATAGGCCTATAGAAAAAAAAAAAAAAAAAATCAACATGCCATTTATCCATCAGAAACGTACATTATTATTGCATTTCTGTTTAATACCGATTTTCACGGCTCTAACTTCCTTATAGCCTGAAACTCGCAAGCGGTCAATTAGATCGTCTCATGTCTCACGACCCTAATTGGCCAATCGTAAAACCAACACAGAATAAGGAAAGAAATGAGGTTAAGGGGGCAGTGCTTGGTTTTTGGTCTATATATTATTATATTTTTGAGTTTCCTCGCTAGACCTCCATCAAACTTTAAAAGTACCCCCCCCCCCCCTAGACCCCCTTTTAATATGAATTTGTAAATTTTTCGGTAGAAAAATGTCTCGGCCGAAGGCCTATTCCTTGTAAAATTACAGGCTCGCTATCGCTCGCCAGGAAAAAAATTGACACCTAAATGGCACGAAAGATCTTAATATTAACAAAGAAAGGGGATGAAAGGTCTCAAAATCGCCAAACTAACGGAACGAACGTCTTAAAATCTCAAAACAAATATGCTAAACATGAGGGAGAAGGGGTCCAGAAAAGGCGAGTAGTACACCCTTAAATTAGTTCTAGGGCACGCCGGGGCTGGAATGGCATGTAGCGCATTTCAACGAGCCCATCGACTCTCAGCCCGAGGATTCAGTGCGACGCGAACCTTGGCCGTGGGAGGATCCGCTCCCCGTTTTCTGTGGCACCTAGACACGTGGTGGCCAAGCCGTGATAGGTGACAAATCCGCAAGTCGCATGTTCGGTCATTCACACGATCGCGCGAACAACCGGCACGCGTTTTCGGAATGAGTGCAACCGGTAAACAAAGGACAAACAATATGGTAAATAACAATGCTGGAGGCGCCGCAGGACTTACGAGGCTAGACTAGGCAAAGCCGAGACACAACACAGTGGAAGATTTTCTGAGCAGTGATTTCAAAGATTGCAAAACGTTCCTGAAAATGATCTCGATGGAAGCTTAATGAATATGGGATTTTAATCAGCATTATCCTATTGTGCAAAATGCTCAAATGAACAAATATTCATAGTTTGATATGATTGTATCATAATAATTCCCTACCTTTGATCTATATATAAAGTTATTGGTTACCAATGTAATTTGAGAAACGTTTAAGATGTATATACAGAGCGGTTGCCAAACATCTCCCCATAGGAAATTCCTGTGTATTGCCCATAGGGTATTCCTATATTATTTGATCCTCATTCCTATATATTTGATCTGCATCTGTATGTGGTAACCCAGGTTCGAATCCCGGTGGATCACATGACATGAAGCAAACATTGTTTGCTTCATTAATTTCTTTGGGAGGTGTTTGGTGTTGGAGTGAAATAAACAATAATAGATTCTTCAGCTCTCTCTTGCAAATACACAGAAATTCCCTATGGGGAGATGTTTCGCGACCGCTCTGTGTATACGATAGTGATCTACTGGGAAGGAAAGGAATTATGTCTATGCGATGTGTCAACACGAATTACACTTGAGCGTTTTTCCCCCTAGACTACTTTGGATCGACCCCTACCATAACTAATGAATTAAAAACATTTGTGAGTATCTGCCACCTACTCATCTACCCTTTATCTCGTAGGGCCGATTTCAGTAAAAAACAATCATATAATTCTACCATTTGTTCCCATCGAAAACTACTGGAAAAAGCGTTCGTATGAGTCAACTATTTGATTATTTATTTCATTTTTGCCATGGAAAGGTATGTACACAAGGAGAATACTATGGTCTGTGGGAAGAACAATAGTGTTCAAGGATTATCCGTGAAACAACATGATTTAAATCACTGCCTCCATGGGTAAGCCTACGAGAAGTACCAATTATAATTTTGCTTTGGATTTTTTGTTTACTCTATATCTATTTTGTTTTTTGTGTGTTTATTTTTATTTTATTTTATTTTATTTTTATTTTTATTTTTTTTTTGGGGGGGCATAAATCGTAACCTCTAACCTCTCATAACTCACAAAGGACTAGAGTAATCGAGCTAATATTTCTACCAAATAGGAAGACTTGGCTAAGGAATATGTGCATAGATTGACAGCTCATTTGCTCCAGCCCTTTTTGAGTTACAGAGGTTAGAGGTTATGATTTCTGCCCAACCTAGAATGAACCGACTATAGTCAATTGTATGTGTATGCAATACATATATTCACCATACAGTATAGTCGCGCTAATAAGTGATGGCTCGGCACCAAGTATGTGTTGATCAATAAATAGTATCAGCAATATCTAAGCTTTATTTCTTCACATCGAGTGAAATATAAAAACATTTTCCCACACTTACCCACCCTATTCAGCATCTGACAAACATTAATACAGCACAGAACGAGGCTAACGTAATGACAGCTGGGACATGACTTATTAGTGCGACCGTACATGTATTGTGTAGGGTGTGCCGTATAGGAACTACTATTTTTGTTCTGTGTATGAAGCAGACAAAAGGCAAAGCTGCCTGTAACAAGTGTCTCTCCCAAAGTTGAGTGATAGGTGCTATTTTAAGTATATATTTATTATTTGTATTATTATTATTATTATTAGTGTTATTATTATTATTATTATTATTATTATTATTATTATATTTTTGTTTTGTCTTTGTGGATTGGAAAGAAGTGTGGTGTGCTTGTTTGGTGTAGTGAAATGAACAGGAGGAGGTGTTTGTGAGATTTAGCTGGATTACTCCCTGTGTAGGTGAGACACAAATAGGAACAGTGAGGGAAGCCAAACAAATTAAACAGGAGTTCCAGCAACTCCTTACCACATGCCTATGAGGCCTCCCCTCTTTTATTTTCGTATGGGATTAGATAACTGTGCTTGGCCTTTAAACTGCTAGACTACCATTACTACCTTAAGGGGAGGCAGACCGTTTGTTTGGTCTATTAATTAATTTATTCATATATTTTTTTGGTATCCTCCCTAGACCTCCATCAAACTTAGAAAAACACCCCCTAGACCCCTCTTCAAGATAAACTTGTACATTTTTAGGTTGAAAAATGTCCCGGCCGAAGGCCGATTCCTCTTAAAATTGCAGGCTCGTTTGCGCTCGCCAGGAAAAAATCGACACCTAAATGGCACGAAAAGTCTTAAAATTGACAACAAAATGGGGCGGAAGGTGTTAAAATCGCCAAACTAATGGGTCGAACGTCTTATAATCTCAAAAATAGTGGGGCTAAACCTGAGGGAGAAGGGAGTCCAGCAAAACGGTCTTCCTCCCCTTATATTAATAAGATGGTCTGGTGGTGGTGGTTAGTATACTGTATAAGAGTCTAGAGGTGCGGTCGGATACAATCATAATATGTTGGTAGCTTGAGTATTTAATATTTCGCCTAGAACTCGTTATCTGAAAATAGGAGTTAACCCCTTCAGCACGATGAAAATAGGAGTTAACCCCTTCAGCACCATGAACATAGGAGTTAACCCCTTCAGCACCATGAAAATAGGAGTTAACCCCTTCAGCACCATGAAAATAGGAGTTAACCCCTTCAGCACCATGAAAATAGGAGTTAACCCCTTCAGCAGCATGAAAATAGGAGTTAACCCCTTCAGCACCATGAAAATAGGCGTTAACCCCTTCAGCACCATGAAAATAGGCGTTAACCCCTTCAGCACCATGAAAATAGGCGTTAACCCCTTCAGCACCATGAAAATAGGCGTTAACCCCTTCAGCACCATGAAAATAGGAGTTAACCCCTTCAGCACCATGAAAATAGGCGTTAACCCCTTCAGCAGCATGACGTAATTTCCATCATATTCTGGTTACCATTAGACGATTTTCTTTAGTTTATGATCTACCTCTAGGGCTCAAAGGGGCCAAATCGATCTCCAATAACCAACCTCCGAATAGCATAGGTTCTTCTTAAACTGCATAAAATCGTGTAGTGTTAGCCAGATTTAAGGTTAAAATGACGTCATGGTGCTGAATGGGTTAATGGGGGATGAGCTTATTTTTTGCCTCATTTATACATCTTATAATTTGTTTAGTTTCTCCCTTAGGCCTCCATCAAGCTTAAAAAACACCCCCAACACCCTCCTTCAAGATAAATTTGTACATTTTTCGATTGACAAATGTCCCGGCCAAAGGCCTGTTTCTCTTAAATTACAGGCTCGCTATCGCTCGTCAGGAATAAATCGACACGAAAAGTCTAAATATTGACACAAAATGGGGCGAAAGGTCTTAAATTCGCAAAACTAATGGGCCGAATGTCATACAATCGGAAAACTAATGGGGCTAAACATGAGGAAGAAGGGGGACCAGAAAAACGACCCATCGCCCCTTAAGAGGGTTAGTTTGCTCCGTAGACTTCTATCAAGCTGTAACAACAAAATACCCCCAAGAATCCCCTTCGAGATAAATGTGTAAATTTTTTGGTAGGGAAATGTCCCTGCCAAAGGTCGGTTCCTTCTAATTTACAGGCTCGCTATCGCTCCCAAAGAATAAAATCGACACCTAAATGGCAAGAAAGATAACAGATTTAGGACGAAAAGTCTTAAAATGTCCAAAACTGGTGTGGCGAACGTCTCAAAATCCAAGAAATAATGGGGCTAAGCATGAAGGTGATTGGGAACAGGAAATAATATAACCTCCCTTTAAGGGGGGTGACCTGCTTTTTGTTATTTCTCTCCTTTTCTCTCTTTCTCTGGCTTGTATCCATTCGGCCCCATTTAGCCAACTATTTTAAAACGTTTATCCCCATCTAGGTGTCGATTTCTTCCTGGCGAGCGATAGCGAGCCAGCATTATATGAAGAAATCCGGCTTCGCCGGAGACATTTTTCTATCGAAAAATGTACAAATTTAGCCTGCTGTCAAAAGCATTTTAAATATATGCTGGCTCGCTATCGCTCGCCAGTAAATTTTTTACACCTGGATGGGGATAAACGTCTTAAAATAGTAGGCTGAAGGGGGCCGAATGGATACAAGCCAGAGAAAGAGAAAAAAGGAGAGAAAAAAAGCAGGTCACCCCCCTTAAACCGGGGAGGTGGAGCGAAACCACATATAGGTATTTTACCCTATAAGGTCATCTTTGCAATCGTGAGCTTATGTTACTTTCCCTCTATATTAGCTGTCTGTCTGTCTGTTTACCCATGTATATATATACATGTATAGCATTATGTGTGCCTGAGAGAGAGAGAGAGAGAGAGAGGCAGAGAGAGAGAGAGAGAGAGAGGCAGAGAGAGAGAGAGAGAGAGAGAGAGAGAGAGAGAGAGAGAGAGAGAGAGAGAGAGAGAGAGAGAGAGGCAGAGAGAGGCGGAGAGAGAGAGAGAGTTGGAAACACATTGTGAATCGATTCGGTGTGAAAATAGATAAGACAAGATCAGGACACCTAGAGCAATTTGAAATTCCCCTTCCCCCCCCCCCCCAAAAAAAAAAGTAGATAAAAGTTATAAAAATAAATAAATTAATAAAATAAGCAATAAATCAATCAATAATAATAATACAAATAATAATTATGATACAGGTAATACTACTACTACTACTAATTATAATAATAATAATAATAATAATAATATATATCAAATGCGAATAATAATAATAATAAAAACATAAGTAAACTAAATAACCAACTTATAACCAGCCATCGAGTTATTCAGTTATAGTGGTGGGCCGGAAGTAATTTTATGCCGCTCATGACTGACCTCTCGAACTTGCCTGTTGAATGTAAAGAATGCTTGCCACCACCACTACCCCCTTGCTAGGATATACACGCACACAGTCTCTCTCACTCTCTTTCTTTCTCTCTCGCTCTTGCTCTCTCTCTCTCTCGCTCTCTCTCTCTCTCTCTCTCTCTCTCTCTCTCTCTCTCTCTCTCTCTCTCTCTCTCTCACTCTCACTCTCATATAACAGTATATATATATATATATATATATATATATATATATATATATATATATATATATATATATATATATATATTTGGACGTTAAAGCACCTATTTTCCTTAACTCTGTATTTAATTGTGTTTGACAGTGCTGTGCTTCTATATGCAAGACGTAACATAGTGAACTAGTGATATAGCCTACCTACGACTAATGTGTTTTGTCTGTGTTTGTTCGTTGTTCTGTCTTGTGTTTTGTGTTTTCCCTGTTCTAGAAAATAAAAATAAAAATAGGAAAAGTGGGGATTGGGCCTGAGCATATACATACAATACAATACGACTAATGTAATGGAATTGTGTATATAGCATTCATTAAATTAATAGAAGTATATTTATATTTTTCCAATATGGTCATTTCAATCTGGAATCTGAACAGAGAAAATAAATGGCATTGCTACGTTTAAAAGGGACATTTTAATCTTGCCTATTAAATATGGAAGTCAAAGGGGTGCATTTCGCCTCATCAAATCTTCCGTAATAGCTTGCCCTCAAATCGCTTACAACATAGGATAACTTTCCGAGTGTTATCAATATATCTATCAACAATGTTTCTAGAACTTTTGACTAAACATCCCCTTTCCACCCATCTAAAGCACTCGTCTGTCAAGTTTGTCAACACACTTTCACTTATACTATCCAAGTCTCTAACCCAAGATTGGACCGGTTTTGGACCGCATAGGGAAAAAATCGACACCTAAATAGCACGAAAGGTCTAAATATTGACGAAGAAATGGGGCGAAAGGCCTTATACTCGACTAACTAATGGGGCAAACATCTTAACATCTGAAAACTAATGGGGCTAAACATGAGGGAGAAAGTGGTCCATAAAAACCGGCCCATCCCCCCTTAATTGGTTCTTGTCGACTATGCATGTTTCTTGCAGCTACATCTCATTACCACTGATTACAAAGTACATTGTTAATATATCTCTTTTAATCCTTTAACGCACATATGACGCAGAGGTTGCCAGATTAGCAATAAGAAAGAAAGAGTTCTCTCACTCTTATAATTACCTCTCCAAAATGTGTTTTCTGCCCACAGCTAACTGAAAGACAACTGCAGAGGTTGAAGTAACTAAATTAAAGGTTTATAAATACCCCTGATGGTAACAAAGGCTTTAAAGTATCCCTAATAGGCTCAAAATCGCGTCATATGTCGGAGAGGGTTAATTGATGTTCAAACTGGTATCCCGTCCCATGAAGCATATCTTTGTTTAATGGGAAGCCTTCAGTTTGCTCTTTAGACCTCCGTGAAGCTTAAAAATAAAAAAAATAAAATATATAATTATATAATATATACTGTATATATACTGTATATATATAATAATAATAATAATAATAATAATTAAATTTGTACTGTCTCGGCCTAAGGCCGGATCCTCCTAAATCGCAGAATCACTTTAACTCGCCAGGAAATATTGGACACCTAAATGGCACGAAGTCATATAATTGATAAAGGAATGGGACGTAAGGTTATCAAATTGCCAAACTAATAGAAAAAACGTTATACGTTAGGATAAGGATTGTGAGATACAGGAGGATTCCATGAGATAGCTAATACCCTTTTAATTCATAGAGGGCCTTCCAAAGCTGGGTAAAATCGTCTAATTTTAGCCAGAATATTGTGAAAAAAGAGAGTCGCGCAAGGATACCAAAAAGAGAGTCGCGCAAGGATACCAAAAAGAGAGTCGCGCAAGGATACCAAAAAGAGAGTCGCACAAGGATACCAAAAAGAGAGTCGCGCAAGGATACCAAAAAGAGAGTCGCGCAAGGATACCAAAAAGAGAGTCGCGCAAGGATACCAAAAAGAGAGTCGCACAAGGATACCAAAAAGAGAGTCGCACAAGGATACCAAAAAGAGAGTCACACAAGGATACCAAAAAGAGAGTCACACAAGGATACCAAAAAGAGAGTCACACAAGGATACCAAAAAGAGTCACACAAGGATACCAAAAAGAGTCACACAAAGATACCAAAAAGAGAGATACCAAAAAGAGAGTCGCGCAAGGATACCAAAAAGAGAGTCGCACAAGGATACCAAAAAGAGAGTCGCGCAAGGATACCAAAAAGAGTCGCGCAAGGATACCAAAAAGAGAGTCGCGCAAGGATACCAAAAAGAGAGTCGCACAAGGATACCAAAAAGAGAGTCGCACAAGGATACCAAAAAGAGAGTCACACAAGGATACCAAAAAGAGAGTCACACAAGGATACCAAAAAGAGAGTCACACAAGGATACCAAAAAGAGTCACACAAGGATACCAAAAAGAGAGTCACACAAGGATACCAAAAAGAGAGTCACACAAGGATACCAAAAAGAGAGTCACACAAGGATACCAAAAAGAGAGTCACACAAGGATACCAAAAAGAGAGTCACACAAGGATACCAAAAAGAGAGTCACACAGGATACCAAAAAGAGAGTCGCGCAAGGATACCAAAACTAAAATACCAAGAGATAATACCGGGCTATGTTTAGTGTGGCGACTCCACTTATAAGATATCAGCTGCTGCTTGCTTGTTGACACGGAGACAATAGGAAGTATAATATGTATTGGTGTTTGCAGGTGGAAACACTTTAGCCGACAGACACTGGACAACTGGCATAATGCAGCTTGAAAACTTTAATTAAATATTTAATCAGTTGTTGTTTATGCCGATTTGGGTCGTTAATTAAACTTGGATCTCTTTACTGACAAGAACAAATGGAATATGTTATTGGATATATAATTATATATATATATACCGGTATATATATATATATATATATATATATATATATATAAAATAAACCCAAAACATTATATCGAAATAGTCCACCAAATGTATTTAACTGAATTAGTTGTCAAATAAATGGCCCATAGCAGCATAGGGAGTTTTGGGGTGTGGAAACTGATGTGTATAATATGAGCAGGGGGGTGGGTAGTGGTGGAGGGGGAGGGTGGTGGTAAAGGAAGGAGCGGTGATGGAGATGTTGGAGGGATGGTGATGATGGTGAAGGGACACGGGGAAAGAGGGGAATGGTGGAGAAGGTGGTAGTACTGATGATGGAGGCGGTGGAGTGTACGGTATGTGATGGGGGTAGTGGAGGAAGTGAGGTGGTGATTAAGGGGAGATGAGTCGTTTTTCTGGTCCCCCTTCTCCCTTATGTTTAGCCCCATTAGTTTTCAGATTTTAAGATGTTTGCCCTATTAGTTTTCAGATTTTAAGATGTTTGCCCCATTAGTTTTCATATTTTAAGATGTTTGCCTCATTAGTTTTTATATTTTAAGACGTTTGCCCCATTAGTTTTCATACTTTAAGATGTTTGCCCCATTAGTTTCGTGCTCTATAGGTGTCGATTTTTTTCCCTGGCGAACGATAGTGAGCCTGTAAGTGTTGAAGAATCGGCCTTCGGCCGGAACATGTTTCTACCGAAAAATGTACAAAATATCCAAAAAAGGATATCTAATGGATATATTTTTAAAGTTTGATGGAGAGCTAGGGAGGAAACTAGAAATAAATAAATTAAAATATCGACCAAAAAGTGAACCATTCCCCCTTAAGGTTTTGGAGGTGGATCTGTTGTTCGTTCAGGAGGTGGAAGATGATATTAACCCCTTCTGTACCGGTGACGTCCTTTAACCTATATTCTGGCTCCTAGTAGACGATTTCATTCAGTTTCAAAAGGGCCTCCAGCAATTAGCGGGCTTCGAACTATCCTACTTAACCCTTCTTACTACCACAGATCCTTCTTAAACTGCATAGAATCTTCTAAATATAGCTAGAATGTAAGGACAAAGACGTCCCCGGTACAGACGGGGTTAATTTGGTGGAGTGGGTGTTTGGTGGAGGGTGTGGGTGATGATAGTGGAAGAGGTTGAGGTGATGGTGGTGGGGGGAAGTGGTGGTATAGGTGGAGGGTGTGGTGGTGGTGGAGGAGGAGGGTGTGAGAGTGGTAGGTGTGGTGGTGGTGAAGGTGAAGGGTGTGGTGGTGGTGGTGGTGGAGGAGGGTGTGAGAGTGGTAGTTGTGGTGGTGGTGAAGGTGGAGGGTGTGATGGTGGTGGTGGTGGAGGAGGAGGAGGAGGGTGTGAGCGTGGTAGTTGCTGGGGTTGGGAAGGTGGTATTGGGTAGGGCCAGCCAGGATTTCAACATGACACATAAGCTGTTTGAATATATAGTGCGTAACACGCACACACACACACACACACACACACACACACACACACACACACACACACACACACACACTCGCACACACACACACACACACACACACACACACACATATATATATATATATATATATATATATCTAAAACAGTAGCTGACTATAATAAGTTTGGAACTTTACGCAATACACACCCTTTCCAACATGTCTGCAGCTACAGAAACACAACATCAGAAACTATCGGTGGCCTCCCCTTCCCCCTATCTACTGAAGGGACTGCTATGAGGCCCAGGCTTACATACATACATACATACCTCCCAGGGCTAGTTTTTGTCCGCTACAGAGAACGAGGAGTGCAGGGGGTAAGACCAGATTCACACGAGCCCTTTTTCGAGCAATTTTGACAGGCAATTATGGTCTGGAAGCTTAAAATATTACACTTTATCACAATTCGGCCGCCTAACATAATCTACCTTCAGCCTGGTTACGCTTTTATATCGGCAACTAGACTAGAAATATAGTATTATAGTTGGCTGAAATCTTGCAAACTTGAATTCAGAAGCCCAGAAGACTTTAGTTGAAGAGAACAGATAAACGTTCGTGCATAAATTAATCTCGAATGGGGGTCTTGGGGGTAAAGGGGCCCTCACACAGTCAGGAGTGCGAGCTAGAGTCACTATGATTAGAGGAAAATTCGGACTCGTGGACTTATTCGCGGTGAAAATCGATGACTCCTAGTGACTCTAGCGACTCCTAGCGACTCCTGTTAGACTCCCACTCGGTCGCGGTGACAATCGATGACTCCTATTGACTCTAGCGACTCCTGTTAGACTCTCACTAACTCGCACTCCTGACTGTGTGAGGGGCCCTTAAACTGATAAATACATAAATATGGTATACAGATAATAAATAATTAAAACTTTCTCCTTAGGTAAGCAGGTAGATGGGTAGGTAGGGAGACAGGAAGGAAGGGGGTAGTTGCTGGAACGAAGAAATTATAAGCAGGCATTTAAATATGTAAGGAAGTTAGTAGGTAGGTAAATAAGTAGGCAGGCTCTGTAAGTAAGCAGGTAGGTTGGTAGATAGGTGAGGAAGTTAGTAGGTAGGTAAATAAGTAGGTAGGTATGTAAGTAAGGAGGTAGATGGGTAGGTAGGGAGACAGGAAGAAAAAGGGTAGATGCTGGAACGAAGAAATTATAAGCAGGCATTTAAATAGGTAAGGAAGTTAGTAGGTAGGTAAATAAGTAGGTAGGCTCTGTAAGTAAGCAGGTAGGTGGGTAGGTAGGTAGGGAGACAGGAAGGAAGGTGGTAGTTGCTGGATAGATTACAAGGTCACTAGTGGGGATGTTTTTCACTGAGGAATGAATTACCTGTTGTGGTTCTGTGTGTGTGTGTGTGTGTGTGTGTGTGTGTGTGTAGGTGTAGGTAGGAACAGTGGGTAGGTACGATTGCTGGTAGGACCCATTGCCTCCACATAAATATTCTGTGGTGTGTAGGGGTATTACTGTCTGTGTGTGGGGGGGGGGTACGATTGCTGACTGTAGGACATTGCCTCCACATATTACTGTCGGTGGGGGGGGGGGGTATAGCTGTGTGGGGGCTGATGTGTGTTGTGTGTGTGGGGGGGGGGTACGATTGCTGACTGTAGGACCCATTGCCTCCACATATTTACTGTCTGTGTGTGTGTGTGGGGGGGGTGGGGGTACGATTGCTGACTGTAGGACCCATTGCCTCCACATATTTACTGTCTGTGTGGGGGGGGGGGTACGATTGCTGACTGTAGGACCCATTGCCTCCACATATTTACTGTCTGTGTGTGGGGGGGGGGGGGGGTACGATTGCTGACTGTAGGACCCATTGCATCCACACATTTATTTATCTGTGTGGGTGTGTGTGTGGGGGGGGGGTACGATTGCTGACTGTAGGACCCATTGCCTCCACATATTTACTGTCTGTGTGTGTGTGGGGGGTGGGGGGGTACGACTGCTGACTGTAGGACCCATTGCCTCCACATATTTACTGTCTGTGTGTGGGGGGGGGGGGGGGGGGGGGGTACGATTGCTGACTGTAGGACCCATTGCCTCCACATATTTACTGTCTGTGTGTGTGTGTGTGGGGGGGGGGGGGGGGGTACGACTGCTGACTGTAGGACCCATTGCCTCCACATATTTACTGTCTGTGTGTGTGGGGGTGGGGGGGGGTACGATTGCTGACTGTAGGACCCATTGCCTCCACACATTTACTGTCTGTGTGTGTGTGTGTGTTTGTGTTTGTGTGTACGATTGCTGACTGTACAGTAGGACCCATTACATCTGCACATTTATCTGTGTGTGTGTGTGTGTGTGTGTGTGTGTGTGTGTGTGTGTGTGTGTGTGTGTCAGAGAGAGAGTATGTGTCTGTGTGCGCGCGTGTGTGTACTTACCGTAGGACCCATTGCCTCTACACCTTTCCTTGGGGTTGTGTAGAAGTGCAGTAATGGTACAATCTGAACATAGGATTTCAGTACATTTTACCTTTCATTTGTACTGCATTACATTTATTTTAGACTATAATAAACTTTGTAATTCTTTGTGGTTCAATATTTGTAATTTATTTCCATTGAACCTAATTATTTTAAGCAGTGTACGTTTGTGCTTAATATATCGATGCTATCCATGCTAATAGATTATGTGGAATTGACCACACATCTACACTCATGGTCATGATTACTTGAACATCTGATGATATAAACGAGACCGTTGGTGTTAAATCTCTGTGATATTATCTATGTAACTCGAACAACTTATCAAAATAGTTCGCTAGTGTATAAAACACGACGTGTACTTGATACCATAGTTGCCAGGCGCATTTTTAGGGGGGAGGGTTAATAATGTTTAGGTGTATTTATTTACATAAATATTTTGTATTAGTTTCCTCGCTAGACCTCCATCAAATGTCAAAAAACACCCCCAAGCTCCCTCATCGAAACCGGCTGAAGGCCGATTCCTCCTAAAATTACAAGCTAGATATCGCTCGCCAGGAAAATATCGACACCTAAATGGCACGAAAGGTCTAAATATTGACAAAGAAATTGGGTGAAAGGTCTTAACATCGCCAAACTATTGGAACGAACTTCTTATTATCTCAAAACTAATGGGGCTAAACATAAGAGAGAAGGAGTCCAGAAAGGCAACTACTTCCCCCTTAATGCCCTTTTAATGAATGGATATTTCCCTGTCACCATCCCACATGCAAGGATCCGGTTGGGAGGGTTGAGGGAATGGTGACAGTAAACATTGAACGATTAATTGCAAGAAAATTATAGCATAATAAGTGTTTCAATCGTGCACTCAGTAAAAGGAGTAAACTAGAAGGGTGCTTGGTAGAGCGCATACATCTGCCAATGCTGGTGTAGGTATGAACCTTACCGATCACCTCCTAAATTGAATCACTTCTTCATTGGTGCATCTCCTGTCTGCCCACCAAATTTCGTGAACATCGGTGTATAGGTTTTTGAGATATCTTGTTTACAGGCATACGGAGGCAAACACATAGCCTCCTCCACCTTCGTTGGCAGAGATAATGATAGAAGTCTCCATTTACAGCATGCTAACTTGTGTTATTTGTTCGGTCTGCCTTGATTAACATTGTTTTCAAGACTTAGTATAGTATTATCACGGGTAAGTCTTCTTTAACTGTCTTGATAGCGTAATGCATAAATGCGCGGAATTTCGGTGTGAGTATCCTAGGTTCGAGTCCTTGGAGTGCCACATGTATTTGTTGATTTCATTAATTGAGTTTAGAAGTAAAAATAGTTGGTTAAAAAATATGAATTTATCACGCAGCAGACAACTTACCATCTTTGTACATTTACCTACAGTATATGTTAGAAGATCTGCATAATATATTTTTAACATGAACATTCCAGCCATCCCCTCTGTACATTCAGCAAATTAGTGAGTGCCGTGTAATGCCTTTGTAAATAAGAAGTTTCTACGGGCAAGAAGGTGAAGCTTGAAAACATGTCATGAACGCGAGAGACCCTTCAGTAGCCAGAGACTGGACAACCTCTGAAGGTATAAAGACATCTATCGAAATTTAGTTTAGGATATACTGAGATTTGATTGGTTTTGTTAAGTTAACAACGGTTTACTATCTATCTATCTATCTATCTATCTATATGCTCAGGCCCAATCCCCACTTTTCCCATTTTTATTTTTATTTTCAATTTTTTGTTTTTCTTATTATTTTCTTTTTCTTGGGGGTGGCCGCCTCAAGACAGAGCAAGAAGAGGGAAAACACAAAACACAACATAAAACAACGAGCACACACAGATAAAACACAAACTCACACACATCTAGGTTTACTAGGTTTTATAATTACCGGTACTTTTTGAGATTGGGTAGCGACGTGGTCAGTCAGCAAGTTATCTAGAATCCCTTCTAATCTAATTGATTAATTTCACTCCACACACCAAACACCTACCAACGAAATTAAAGAAAGCATGTGATCCTACCGGGATTCGAACCTGAGTTACCACATACAGATCTTAAATTAAACTTAGCTACTGCCATCGTTTTTTTTTTTTCGTTTTTTTTTTCGTTTTTCAACTTTATGGTGGCAACATTTCTGTCATTTTTTGCATTCGTATCGGACGCTGGAGTGAAGGTAAATAATTATGTTTAGTGGCCAAATTTTGCAACCCCATAGGTTATATAGATATTTGTATTTAATTTGTATCATTATTATTATGTTTGCAGGTTTATTTGCAAACCCCTCTATATAAGCTTGTGTGAATTATCAGTATATTTTCGTCTGTATATAAACTGCCCTCAAAAGAAAAAGTTTAGATTGAACGTCGTGCTTATAACTACTACCTTCTAGAATAAATAAAATGACCCTATATGTTTGAATCTTCAGATATGTCCCCTCGCAAACAGTTTTCCCAATCTCTGCATTTTTAATATCTATACTTTCCGCAACTTTGATACAACTAGGTGCCTGCAAGCTAACTACCCCAATGTATGTCACTAGAGTCTGTTTCTTTCCAGCTAGCGGTAAATTTTCATGTCGACATCTTTATTATTTAGTTATTACGAAGATAGTGTAGCGAAATATGTGGGCAAACAGCCCACCACATTTCGTGAAAATCTCCAAATCGCCACAGCGAATCACTTCTTCCTTGGCGCATAGCCTATCCTACCTGCCCACAAAATTTCGTGAAAATCTCCGGATCGCCTCCTAAAGTGGATTACTTCTTCCTTGTCGCATATCCTATCTGCCCACAATATTTCGTGAAAATTAGTTCGTAACTTTGGAAGATATCATTTTTACAGAAAAATATAGACAAACAAACGGAAGTAAAAACATAACCTTCGTCCAACTTCGTTGGCAGAGGAAATAAATATAAAAATAAATATGCAATATTGAATTTCTGTATGCCTTTGAAGTCTCACAATGCCCCCACAATAAATAAAAATGCCTTGTCCCTGTTAACCCCTTGAGAATAAGGGCGCGTTTTAGTAGTTTAGTTTGGCTATCATTAGACGATCATACACAGATTAGGAGGGATCATTGGGAATTAAAAGGGTGAAGACTGGTCCAATCAACTCTCAAAAGTTCCATACATCCTTCCTACTATAAATCAAATCGTCTATTAATAACCAGAAAATAGAAAGGCAATGCGTCGTAAAATGCTGGGAGGGTTAAAATAAAGATATCTGGTGGCCTCAACCCCTTGATACATGTTAGCGTCTGCAAGCTAAGTAACCCAATGTATGTCACTCCATTGCTAGGCTGCATCATGTTCTCGAACCCCTTCAATCACACACCACATTTTATATTATTTGGTTTAACACTTTATGTACAGTCGCGCTAATAAGTGATGTCGCGGCACCAAATATGTTTTGTTCAATAATTGGTATCTAGCAATATCTAAGCTTTACTTCTTCATATCGAGTGAAATATATAAACATGTTCCTACACTTCCCCACCCTATTCAATATATGACAGACATTAATACAGCACAGAGCAAGCCAAACGTAATGACAGCTGGGCCATGACTTATTAGCGTGACCGTACGGGTTATATAATTTGCATTTTGTTCTAGCTAGATTTAGACTAATTTACGCAGCTTTGGGAGGATCTGTGGAAACGAAAGGGGTTATTAGACCTGAAATAATATTTAGCCTTTTATTTGGCAGAGGGCTTATACCTAATCTGAATCAAAACGAACCATCCCCCCTGAAGCTTAATTTTGACTCCAAGCACCTCCTGCGCTAAAGTGCTCGTGCCACTCTGCCTTAAGGGGGGTGACCGGCTTTTTGTTATTTCTCTCCTTCTCTCTCTTTCTCTGGCTTGTATTCATTCGGCCCCATTCAGCCAACTATTTTAAGACGTTTATCCCCATCTAGGTGTTAGTTTCTTCCTGGCGAGCGATAGCGAGCCAGCATTATATGAAGAAATCCGGCTTCGCCGGAGACATTTTTCTATCGAAAAATGTAAAAATTTAGCCTGCTGTCAAAAACATTTAAAAATATGCTGGCTCGCTATTGCTCACCAGTAAAAAATTGACACCTGGATGGGGATAAACGTCTTAAAACAGTAGGCTGAATGGGGCCGAATGGATACAAGCCAGAGAAAGAGATCAAAAGCAGGTCACCCCCTTAACCCGTAGAGCACCAGCGACGTGTGTTATATTTGTTTCTAGCTATATTTAGACGCCATTATGCAGCTTAAGAAGGTTCTGTGGTAGTTAAAGGGGTTGGTTGAGATAGTTTGAAGCCTTATTATGGCTAGAGGTCCTTTCTAAGCTGAATAAAATCGTCTAATCATGGCTAAAATACGATGAAAAAGACGTCCCAGCTACGGAACGGGTTAAAGCACACACACACCGCTAATGGCGTCGTGGGTAACAGGCAAATACTCTCTCCACTGAACATGATCCTCAACATGTATTGCCGCCACGTAACTGTCAGTTCTGGTTAAGGGGGTAGTGCATGGATTTTGGTCTATACTGGTATATATATATATATATATATATATATATATATATATATATATATATATATACCATATACCGGTATATATATATACATATATTTTTTTTTTTTTTTTTAAGTTTCCCCGCTAGACCTCCATCAAACTTACAAAAACACCCCTTACACCCCCTTTCAAGATAAATTTGTAAATGTTCCTTGCCGAAGGCCGGTTCCTTGTCAAATTAGAGGCTCGCTTTCGCTCGCCAATCCATGCAATACAAAGACATAATTTTGCATATATTATGACTTACAATAGCCACATTTGCTAGGCATGGCAAGTACCTCGAGGAATCCAAAAGGTGAAAGCTCTCTCATTTAACCCGCTGACTCGCAAATGTCCTTCGTAAACATACCTCCGTCTATAGTACTACTCCCTAGGCGTTTAAGGAGGTAGTACTCGCTTTTTTCTGGACCACCTTCTCCCTCATGTTTAGCATATTAGTTTTGAGGTTTTAAGGCGTTCGTTCCGTTAGTTTGGCGACTTTGAGACCGTTCGCCTCATTGTGTTGTCAATATTAAGACCTTTCGTGCCCTTTAGGTGTCGATTTTTTCTGGCGAGCGATAACGAGCCTCTAATTTTAGAAGGAACGGCCTTCGGCCGGGACATTTTTCTACCGAAAAATGTACAAATTTATCTTGAAAGGGGGTCTAGGGGGTGTTTTTCTAAGCTTGATGGAGGTCTAGCGAGGAAACTAAAAAATTTATGAATAGATAAATATATAGACCAAAAACCAAGCACTAGCCCCTTAAGGGGAGATTTCCACTTGAGGGAGTTTTTTCTTGACTCCTTTCTCCCTCATGTTTAGCCCCATTGCTTTTCTAATTTTAAGACGTTTGCCCCATTATTTTGACGATTTTAAGAACTTTTGACCCATTTATGTCAATTTTAAGACCTTTCGTGCCATTTAGGTGTCGATTTTTTCCTGGCGAGCGATAGCGAGCCTGTAATTTAAGAGAAACCGGCTTTCAGCCGGGAAACTTTTCTACCGAAAAATTTACAAATTTATCTTGAAATGTGCTCAAAGGGGTGTAATCTTAAGCTTGATGGATAGCTAGAGACCAAACTAAAATCCTCCCCTTAAACTCTCATTATGGGCAATGTTTAGCGTCATGTGGCTAACATTGGAACATTTACAAAGCCTAGGAAGTACCGCTCAAGTCAATGAAGTAATTAATATCTTCGGTATATATATTTTGCCGAAAACTTAACATTAATACTAAGCATAATTAAGTAACGCTGGGAATCGAAAGGGTTAAGGGGGCTCACCGTTTGTTTTTTTATCTTTCTCTCCTTTTCTCTCTTTCCCTGGCTTGTATCCATTCGGCCCCATTCAGCCAACTGTTTTAAGACGTTTATCCCATTCAGGTGTCGATTTCTTCCTGGCGAGCGATAGCGAGCCAGCATTGTATGGAGAAATCTGGCTTCGCCGGAGACATTTTTCTATCGAAAAATGTACAAATTTAGCTTGCTGTCAAAACAAAACTATATATATATATGCTGGCTCGCTACCGCTTGCCAGGAAAATATTGACATCTGGATGGGGGCAAACGTCTTAAAACAGTAGGCTGAATGGGGCCGAATGGATACAAGCCAAAGAGAGAGGGAGAGAAAGAGAAACAAAAAGCGAGGTGGGCTCCCTTAAGACTATAACTCAATCCCACGACTCCCACAGATATATAATCGTCTAACGATGCCAATATTAGGTAATATAACAAAAATATATATATAGTTTTTAGGCTTTTTTTACTGTTTATTGTGGGTATTATTAGGCGATGTTATTCAGTCATAGGAAGAACTTAACCCTTTGAGTAACAGCGACGTGTGTTATATATAGTTGTCTAGTGATGATTAGACGATACTATACAGCTTTGGAAATATGTGTGGTGGTTAAAAGGGTCGATTGATATAGTTCGAAGCCTTTTTTTGTAATTGCTAGAGGTCCTTCCGAAGCTGAATAAACTCGTCTAATAGTTGCCAGAATGTGATGCAAAAGACGTCCCTGGTACTGAATGGGTTAAGGGGAGGTTTTTAGTTGATTCCCTAGACTTCCATCAAGCTTAAAATTACTCCCCCTAGACCCCCTTTCAAGATAAATTTTTACATTTTTCGGTAGAAAAATGTCTCGGCCGTAGGCCGGTTCCCCTTAAATTACAGGCTCGCTATCGCTCGCCAGGAAAAAATTGACACCTAAATGGCACGAATGGTCTAAAAATTGACTTAAATGGGGCGAGGGTTCTTAAAATTGACTTAAATGGGGCGAGGGTTCTTAAAATCGTCAAACTAATGGGACGAACGTCTTAAATTATCAATAGCAACGGGGCTAAACATGAGGGAGAAAGGAGTCCAGAAAAAAATCCTCCAGGGGGAAATCTCCCCGTAAGTGAGCTAAAGACTTTGTCGAGATAATTACCGTACCCCTTTGATTACGAGAGATCCTTGCTAAGCTCCATAATATTACGAGAGATCCTTGCTAAGCTCCATAATATTACGAGAGATCCTTGCTAAGCTCCATAATATCACGAGAGATCCTTGCTAAGCTCCATAATATTACGAGAGATCCTTGCTAAGCTCCATAATATCACGAGAGATCCTTGCTAAGCTCCATAATATTACGAGAGATCCTTGCTAAGCTCCATAATATCACGAGAGATCCTTGCTAAGCTCCATAATATCACGAGAGATCCTTGCTAAGCTCCATAATATCGTCTAATGATAACCAGAATAGAGAGTACAGTCACCTCCTCAAATACTGAAAGAGAATATAGTGTTGTTGTTGTTGTTCCCCAGGCTGTCTGGCCGAACAGCCCCAAGGTCTCGAGCAAGGCCAAGGCCATAAACGAGCGCCCCCACAAAACCCTCCCTGCTTACCACTAACAAAGCCCGGGTGACCGAAGCCACTCCAAGGCAGGGAGCTGAGGAGGGTGCGGAAACGCCCGGGAAACCAAAACCCCACCCAAGGCCCTGTGCCCCTCAGCAATTATGAAGGGAAAGTTGAGGGGCAAGGGAAAAATGTGACGCTTTGGCTCCCAATCTGCCAACTTCTAGGTTGGTAGGTGTAATATTATATACTATAGTAATATTTTAGTATCGAATGATACATAATCGAAACGTAATGATAATATAGACTCTCTTCTGATGATAGCCATGATCGAAAGGGTTTAGGATTTATTTTTCTCTCAATTTTTTGGACCCTCTTCTCCCTCATGTTTGGCCCCATTATTTTTGATATTTGAAGAGGTTCGCCCCATTAGGTGAACGATTTTGATGCCTTTCGCCCCATTTCTTTGTCAATTTTAGAACCTTTCTTTCTATTAAGGTGTCGATTTTTTTCCCGGGCGAGCGATAGCAAGCCTGCAAGTTAGGAAGTATCGGCCCTATTTCAGCCGGAAAAAAATGCACAAATTCATCTCTAAAGCGGGTCTTGGATATTTCTTTTTTATTAAGCTAGGTCTAGGGAAATACATAGATGAAATAAAGTCTCCCCTCAGTAAAGTATAGGTGTACCGAAGCGACCCCAATACTTGGCTCGATCCCAGGACGCCCGATGAATGGTGAAGGGGTCCAGTACTTTGTTGTTGTTTTCCTGCCAGTCTGTCTGTCTTCTATTTCTTTCTGTCTATTTCTTTCTATTTCTTTCTTTCTTTCTATTTCTTTCATTATATTTCTTTCTTTCTTTCTATTTCTATCTATTTCTTTCTTTCTATTTCTTTCTATTTCTTTCTTTCTATTTCTTTCTATTTCTTTCTTTCTATTTCTTTGTTGTTGTTTTCCTGCCAGTCTGTCTGTCTTCTATTTCTTTCTTTCTATTCCCTCTATATTTTTTATATTTTTTATTAATTTCACCACAACACCAAACACCTCCAACGAAATTAATGAAAGCATAATTATGTGATCCACCAGGATTCGAACCCGGGTTATCCCACACAGATTTTTAGACACCTTAACCATTACACCACCAAGACAGCATGGGGTCCCGTTGTACAATTAGGTGGCTATATAGACTGATTTAACTGACTATATAATGTATGTCGAAATAAGTATTCATTTTTTTTTCACCAACCAACTTTACTTCTAAACTCAATTAATGAAATCAACAAATACATGTGGCACTCCAAGGACTCGAACCTAGGATACTCACACCGAAATTCCGCGTATTTATGCATTACGCTATCATATATGGGGGTATTCATTCATAACTTTGGGCTCTTATTATGTGATATTATTATGTGATATTATTATGTGATATTATAGATTATGTGATATTATGTGATATTATAGATTATGTGATATTATGTGATATTATAGATTATGTGATATTATGTGATATTATTATGCGATATTATTATGTGATATTATAGATTATGTGATATTATGTGATATTATAGATTATGTGATATTATAGATTATGTGATATTATGTGATATTATAGATTATGTGATACTAGATTATGTGATATTATTATGCGATATTATGTGATATTATTATGCGATATTATTATGTGATATTATTATGTGATATTATTATGCGATATTATTATGTGATATTATTATGTGATATTATTATGTGATATTATGTGGTATTATTATGTGATATTATTATGCGATATTATTATGTGATATTATTATGCGATATTATTATGTGATATTATTATGTGATATTATTATGCGATATTATTATGTGATATTATTATGTGATATTATTATGCGATATTATTATGTGATATTATTATGTGATATTATTATGCGATATTATTATGTGATATTATTATGCGATATTATTCAACTTACGAAGGACATGGAGGGATCGAATGGGAAACAAGCTCAATTAACCCTGTACCATCCACATATTGTTCTTATTCCAGTAAAAGTGTATAATCTTAGCCAAAATGCTATGTAAATATCGTTATATACTGTCTGGGTTAAGGGGAGACGGACCTTTTTTTTTTTTTTGGGGGGGGGGTCTATTAATAAATGTATTCCTTTATATCTTACTTTTCTCTCTAGACTTCCATCAAGCTTAGAAAAACACCCTAGACCCCCCTTTAAGATAAATTTGTAAATTTTTCGATAGAAAAATTTCCAGGCCGAAGGCCGGTTCCTCTTAAAATTTCAGGCTCGCTTTCGCTCGCCAGGAAGTAATCGACACCTAAATGGCACGAAAGGTCTTAAAAGTGACAACGAAATGGGGCGAAAGGGGTTAAAGTCGCCAAACTAATGGGCCGAACGTCTAAAAATCTCAAAACTAATGGGACTCAACACTAGGGAGAAAGGGGACCAGAAAAACGACCGTCTCCCCTTAAGTAATAAATACATAGCAGACAAACAAAGGGCCTGCTGATCCTAACGAGGCTACTTGTCGCTAATCTATCCTTATACCAAGGCCTTCGTGAAAGAGAGGATACTACAGTCGCGGTCAAAAGTCGTGTATTACCTTCAGATGTGATCAACTCTTTGGTATCTCTATAGTTATATGTGAAAAATATATATATATATATATATATTCATATTTATTTTCCAATACTCACCAATTAATTTTACAAATAAACGTAACTAGTGAAACCAATGAAAGTAATGAATACATGTGGTACGCCAAGGACTCGAACCTAGGATACTCACACCGAAATTCCGCACACTAAGCACTAGGCTATCAAGACAAATAGTTGCAAGGTGAGCTTAGTATCGTTCAGGAGTATTATTTGTGTTAAGGGGAGGTATTTAGTTTGTTCCCTAGACCTCCATCAAGCTTAAAATTACACCCCCTTGAGTCCCTTTCAAGATAAATTTGTACATTTTTCGGTAGAAAAATGTCCCGGCCGAAGGCCGGTTCCTCTTAAATTACAGGATCGCTATCGCTCGCCAAGATAGAATCGACACCTGAATTGCACGAAAGGTCTTAATATGAGGTGAAAGTTCTTAAAATCGCTAAACTAATGGGGCAAACGTTTTATAATATCAAAAGCAATGGGGCTAAACATGAGGGAGAAAGGGGTCAAGAAAAAAATCCCTCAAGTGGAGACCTCCCCTTAAGCCATTAGAAGAAAATTTATCTGAAGCTTGGAAGGTGGATCACCGTTTATGTCCGTGTAATTAGCCTACAGCATGAAGTTAGTGCAGTATTATATAGTGATGGTCAACACACATGCCTTTTATGTACAATACAAATACATATACGAAAACAAAAGACAATTTCGGGGTCGTACTTTCAGTCGGTTATTATTATTATTTTTTTTTTTTTTTTTTTTTCCCCAAGAAATGTCATATGCTGTTAAATATTACTGTAAACCATTATTAATGCCATAGTCGTAAACACAAGCAACTCTACTTCATCATACCTGGTTAATCAACATAATGTAAATTGCTTATGAACTGGCAAAGCAATAACTCTTAATGATTTAATTGTTCGCCTCTGTAATTGCCGAAACGAAATGTGTATCAGATTAATTACCGTAGGTCGCTCCAGGTATATGTTGGTGATAACAAAACTAAATACATGGTTGAAACATAATGAAAAATACGCCTCGGATCGCGGCCCCACGGTGTATGCAAATTTGTTCGCGGTGATGCAAGGGAGGGAGAGAGGGAGAGCGGGCGTTAAAAGGCTTGGATGATGAATGCTAAAGGAACCCACCTCCACCTCCACTACCACTTCTACTACCCTCCACCCTTCAGTTCTATCTCCCTCTTCCCTCCCCCTTCCCTACCCACCACCACCACCACCATCACCACTACCACTTCCACCACCACCATCACCATCTTGAGTTCTATCTCCCTCTTCCCTCTCCCTTCCCCACCCCCTTTCCTACCCACCAGCACCACCACCTCCTCCACCACCACCTCCACCTCTACTCCTTCACCACCACCACCTTCAGTTCTATCTCCCCCTTCCCCTCCCCCTTCCCTCCTACCCCTCCCTTCCCCTTCCCTTCCCCTTCCCCTTCCCAGTTCTACCTCTCCCCTTCACTTCCTCCTATCTCTCCCTCCCCCGTCCATTCCACAGCCCATTCCTCATTTTCTTTCTCCCCAAACCCCCTCAGTTCTCCACTCTCTCTCTCTCTCTCTCTCTCTCTCTCTCTCTCTCTCTCTCTCTCTCTCTCTCTCTCTCTCTCCTCCCCCTTTTGGCTCCTATTTCCTCCCCTTCCCTTCTTCCTGCCAGTTCCTCTTAGTTCCCCTCCCCTCCCCTCCCCTCCCCTCTACACTCCCGCCCTCCCCAGGCCAGGTCACGGCCAGCCCGGGGAAGCACACACACACACTGACAGACAGACACACACACACACACTTACACACACACACACACATACTTACACACACACACACTTACACACACACTGACAGACAGACACACCACACACAGACCAACACACGCATACACAGACAGACATACACACACACACACCCACACCCACTAACACCCACATACACACACACACACACACACACACACACACACACACACACAACGTTAGTCAGTGCGGCCGTAGCGGGGGGGCCGGAGGAGAAGGGGCCGTGGGGGGGGGGGGGGGGGGGGGGCGTATGGGGGGTTCTAAAGGAGAAAGTGAGTGGGTGGGAGAGGAGAATAGGAATACATGGGTACAGGAGAGAATATAGGTGAAGAAGAAGAAGAAGGAGGAATAAAGAAGAGGAAGAAGAAGAGATGGGCAGGAGAAGAAGAGGAGAAGATAGGGACAAGGAGAAAAAGAGAAAGAAGAGGAAATGGGTTGGGGGAATAGGAGGAAAAGGGATAAAAGATGAGTACAGGCATAAGACAAAGAGGGGATGGGTACAAGAGAAGAGGAGATGGGTAAAGAGATGGGTACAAGAAGAAGAGGAGAGGGGTACAATAACAAGGAGAGGAGATGGGTACAAGAAGAAGAGATGGGTACAAGAAGAAGAGGAGGTGGGTACAAAAAGGGGAGATGGGTACAAGAAGAAGAGGAGATGGGTACAAGAAGAAGAGGAGATTGGTACAAGAAGAAGAGGAGATGGGTACAAGAAGAGGAGATGGGTACAAGAAGAAGAGGAGATGGGTACAAGAAGAGGAGATGGGTACAAGAAGAAGAGGAGATGGGTACAAGAAGAAGAGGAGATGGGTACAAGAAGAAGAGGAGATGGGTACACGAAGAAGAGGAGATGTACACGAAGAGGAGATGGGTACAAGAAGAAGAGGAGATGGGTACACGAAGAGGAGATGGGTACAAGAAGAAGAGGAGATGGGTACAAGAAGAAGAGGAGATGGGTACAAGAAGAGGAGAGGAGATGGGTACACGAAGAGGAGATGGGTACAAGAAGAAGAGGAGATGGGTACATGAAGAAGAAGAGGAGATGGGTACAAGAAGAAGAGATGGGTACAAGAAGAAGAGATGGGTACAAGAAGAAGAAGAGGAGATGGGTACAAGAAGAAGAGGAGATGGGTACAAGAAGAAGAAGAGGAGATGGGTACAAGAAGAAGAGAGGAGATGGGTACAAGAAGAAGAGAGGAGATGGGTACACAAAGAGGAGATGGGTACAAGAGAAGAAGAGATGGGTACAAGAGAAGAAGAGATGGGTACAAGAAGAAGAAGAGGAGATGGGTACAAGAGAAGAAGAGATGGGTACAAGAGAAGAAGAGATGGGTACAAGAAGAAGAAGAGGAGATGGGTACAAGAAGAAGAGGAGATGGGTAAAAGAAGAAGAGGAGAGGAGATGGGTACAAGAAGAAGAGGTGGGTACAAAAGAAGAGAGAGAGAGATGGGTTACAAGAAGAAGAGTGGGTACAAGAAGAAGAGAGGAGATGGGTACAAGAAGAAGAGAGGATATGGGTACAAGAAGAAGAGAGGAGATGGGTACAAGAAGAAGAGGAGGTGGGTACAAGAAGATGGGTACAAGAAGAAGAGGAGATTGGTACAAGAAGAAGAGGAGATGGGTACAAGAAGAAGAGGAGATGGGTACAAGAAGAAGAGGAGATGGGTACAAGAAGAAGAGGAGATTGGTACAAGAAGAAGAGGAGATGGGTACAAGAAGAGGAGATGGGTACAAGAAGAAGAGGAGATGGGTACAAGAAGAAGAGGAGATGGGTACAAGAAGAAGAGGAGATGGGTACACGAAGAGGAGATGGGTACAAGAAGAAGAGGAGATGGGTACAAGAAGAGGAGATGGGTACAAGAAGAAGAGGAGATGGGTACAAGAAGAAGAGGAGATGGGTACAAGAAGAGGAGAGGAGATGGGTACACGAAGAGGAGATGGGTACAAGAAGAAGAGGAGATGGGTACATGAAGAAGAAGAGGAGATGGGTACAAGAAGAAGAGATGGGTACAAGAAGAAGAGATGGGTACAAGAAGAAGAAGAGGAGATGGGTACAAGAAGAAGAGGAGATGGGTACAAGAAGAAGAAGAGGAGATGGGTACAAGAAGAAGAGAGGAGATGGGTACAAGAAGAAGAGAGGAGATGGGTACACAAAGAGGAGATGGGTACAAGAGAAGAAGAGATGGGTACAAGAGAAGAAGAGATGGGTACAAGAAGAAGAAGAGGAGATGGGTACAAGAGAAGAAGAGATGGGTACAAGAGAAGAAGAGATGGGTACAAGAAGAAGAAGAGGAGATGGGTACAAGAAGAAGAGGAGATGGGTACAAGAAGAGGAGAGGAGATGGGTACAAGAAGAAGAGGTGGGTACAAAAAGAAGAAGAGGAGATGGGTACAAGAAGAGAGAGGAGATGGGTACAAGAAGAAGAGGAGATGGGTACAAGAAGATGAGGAGATGGGTACAAGAAGAAGAGGTGGGTACAAGAAGAAGAGGAGATGGGTACAAGAAGAAGAGAGGAGATGGGTACAAGAAGAAGAGAGGATATGGGTACAAGAAGAAGAGAGGAGATGGGTACAAGAAGAAGAAGAGGTGATGGGTAAAAGAAGAGAGGAGATGGGTACAAGAGAAGAGGTGATGGGTACAAGAAGAGGAGATGGGTAAAATAAGAAGAGGTGATGGGTACAAGAAGAAGAGGTGATGGGTACAAGAAGAGAGGAGATGGGTACAAGAGAAGAGGTGATGGGTACAAGAGAAGAGGTGATGGGTACAAGAAGAGGAGATGGGTACAAGAAGAGGAGATGGGTACAAGAAGAAGAGAGGGGATGGGTACAAGCAGAGGAGATGGGTACAAGAAGAAGAGGTGATGGGTACAAGAAGAGGAGATGGGTACAAGAAGAAGAGGTGATGGGTACAAGAAGAGAGGAGATGGGTACAAGAGAAGAGGTGATGGGTACAAGAAGAGAGGAGATGGGTACACGCAGAAGATATGGGTACACGAAAAGAGGACAACGGTACAAGAAAGAAGAAGATAGGGTACACATATACAAAGATGGGCTGCGAAAGGTTGAGTACCGTAGTTTCTTATAAGGAATGATGTAAATATAATAATTTAATATAATTATTTAAGTCAGAGGAGTAAAATTTAATAAATCGTGTATTAAGGGGAGATTTCCACTTGAGGGATTTTTTTCTGGACCCCTTTCTCCCTCATGTTTAGTCTCATTGTTTTTCTAATTTTAAGACGTTTGCCCCATTATTTTGACGATTTTAAGAACTTTCAACCCATTTCTGTCAATTTTAAGACCTTTCGTGCCATTTAGGTGTCGATTTTATCCTGGCGAACGATAGCGAGCCTGTAATTTAAGAGGAGCCGGCTTTCAACCGGGACATTTTTCTACCGAAAAATGTACAAATTTATCTTGAAAGGGGCTCAAGGAGGTGTAATCTTAAGCTTGAAGGAAATCTAGGGACAAAACTAAAAACCTCCCCTTAAGTCAACCAAATCCTATACAAAAAAGTTTCGTACCTAGCATATTTTTATTTGGATATTTCTAATTAACTTTATTCTTGTTTATGAAATCTGATATACAGCTATATAAAAAATATACAGTATATATATATGTAACCAAAGAACAGAGGGCTGCCGAAGTAAGATGGTCCTTGTTACAGTCAGTTCTGCCTTTTGTCTCCCTCGCTCACATAGAACAAAAAAGGGGGGGTAAGTTAGAAAGGGTGTACAAGCAGAACAAAAGAAAGGTAGAAAGTAGAGAGAGAGAAAACTATTATACTCTGTTTTTTTCCAACTAAAGCCGGAGTCGCAAGAGCCCTTTTTCGAGCAATTTTTACGGGCAATTATGGTTTGGAAGCTTAAGGGGAGGTATTTAGTTTGTTCCCTAGACCTCCATCAAGCTTAAAATTACACCCCCTCGAGTCCCTTTCAAGATAAATTTGTACATTTTTCGGTACAAAAATTTCCCGGCCGAAGGCCGGTTCCTCTTAAATTACAGGCTCGCTATCGCTCGCCAGGATAAAATCGACACCTGAATTTCACGAAAGGCCTTAATATGGGGTGAAAGTTCTTAAGATCGCTAAACTAATGGGGCAAACGTTTTATAATATCAAAAGCAATGGGGCTAAACATGAGGGAGAAACGGGTCCAGAAAAAAATCTCTCAAGTGGAAATCTCCCCTTAAACAATTACACTTTATCAGAATTCAGCCGCCAAACTTGATCTACCTTCAGTCTTGTTGCCGATACCAGTGCCGAAAATGTCCCGAAATAATACGAGAAAATACTGGCTCATGGAAAATTGACGGAAACAGAGCTCGTGTGACAGCGGCTTAATGGTAAATTGCCACGTCGTCATCTTGATTAATCCGCTATTATGCAGGTTTTGTAGCGAATTCTGTTGTTAATTATGAAAATTTGGCACTAATATGAAGCAGAGTCGACATGGTAGTTTCTCATTTTTCTCATTTTCCCTTTAGTTATCGAGAAATCAGTTACTCAAGGATTCAATTTACCGTCAGGTGAAATGAAACCGAGTATGCATGCTAAGAGGAGAATAGAACCGTACGTAGGGATGTAAGAGGATTTACATTGTAGCGACCGAACAAGTAAAATCCCTCTTTTTCGCCCCATGTCACATACTTTGTTTATTTAGCATTTGTCTCGTGTAGCTATTATTTTATATCCTAGGTTCGAATCCCTGGACTGCCACATGTATATATATATATATATATACGCTCTAGTCTTCTTATTGTATGTACGGTACCGGTACTACAAGGACATTAAGGGGAGGTTTCTAGTTTGTTTCCTACTCCTCCAGCAATCTTAAAATGAAGCCCCATAGAACCCCTTTCAAGATAAATTTGTACATTTTTCGGTAGAAAAATGTCCCGGCCAAAGGCCGATTACTCTTAAATTACAGGCTCGCTATCGCTCGCCAGGATAAAATCGACACCTAAATGGCACGAAAGGTTTTAAAATTGACAAAATGGGTCGGAAATTCTTAAAAATCACCAAACTAATGGGGCAAACGTCTTAAAATCTCAAAAGCAATGGGGCTAGACATGAGGGAGAAAGGGGTCCAGAAAAAAGTCCCTCAAGTGGAAATCTCCCCTTAACTATAATTAGTCAGCTTTATTACAAATGACGGTCAATTTAACTCCTTAGCTACTGATGTCTCAAGAATTAATGGACACATATGAACATACTAGGCTCTGTATCTAATTAATGGACACATATGAACACTACTAGGCTCTGTATCTAATTAATGGACACATATGAACACTACTAGGCTCTGTATCTAATTAATGGACACATATGAACACTACTAGGCTCTGTATCTAATTAATGGACACATATGAACATACTAGGCTCTGTATCTAATTAATGGACACATATGAACATACTAGGCTCTGTATCTAATTAATGGACACATATGAACATACTAGGCTCTGTATCTAATTAATGGACACATATGAACATACTAGGCTCTGTATGTAATTAATGGACACATATGAACACTACTAGGCTCTGTATCTAATTAATGGACACATATGAACATACTAGGCTCTGTATCTAATTAATGAGACACATATGAACATACTAGGCTCTGTATCTAATTAATGGCAAGTTTACATAATTACCACCGTATTTCACTACAACATCTTTAAAATGGCGGTGAAATTTTGATGGGAACTTTGCAATTTACCGTCAGATGGAATGACACCGATTAAGGGGAGATTTCCACTTGAGGGATTATTTTCTTGACCCCTTTCTCCCTCATGTTTAACTCCACTGCTATTGAGATTGTAAGACGTTTGCCCCATTAGAGTGGCTATTTTAAGAACTTTCGCCCCATTTCTGTCAATTTTTAGACATTTCGTACCATTTAGGCGTCGATTTTTTCCTGGCGAGCGATAGCGAGCCTGTAATGTAAGAGGAAACGGCCTTCGGCCGGGACATTTTTCTACCGAAAAATGTACAAATTTGTCTTGAAGGGGGTTAAGGGAGTGTAATTTTTAAGCTTGATGGAGGTTTAGGTCACAAACTAAATACCTCCCCTTAACCATATTAGCCGGCAACTCTCAACCCGTACTGTTAAATTAGTTGAGGTCAGTTCAGGACATCAAGTTAGCTCCGATTTTGTTGTTCGAGAGAGAGAGAGAGAGAGAGAGACAGAGAGATAGAGAGAGAGAGAGAGAGAGACAGAGAGAGAGAGAGAGAGAGAGAGAGAGAGAGAGAGAGAGAGAGAGAGAGAGAGAGAGAGAGAGAACACACGCACGCACGCACAACCTTTATACCCAACACAAACGCCTGTCAAAACTGCACCCCAGCAAGCAGTAATTACGATTAAGGGGAGATTTCCACTTGAGGGACTTTTTTCTTGACCCCTTTCTCCCTCATGTCTAGCCCCATTGCTTTTGAGATTTTAAGACGTTTGCCACATTAGTTTGGTGATTTTTTAAGAATTTCCGACCCATTCTGTCAATTTTAAGACCTTTCGAGCCATTTAAGTGTTTATTTTATCCTGGCGAGCGATAGCGAGCCTGTAATTTAAGAGTAATCGGCCTTCGGTCGGGACATTTTTCTACCGAAAAATGTACAAATTTATCTTGAAAGGGGGTCTATGGGGCTTCATTTTAAGATTGCTGGAGGAGTAGGAAACAAACTAGAAACCTCCCCTTAATACGCCTTCCTCTGAAACCTGTTTGGTGGAGGGTGCCTCTGGTTAGCCGGCCGCTGTGCACCAATTAAGTCCTACAACTATAGTATGCCTGTATTTTAGTGGACAAGTACAGTATATATATATATTAAGGGAGCCCGCCTCGCTTTTTGTTTCTCTTTCTCTCCCTCTCTCTTTGGCTTGTATCCATTCGGCCCCATTCAGCCTACTGTTTTAAGACGTTTACCCCCATCCAGGTGTCAATATTTTTCTGGCGAGCGGTAGCGACCCAGCATATATATATGTTTGTTTTGACAGCAATCTAAATTTGTACATTTTTCGGTAGAAAAATTTCTCCGGCGAAGCCGGATTTCTCCATACAATGCTGGCTCGCTATCGCTCGCCAGGAAGAAATTTACACCTGGATGGGGATAAACGTCTTAAAACAGTTGGCTGAATGGGGCCGAATGGATACAAGCCAGAGAAAGAGGGGAACAGTAGAGAAAGATAAAAAAGCCGGTGACCTCCCTTAAGCGCCAGTGGTGTTTATTTACAAAAGGAATTCTAACAGTAACTGATAGACTAGTCCTAATGAGGTTGCTTCAATGTCTTGATGATGAAATAGTTTTCCAAAATTGAATACAATTTCATTTGGGCAAACATCATAAATCATCTTATGCCTGTTAACCCTTTCAAGCTCCAATACGCGTTTCAGTTCTGTTTCTGGCTACTATTAGAGGGTTTTATTCAGATTAGTAACGGTGTATGGAAGTCAAAGGGTTGACTGAGATAGTATTTACCTTTTTCATACCCACAGATACTTCCTAAGCTGCATAAAATTGTCTAATGATAGCCAAAATAAACTGCTAAAACGCGTCAGAGCTTCAAGGGGTTAAAATATAATATAAGTTAAAGTATTGTATTAAGGAACACTAGTTTAGGCCTATCCCTGTTTTACGGGCTTTTGTCATAGCCTAGTAAAACCAATGTGTTGGTACTGAACAGGTAGAATGTCAATTTGTATAATGAGGTTATTGCACTTGGTCATAACCTAGAGAAACACTCATCTACACAAAGTATTAAGGGGAGGTTTCTAGTTTGTTTCCTACTCCTCCAGCAATCTTAAAATGAAGCCCCATAGACCCCCTTTTAAGATAAATTTGTAAATTTTTCGGTAGAAAAATTTCCCGGCCGAAGGCCGGTTCCTCTTAAATTACAGGCTCGCTATCGCTCGCCAGGAAAAAATCGACACCTAAATGGGACGAAAGGTCTTAAAAGTGACATAAATGGAGTGAAACTTCTTAAAATCGTCAAACTAATGGGGCGAACGTCTTAAAATTTCAAAAGCAATAGGGCTAAACATGAGGGAGAAAGGTGCAACGAAAAAAATCCCTCAAGTGGAAATCTCCCCTTAACCTTCTCAGTCACAGGCCGTCTTAACCTTAAACAAACTCACCTCAAAGTATGGGTGAAACACTCTTTAGTCATAGACACACAAAAAGGTTGGACTCTCTCTAGGACTCTAAGGAGAGTCGAAACTTGTCATGTCATTATAACAATAAAAACGTTTGCTGCCATGTGGATATCATTCTCCATTCAAGCATTCAGGGGCACTGGGAATTTCTCTACCCTACTCTTTCGTCTTTGGAATGACTTGTTGGCGAAATGCCCCGTAGGTCTAAATTAAATAGTGTACGCCTAGCTAGCAAAACGAATTGTCCTAGACTTGATGGTTGGAACAGCATATTGTCGTCAGTCATTAGCTCTGTGTGTATTTGAACATTATCGCCATTAACTACGTGTGTGTGTATGAGAGCGAGAGAGAGAGAGAGAGAGAGAGAGAGTTGGAGAGTGAGTAAGTACCATTCATGTTCTTACTCATATAATAGTATGTACGATACGCTATAATATTATTATATCGTAGTGAACTTGGGTGGTGGTGGTAGTTTTCGCCAATATAACGGGAAAGTGCGCTAGCTGCTGCCACCCGATCCTGCCGGAGCTAACCTAGTGGAGTGGTCGCTTGTCACCCTATACCCCTGTTGGGCCCACTCAACCCGGGCTCTGACTCAACCTACTCCTCAGACCTAATTCTCAAGATACTCCGGTTTATTTTCTTCAAACTTAAGGGGGGTCACCGTTTGTTTTTATCTTTCTCTCCTTTTCTCTCTTTCCCTGGCTTGTATCCATTCGGCCCCATTCAGCCAACTGTTTTAAGACGTTTATCCCCATCCAGGTGTTTATTTCTTCCTGGCGAGCGATAGCGAGCCAGCATTGTATGGAGAAATCCGGCTTCGCCGGAGACATTTTTCTATCGAAAAATGTACAAATTTAGCTTGCTGTCAAAACAAAAATATATGTATGCTGGCTCGCTACCGCTCGCCAGGAAAATATTGACACCTCGATGGGGGTAAGCGTCGTAAAACAGTAGGCTAAATGGACCTAATTCTCAAGATACTCGGGTTTATCTTCTTCAAACTTAACTTGCTCTTTGGGATACATCGATTGATCTTGCTCGGTTTCATCCCCTTCCTTTGATTTAACTTATTCCTTAAATTCATCTTGTTGGTATATATTTGTATATTAGTATCAGGGGTGCTCTGAGGCCTGGGGGTGCGTGGAGTCCGTCGTACTAGTGGTCATTAAAAATCCAGTTCCACCCTCTCACTCATTAAGTCTCTTCCCTATGACCCCGTGCCATATTTATTAGGCCACTATATTATCCAACACACGCGCGTGCGCGCCTATAATTGATTATTCAATTCTAATCTCCAAAATTGCAGACCGAATGGAATGAGACCAAACAAGGGTTACACAATTAATTCCATGGACTAGAAGATTGAGATTTAAGGGGAGGTTTTAAGTTTGTTTCCTACTCCTCCAGCAATCTTAAAATTTCACCCCCTTGACCCCCTTTCAAGATAAATTTGTAAATTTTTCGGTAGAAAAATGTCCCACCCGAAGGCCGGTTATTCTTAAATTACAGGCTCGCTATCGCTCGCCAGGATAAAATCGATACCTAAATGGCACGAAAGGTCTTAAAATTGACAGAATGGGGGGGAATTTCTTAAAATCACCAAACTAATAGGGCAAACGTCTTAAAATCTCAAAAGCAATGAGGCTAGACATGAGGGAGAAAGGGGTCAAGAAAAAAGTCCCTCAAGTGGAAATCTCCCCTTAAGAACCAGTTGCGATGTCTTGATCTGTTTTATCTATAGAAACTTATAGATTTCAAGGCTAATTCATTAATTAACCCTTTCAAGCTCCAATACGCATTTCTGTTTTGTTTTCTGGTAATTATTAGACGATTGTATTCAGATTAGGAAGGGTATTGGAAGTCAGAGGGTTGATTGAGAGATTTGTAACCCTTTTAACACTCACAGATCCTTCCTAAGCTGCATAAAATCGTCTAATGGTAGCCAAAATATACTGCTAAAACGCGTCAGAGCTTCAAGGGGTTAAAGTACTAAGTGCATTTGACTATATGGTTTATACCAAGAAGTTTAACATCGATGCCAATGAGACTCGCAAGTATAGCTGGCATATGGTAGGTGTAGGCTACCACTATAAGTCTATTTTTGTCCAGCTGAAGGTAAATTGTCATGACTGTTACTCGGCTATAAGGTAGATTTTGTAGCGAAAGATGACGATGGTTATTCTGAAAACTTGGCATTAATACGACACACAGCCATAGTAGTTTCATATATTTCCATTAAGTATCGAGAAATCAGCTAATAAGAGATTCAATTTACGATCAGCTGGAAAAAGATAGAATATTGTGCATGCTGATAATTTGTCGCAAACGAGGTCATTCTAAATTGCCCTAGCCTGTAATGAGCTATGCATGATTGGTGGTTGGGATTTATATACTCCTTTTAACTCTTAAGGGGGGTGACCTGCGTTTTTGTTATTTCTGTCCTTTTCTCTCTTTCTCTGGCTTGTATCCATTCGGCCCCATTCAGCCAACTATATTAAGACGATTTTCCCCATCTAGGTGTCGATTTCTTCCTGGCGAGCGATAGCGAGCCAGCATTATATGAAGAAATCCGGCTTCGCCGGAGACATTTTTCTATCGAAAAATGTACAAATTTAGCCTGCTGTCAAAACAAAATAAAAATATGCTGGCTCGCTACCACTCACCAGTAAAAAATTGACACCTGGATGGGGATAAACGTCTTAAAACAGTAGGCTGAATGGGGCCAAATGGATACAAGCCAGAGAAAGATAGAAAAGGACAGAACAAAAACAGGTCACCCCCCTTAACTTCCACTCTGCGGAACACCACCTTTCCTCCGCCAACCCTGATATTCGCTTTCTAATCGAAACCCAGTTGTCTTGGACTATTGACAGCCAACCCTTTCTCTGTATGCTCCTGCTATCTCAATCCTCAGTTTCAAGCCAAAGGTGGATGTTGCGTATATGTGGGCTACGCAACCATCATGCTTTCTCCCGTGTTCCCAAATTTGATGCTTCTGAAATTTCAACTCGCCGACTAAAGCTTTCTTGTCACTCACATTGTCATTTTGTAAACAAACCTTTTTTGGGGATTATACATATTAAATTCCAGCAAATTTTGTACCAAATTTAAGTGCATTCATTTATCTTTTCCCCCTAGATATATTCTTGACTTTTTCTCCTCAGACTGATTTTAGTATCCTACTGTAGCTATATATATCTGTAATTTTAGTTGTTGCTTGCACGATCTTGTAATAACCTTCGACTGATACACTTTTGTATCTAAAAAGAGTAGGCTACTGCTTTACTAGGCTACAGTGACACCAGGTTCATCTGTTGGCACAGTATATTAACCCCCTGTGTGCAGTCACACTTTATTTTTATATAATCTCTATTTGGTGAATTGTATATTTAGTTACATATTCTGTTATACATATATTTGTTTAAGGTTAGGTTATCACACCTGGTAGCCTATTTCTGCGAATTTCAATTTTATTATATTCGGTTAGGCTATTCAACGCTGGTAGCCTATTATTGCGTATTTCAATTTTAAAAAACTTTTGGTTAGGCTATCGCCCCTGGAAGCCTAATTCTGCGTATCTCAACATTTTAGTTTTCGGTTAGGCTATCACCCCTGATAACCTATTTCTGCGTATTTCAGCATATTTGTTTTCGGTTGAAGTGATTGAAGTGTTTTTAAAGTGAGTGAAGTGTTGTAAAGTGAGTAAATTGTTTTTTAAGTGAGTGAAGTGATCTGAAGAAAGTGACTGTCACCATGCCTCGCGCTTGTGCGAACTGCGCCGGTAGGTTTGGTGAGTCCATGTTTGCTACTATCGATCTTCAAGTCTGCCGGCTCTGCCAGCAACGAGAGAATTTTACAGTGAAATTAGATGAAGCCTACAACAAGATCAACGTCCTCACCATGAAGCTGGAATCACTCCAAGAGTTTGTAACACTCAACGTTGGAGTGCCACAAACTTCAATTGTCACCGCAACTCCAGCAGCCACCAACGCCCCAACGTCAACTGCCAACAATTCAACGCCTACAGTAGCCATTTCAGCTGATGTTTCCGATACTCAAGATACAAATAGCGACTCTCTTCCCCCTCAAGACAACTTCCGTGTCGTGAGGAACAACGTTTGCCCCAAGACCAGGAAACACATACCGATTACCGAGTGTCAAAACCGTTTCCAGATACTCGCAGACTCAGATGACGAAGAGGAAATAGAAGAAGTCCGGCTCGTGGGAGACTCGATGATACGTGGTCAGCTCAGAGTTTTGCGCCAGGGCACCTAAGACCAGGAAGCGTTTTTGTATCCCTGGTGGTGGTGTGGATGACGTAGTTGCAGCAGTTGACGAAGTATCAAAGCTGGCCCCAGCTAATACAATGTACGTCATCCACGTTGGATCCAACGATGTACAGCGAACCCGGTCGGAAGATTTGCTTTTAAAGTACCAGCAGCTGATCAAGTCGTTTAAGGAGAAGTCATCAAGGATCATCGTCTCAGGAATCGTCCCCCGGCTCGGTGTAGAGAGCCGATTTTACAACATAGCCACCAGCACAAATCGTTGTCTAGCAAACCTCTGCAGGAAGGAGAACGTGGGATTCGTCGACACCTGGGACAATTTCTACTACGATGACTATTTGTTTTCGGACGATGGAGTTCATCTGAACCAGGTGGGAGCAGCGCGTTTTGGGCGTCTTCTCAACGATGCGGTGAAGGATTTTCGGAGAAGAAATCGACTCAGCACAGGACAACCAGGAAGGAGGACCGACGACAGCGAGGACGGCAATCTACAAAGGAATTAAATACTAATCCGTCAAGAACCGCGAATTTGGATAAAGCTCCACCAACACGACCCAAATTCAAAACCGTCAGGGATAATGACCGAGGACCGAGGACAGCCATGAATGTAAATGTAGATCCGACCAGAACCAATAATTTGAATAAAGACCGTTCCTTGAATCCCAAATCCAAAACTTTGAATGTTTTCTATGCAAACGCTCGTATCATACGCAATAAATTTTCAGATTTAGAGGAACTAGTGTTTACAGAAAATTATGATGTGATTGGCATAACAGAATCTTGGCTCAATACACAAGATAGAGACTTTTTAGCAGAGTATTCACTTCCCGGTTATGTAATGTTTGAGAACAGCCGAATAAATAAAAATGGAGGTGGCGTTTTATTTTATATCAAAGAAAGTCTTAACCCGACCCTCGTGTCAAAACCTCAAATTGTGAACGTCGACACATCTTTTGTGCTAATAAAGAATAATAAAGGTACAAAAATAATACTTGCGTTAATATACAGACCTCCAGCTCAATCAGTGCAAACTGACCGAGAAATTTACGAACAAATTGCAGATGTAAGTAACTCACAAGATACCGTAATTTTTGGCGACTTTAATTTACCTGTGACCAAGTGGGGCGATACTCTTACTTCACACTCCGGACATGACTTGTATACGAACTTGCAAGAGAGTTCGCTTTATCAATTTGTTCGAATGCCGACCCGTGGTAATAACATTCTTGACATTGTACTTGCAACAAAAGAAGAATTGATAGAGAATTTGAATGTTGGTGATGAATTCAGTAACAGCGACCATCGTACGATAACTTTCACTTTAAAGTTTACTAGTAACGAACCAAATAGTAGCATCGAAAAAGTCCCTAATTTCAAGAAAGCAAACTTCCATAAACTTAGAGCTATGTTTAAAGAAACTGACTGGAGCTTTTTAATTAACAATAACGACATAAATACATCTTGGAAGTTATTCGAAACCACTTACCTAAAAGCAGTGCAAGACTGCATACCATCGAAAATACGGCGTCCAGGCCATAATAATAAGCCCAAATGGTGGAATAAAGATATTTCAAACTGCCTGCTTGCTAAAAAATGTGCTAATGATAGATTAAAATCCTCACAAAATGACGAAGAACGGGTGAAATTTGTAGAGCTACGACGCAAAGCCAAAAAGTTAATTAAGCAAAGTAAAAAGACCTTAGAGTTACATATTGCGAATCAAAGTAAAACAAACCCGAAAGAATTCTATAGTTATATCAGAAAGAAAAAAGTAGTTACTTCAACTGTTGGACCGTTAGTCGATGAAAAAGGAGAATACACCAAAGACGAAGTACAAATGAGTAATGCCCTCAATACCTTCTTTGCATCAGTTTTTACAACAGAAGACCTCAGTGATATCCCTACACCATCGCCGATTCAGATTGATAATTCAGATGTTCTAAGCAATATCACCGTTACAGAGAGAGAAGTATTGAACTGTTTAGATAAACTCAAGGTAAATAAAACGCCAGGACCTGATACAATCTCGCCTAGAGTTCTAAAGGAAGCTAAGAATGAGCTCTCCAAACCACTGACATTACTATTCAATAAATCCTTGCAGTCTGGAACTATGCCTGATCAGTGGAAGCTAGCCAACGTAACACCGATATTCAAAAAAGGCAGCAAATCCCTACCCAGTAACTATCGTCCAATTAGCTTAACCTCAGTTGTATGTAAAATGCTAGAAACGGTCATACGAGACAGACTCGTAAATCACTTAGAGGAAAATAACATACTTAAAGATACTCAACACGGCTTTCGTAAAAAACGTTCCTGTTTAACAAACCTCTTAGACTTCTTCCACGATATCCTCAACCTCTACGATGAGAGTAAAGCTGTAGATATTATATACCTTGATTTTCAAAAGGCCTTTGACAAAGTTCCCCACAAACGTTTACTGCTAAAACTAAAAGCGCATGGAATACAAGACGGTGTGTTGAAATGGATAGAAAATTGGCTCAGCAACAGAAAGCAAAGGGTAGTCATAAACGGTAAGGCATCTAAATGGACCAATGTAAGTAGCGGGGTACCCCAGGGATCGGTACTAGGACCAATTCTCTTTCTAATTTACATCAACGACATAGATGAGGGTCTCACCTGCACAATCTCAAAATTTGCTGACGATACAAAAATTGCAAATAGCGTACTCTCAAAAGAACAAGTTGACGATATGCAACACAATCTAGATAAATTGTCATGTTGGGCCCAAATTTGGCAAATGAGTTTCAATGCGGATAAATGTAAAGTACTACATGTCGGATACCTAAATGAGAAAGCAAACTATTCGATGAATGGCACTCAGCTTAAGAATGTAAACAGAGAAACTGATCTGGGAGTAACAATATCGAGTAACCTAAAACCGAGTCAACAATGTTCAGAAGTTGTTAAGAAGGCAAACAAAATAATTGGCTTTATAGGCAGGTCATTTGAGCATAAATCCAAAGAAGTTATCCTAACCCTTTACAATTCCTTAGTCCGCCCTCTTCTGGAATACTGCGTTCAATCCTGGTGCCCTTATTACCAAAAAGATATAAACAAGCTAGAACGAGTTCAACGTAGAGTTACCAAAATGATACCTAGCCTAAAGAACAAACCATACGAAGAGCGTCTCAGAGAATTAAATCTATTTCCTTTAACCCAGCGCAGATTAAGAGGCGACTTAATTCAAGTGTTCAAAATCATCAAAGGCATCGACAATATGAACTGTAGTAAGTACTTCACTATCGACCAATCTAATTACACGCGGGGAAACGGTTGCAAAATTATTGGTAAATCTTTTAACTCGCACGAATCTAAGAATTTCTTCTTCAATCGAGTTGTCAACTTGTGGAATGGGCTTCCCCGAGACGTTATAGACTGCAGCACCGTTGATTCATTTAAATTCCGCCTAGACAAATATCTCGCATCAAACCCGCGACTGACTGCGTTTGTAATGAATAACTTTATCCTCCCCTCAGTTACTAACCCATATGTCCCCTACTAACTTCCTAGTCCTGCCACGTTAGTGGCAGGGCAGTAGTTCCCTTTCCAATGTTCCCTTACCCACTCTAAACCACTGTTTGGACACTTGATCCTCAGTGTTTTGGAGGACAAGCAACCTAGAAGGGTCACTAGACCTGTTGTTGCTTGATTTCCTTTGTACTTTGTACATCTTCTATCTCCAAAGTTTTTAAATCTATTCGTAATTTAAAATCTTATTCTTAATAAAAAAAAGATAGGTAACATGACAGAAGGGTAGGTGACATGACATAAATATAGGTGGCATGACAGAAGGGTAGGTGACATGACATAAATGTAGGTGGCATGACAGAAAGGTAGGTGACATGACAGAAGGGTTGGTGACATGACATAATTATAGGTGACATGACAAGAGTAGGTGACATGACGTAATTATAGGTGACATGACAGAAGGGTAGGTGACATGACATAATTATAGGTGACATGACAGAAGGGTAGGTGACATGACATAATTATAGGTGACATGACAGAAGGGTAGGTGACATGACATAAATATAGGTGGCATGACAGAAGGGTAGGTGACATGACAGAAGGGTGGGTGACATGACAGAAGAGTAGGTGACATGACAGAAGGGTGGGTGACATGACATAAATATATGTGGCATGCCAGAAAGGTGGGTGCCATGACAGAAGGGTGGGTGACATGACAGAAGGGTGGGTGTCGTGACAGAAGGGTGGGTGACATGACAGAAGGGTGGGTGACATGACAGAAGGGTGGGTGACATGCCAGACGGGTAATTGACATGGCAGAAAAGTAAGTTACATGACAGAAGGGTAGGTAACATGACAGAAGGGTGGGTGACATGACAGAAGGGTAGGTAACATGACAGAAAGGTGGGTGACATGACAGAAGCATAGGTGACATGACAGAAGGGTGGGTGACATGACAGAAGGGTGGGTGACATGACAGAAGGGTGGAAGACATGCCAAAGATAGGTAGCATAACAGAAGGGTGGGTGACATGACAATAACATGACTGGATAAGGGTGACGTGAATACAGTAGGGTGGTCTCGGTGACTTGGCAGATTCCTTTACTAGGAGTGTGACCAGTATATGGTGGAAGGCTCGCAGACATAGGCCTACACACACACACACACACACACACACACACACACACACACACACACACACACACACACACACACACACACACACACACACACATACACACACACACATCGAACTATATCCCTTAAGGGGGGTGACCTGCTTTTTGTTATGTCTGTCCTTTTCTCTCTTTCTCTGGCTTGTATCCATTCGGCCCCATTCAGCCAACTATTTTAAGACGTTTATCCCCATCTAGGTGTCGATTTCTTCCTGGCGAGCGATAGCGAGCCAGCATTATTTGAAGAAATCCGGCTTCGCCGGAGAAATTTTTCTATCGAAAAATGTACAAATTTAGCCTGCTGTCAAACAAAAATAAAACATATGCTGGCTCGCTACCGCTCACCAGTAAAAAATTGACACCTGGATGGGGATTAACGTCTTAAAACAGTAGGCTGAACGGGGCCAAATGGATACAAGCCAGAGAAAGATAGAAAAGGACAGAACAAAAACAGGTCACCCCCCTTAAAGTAACTGCTTGTCTTTACGTCGTATTTATGTATTACTTGATTATTATACTGATTATATTTATTATACTTGATTATTATACTGATTATATTTATTATACTTGATTATTATACTGATTATATTTATTATACTTGATTATTATACTGATTATATTTATTATACTTGATTATTATACTGATTATATTTATTATACTTGATTATTATACTGATTATATTTATTATACTTGATTATTATACTGATTATATTTATTATACTTGATTATTATACTGATTATATTAATTATACTTGAGTATTATACTGATTATATTAATTATAATTGATTATTATACTGATTATATTTATTATACTTGATTATTATACTGATTATATTAATTATAATTGATTATTATACTGATTATATTTATTATACTTGATTATTATACTGATTATATTTATTATACTTGATTATTATACTGATTATATTAATTATAATTGATTATTATACTGATTATATTTATTATACCCTTGATTATATTTATTATACCCTTGATTATATTTATTATACCCTTGATTATATTTATACCCTTGATTATATTTATTATACCCTTGATTATTATATTGATTATGTTTATTATACTTGATTATTATACTGATTATATTTATTATACTTGATTATTATACTGATTATATTAATTATAATTGATTATTATACTGATTATATTTATTATACCTGATTATTATATTGATTATGTTTATTATACTTGATTATTATACTGATTATATTTATTATACTTGATTATTATACTGATTATATTAATTATACTTGATTATTATACTGATTATATTTATTATACCTGATTATTATACTGATTATGTTTATTATACTTGATTATTATACTGATTATATTTATTATACTTGATTATTATAGTTTATATTTATTATACTTGATTATTATACTGATTATATTTATTATACTTGATTATTATACTGATTATATTTATCTATTTCCACTCTTAACCCTTTGAAGCTCTGACGCGTTTTAGCAGTTTATTTTGGCTATCATTAGACGTTTCTATGCAGCTTTGGAAGTATCTGTGGGTACTAAAAGGGCAAATACTATCTCAATCAACGCTTTGACTTCCATATACCGTTACTAATCTGAATAAAATCGTCTAATAGTAGCCAGAAACCGAACAGAAACGCGTATTGGAGCTCGAAAGGGTTAAGTTGTGGAAGATCTCTATGTGTTTATTACGTTGCCAGTGACTTTATCCATTCATCTAGTCGCGGATATTGTATAGTCTATTTTGTTCCAGCTGATGGTAAGTTGAATCCCTTTGCATCAGATTGCATGATTATTAATGGACACAATCTGATACTGCTATGTCTGTGCGTCATATTATTGCCAAGTTTTCATAATTAGCAACCTATTTCGCCACAATATCGTGATAATAAAGTAGTCATCAGAATTGAGAGATGGCAATTTAGTATCAGCTGGATTGTATTTGTATTATAGTTTCACTCTCTGGTTCATCCCCGTTTGCTTTCCTTTGCAAAATTGTGCTGAATTAAGGGGAGGCAGACCGTTTTATCTGGACCCCCTTCTCCCTAATGTTTAGCCCCACTAGTTTTGAGATTATAAGACGTTCGGCTCATTAGTTTGGCGATTTTAACACCTTTCGCCCCATTTCGTTGTCAATTTTAAGACCTTCCATGCCATTTAGGTGTCGATTTTTTTCCTGGCGAGCGAAAGCGAGCCTGCAATTTTAAGAGGAACCGGCCTTCGGTCTAGCGGGTAAACTAAAAACACATTGTTCGATAATGGCTAAAACAAATAAAAACTTCTAATAATTCAACAAAATACCATAATAACCCCCCCAAGACGTTGCACCAAATAGTGTTAAAGATTCACAGATTTATACAGGTGTGCAGGTATTATGGCACGCGACTGTACCTAGCAACACGTACAATCGAGGGTATTAAGTGTTGTCATAGATTCCAGTGGTCTTCGCTCAAAAGGTGTTATTGGTATTTTTATAGTAACTGGGAAACGTGATTATCCCTCAGAGTGTTAGTCAGTGTCCGAAACTTTGTGAAATATCTGACAACACTTATTAATCTCGACCGTACTACAACAGCCCAAACCTAACGATCAACAACCTTGAGAAAAGTCAACATATAAACAAGGCGGCTTCGGTCCAGTGGTTCTGCCTTTGTCATGTGGTGTCTCTTCCGCACATCATGCCACAGTACCCGGTCCACTCCACAGACACGGGGAATTGTTTGTGTGTGTGTGTGTGTTTGTTTGTTTGTGTGTGTGTCTGTGTGTGTGTGTGTGTGTGTGGGTGTGTGGTGTCTTTTCCGCACATCATACCACACACAATACCCTGTCCACTCCACAGACACGGAGAAGTGTGTGTGTGTGTGTGTGTGTGTGTGTGTGTGTGTGTGTGTGTGTGTGTGTGTGTGTGTGTGTGTGTGTGTGTGTGTTGCTTAACATATATTGTAACTTAATTAGGGGCTTAGACATTCGAAAAGCAAACTCGTTAGCATGCCTAATGTGTGTTTATACCGACAAACACTCTGTAGCTTACGTGTGTGTGTGAGTGTGTGTGTGTGTGTGTGAGTGTGTGAGTGTGTGTGTGTGTGTGTGTGTGTGTGTGTGTGTGTGTGTGGCATGTAATAGTAATACCTCTCCCCTTAACCTGCCACTCCTACGATGGGAATAAATAGTGCTATGTCACGGGTTATTATAGAAACATGTGAAGACTGTCAAGGAAACGTGACAGTAACGTAAATATGACACAGTTAACCCTCTCAGTACCATGACGTCTTTTTACCTTTGTTTATGGCTATAGTTAGATTATTTTATTCCTTTTAAGTGTGTGTTATGCAGAGGGTGTATTGAGATCGCATTAACCCCTTTGAGTCCTAGAGATAGAATATTTAGCTAAAGAAAATCGTCTATCGGTAACCAGAATATGATGAAAATTGCGCCATGATGGTGAAAGGGTTAACCCTCTCAGTACCGGTGCCATCACTTTAACTTTATTCTGGCCACTACTAAACAATTGTATATAGTTTAAGGGGGGATCTCCAATTGAGGGATTTTTTTCTTGACCCCTCTCTCCCTCATGTTTAGCCCCATTGCTTTTGATATTATGAAACGTTTGCCCCATTAGTTTAGCGATTTTAAGAACTTTCACCCCATATTAAGACCTTTCGTGCCATTCAGGTGTCAATTTTATCCTGGCGAGCGATAGCGAGCCTGTAATTTAAGAGGAACCGGCCTTCGGCCGGGAAATTTTTCTACCGGAAAATGTACAAATATATCTTGAAAGGGACTCGAGGGGGTGTAATTTTAAGCTTGATGGAGGTCTAGGGAACAAACTAAATACCTCCCCTTAATAAGGGCCTCCAGCATATGAACAAGTTTCGAACTATCTCACTTAACCCTTTTTACTACCATAGATACTTCCTAAACTGCACAACATCTTCTAAAGTAAATGTAACTAGAATGGAATTATATAGACGTCGCCGGTACAGAAGGGGTTAATGATTAAGTTTTTCCATGCTCTATTACTTGTTCCTGAACTGTGTACATTCGCGATAAAATATTGGATACCTTCTTTAAAACTTCAACTGTCCTTACGTTTCTATATTTCAAAACACTCACACACACACACACAAACACACGCAAACGAACACAAACACACGCACAGCACACGCACACACACACACACACACACACACACACACACACACACACACACACACACACACACATATTTCAACCAAACTGGACAATGCTTTGTTCGTATTTGAAAGATTTTTGTATTTGCATATTTATTAATGTATGTATTATTAATGTATGTATTTGTTTGTATAGTGGAAGAAACACAAACTAAATTATAGTTACAACACAACTTGTCAGTGTGAACGTACAATCACGATCATCAATACTGTCAATAAAATATGGAAGCTATCTGTGACCGCCGAATTGAATCCATTTATTATGTCTTTACCTGATTTCTGCATTTCATAGGTTCGTATAATCAGTTCGAGGGCTCAAAATGCAGGGGATTTATTTAGCGTGACTGTACACGCTCGGACCTAATCGGTGTCCTGCCTGTATGACTTCAAATATAAGGTTCTTTCTTTGATACAAAATTACCCCTGAACCACAATGAACACACACCTTGAATTAAAGGCTTTCTGTGTGTCTATTAAACATAAATACAATGACACTATTAGGTTGGGATTGGTACAAAGTGTGTTATATTGGGTTTTATGTACCGGTACTAAAACACTATTTTACCTGCTAATTCTTCTTAAGGGGAGGTATTTAGTTTGTTCCCTAGACCTCCATCAAGCTTAAAATTACACCCCCTCGAGTCCCTTTCAAGATAAATTTGTACATTTTTCGGTAGAAAAATGTCCCGGCCGAAGGACGGTTCCTCTTAAATTACAGGCTCGCTATCGCTCGCCAGGATAAAATCGACACCTGAATTGCACGAAAGGTCTTAATATGGGGTGAAAGTTCTTAAAATCGCTAAACTAATGGGGCAAACGTTTTATAATATCAAAAGCAATGGGGCTAAACATGAGGGAGAAAGGGGGCCAAGAAAATAATCCCTCAAGTGGAGATCTCCCCTTAATATCAGTGGCTACCGCTCCAACTTCCTTATAGAACGAAACTCGCGAATGGTCAATTGGAATAAAGCAGGGAGGACACGAAACTATGAACTGTGACTCTACGTAGTGAAATGTAGAAAACCTTGTGTCTTTTTTTTTTTTTTGTCCACGATCTGCTAAAACGATAATTATATGGTCGCCGAAAGCCAATCAAGCCGAAGAGGGACGCGGAATTCTCGTGGGGGGGGGGGATTTTTGTGAACTTTTTTTGTGACGTGTTGACTTAAGGGGAGGTTTTTAGTTTGTTTCTTACTCCTCCAGCAATCTTAAAATTTCACCCCCATGACCCCCTTTCAAGATAAATTTTTACATTTTTCGGTAGAAAAATGTCCCGGCCAAAGGCCGGTTACTCTTAAATTACAGGCTCGCTATCGCTCGCCAGGATAAAATCGACACCTAAATGGCACAAAAGGTCTTAAAATTGACAGAATGAGGCGGAAATTCTTAAAATCATCAAACTAATGGGGCAAACGTCCTAAAATCTCAAAAGCAATGGGGCTAGACATGAGGGAGAAAGGGGTCAAGAAAAAACTCCCCCAAGTGGAAATCTCCCCTTAATTAAAGGTTAATTAAATAGGCTGGGGCGCGAAGAATTGGGGAGAACAAACAAACAATATAGAAAACCTGATTGGATTTTGTTTTTTCCAAATGTTAGACCTAAACAATCGGCACCAAGAAATGGGACGAAAGGTCTTGAATTCGCCAAACTAATAGGGCGAACGTCTTAAAATCTCAAAACTAATGGGGCTGAACATGAGGGTTTCGAAATAGAATCCCTTAAGTGAAAATCTCCCCTTAAGAAGGGATGGGCCGGTTTTCTGGTCCACTTTCTCTCTCATGTTTAGCCCCATTAGTTTTCAGATGTTAAGATGTTAGCCCCATTAGTTAGTCGATTTTAAGACCTTTCGCACCATTTCTTCGTCAATATTTAGATATTTCGTGCTATTTAGGTTTCGATTTTTTCCCTGGCGAACGATAGTGAGCCTGTTAGGTTGGAAGAGGGAACTAATCAATATATAAAATATATAAATATATAGACCAAAAACCAAGCACTACCCCCTTAAGGGAAGCAATTACTCATTCTCAGCCCGCTGCCCAACTCACATAAGTTTGCCAATTTACTAGTGGTGTAATTCAGCCTGATCTAACCCAGCATTATAGACAATTACTGAAGGGAGCCGGCCACCTCGCTATTTTTCTCTTTCTCTCCCTCGCTCTTTGGCTTGTATCCATTCGGCCCTATTCAGTCTACTGTTTTAAGACGTTTACCCCCATCCAGGTGTCAATATTTTCCTGGCGATTGGTAGCGAGCCAGCATATATATTTTTGTTTTGACAGTAAGCTAAATTTGTAAATTTTTCGATAGAAAAATGTCTCCGGCGAAGCCGGATTTCTCCATACAATGGTGGCTCGCTATCGCTTGCCAGGAAGAAATCGATACCTGGATTTGGATAAACGTCTTAAAACAGTTGGCTGAATGGGGCCGAATGGATACTAGCCAAGGAAAGAGAGAAAAGGAGAGAAAGATAAAAAAAAAAAGACGGTGACCCCCCTTAACCCTTTCGTTGCGGGTGACGTTCTGGGACGTCCTGGCAAGTTACAGCAATTTCCAGGCTTTAAAAGCCTGTAAAAACCGTAAAAATCGAGTGTCAGTGGGCGGGAGCGTGTGGGGCCCACCTCCGACCCTCAGAGCACCGAGCGGCTCACTGAGGTACACTGTGTCTCGCGCGGGTCTCTCTCTCTGTCTCACAGCAGTGTAGCCAAGCGAGCGTGTGCTACCAAATAGCGGGTTTCCCACGTTTCACTGGCACCACTGCGGGTGAACCAGACCACGTACGGGGCCCATTCTGGTGTCATTTTGAATCTATTTTTGTCTAGTTTTCGGCACAATACACTTCATTTAATGCAGATGCTTGATTTAACATTCAGGAGTGCCTGAATATTCCCTAAATAGCCCAAACATAGCCGCATCCAAGGGGTTAAGATGAGGCGATTGGGGTTGTGTTGTGATAAGACTTTAAATTCGAAGACGCCTATTTTGTGATATTTGTACTAATTTAGTTAGTTCAAATAGGACTTCAGGACCCATATGGATTATTAAGTCAAGAATAGCGTCAGGACTGGAGCCCCTTTTCGAGAACTCCAGTCCCTTGAATTTATTTAATTTCACTCAGCTTAGGAAGTACGTGCACAGTTGCGGTCACAAATTCGTATACATTTTGAATCGTCGAAATAATTAAGCGAACCACTAACATGCATTTATCAGGTAACAAAAAAAAAAATAATAATAATAATTTAGTCCAATATGCATTCGATCATTTCCAAACAACATTAACCCCTTCTGTACCGGCGACAACTTTTGTATTTTATTCTAGCTATATTTAGACGATGTTGTGCAGTTTAAGAAGGATCTGTGGTAGTAAGAAGGGTTAAGCGAGATAGTTCGAAGCCTGTTAATTGCTGGAGGCTCTTTTTAAACTGAAATAAATCGCCTTATAGTAGCCAGAATAAAGATAAAAGGACAGTACCGGCAATGAAGGGGTTAATGACCTCGACTTCTACGTTGGACAGGGATAAAGTAATGTGCATATATATTAACTCCTTATAATAATGTCTTATTGACATAATAAAACCTATCCTAATCGTACTGAACGTGGTAAGTAACCGCTTAGCATTTTACTAAGATAAGTTAATAATTAAAACAAAACACTGTATTTGTAATAGATATAATACCGATTGTCCTTTATATTTATTTGAATTTATATGTTGTATTTTGTATATGGTTTTTTTATTTATTTAGTTGTATTATTTTTGCGGGGGAATATCAAACATTCCTATAATATTTAGTAAATTTATAAATAAATGCATACTTCAATGAAAAGCTTTTCTAAACTCAAGAATAATGGTATTAACAAATAAAATGCTGGTAGTACTTTTTCTCGAGATTAATCAACATCATGATGAGCGTAGAAAATGTGAACAAATGTGATCCTCAGGGGCCAATTAAAGTACAATGTACTGAAGACCTGAAGGGCATAACGGTAGCCTCACTACAGGGTACAGGCATGGGAGAGAGAGACAGTGTGTGTGTGTGTGTGTGTGAGTGAGAGAGAGAGAGAGAAACAGAGAGAGAGCGAGAGATTTTGCTATAACAGGGTTCAGAGTGTAAAACTGGCAATACCGAGAATACAAGAATGGAAAACTAAACCCACAAATTGAAAAACGGTGTTATTGTAATGATACGACACTTCCGGCTCAAGATTAGCCCAAACTGTCGTGACTTTGCAATATATTCATCAACCATACACAAATCAACCCTTTATCCTCTTTCGGTATTCTTGGTGTTTCTTTTTCTCCAGACTTTTCTTGGAAAGATCATATTACCACTCTTGCTAAAACAGCTTCCCAGAAGTTAGGTGTGCTCAACCGTATCCGTGGGTTCCTCACCCTCGCACAGCTTCTTGCTCTGTATCGGAGCACACAGCGCCCATGTATCGAGTATTGTTTGTATGTGTGGGGAGGTTCCCCCATACCGCACTTCTCGAAAGGATAGAGTCAAAAGCATTTCGTCTCATCAACTCACTTCCTCCTACTAATTTCCTACAATCTCTCTCTACCCACCGCAGTGTTGCATCTACCCACCGCAGTGTTGCATCTACCCACCGCAGTGTTGCATCTACCCACCGCAGTGTTGCATCTATCCCACTCTTTTACCACTATTACAATAATCAGTGTTCTTCAGAGCTTTCTCAGTGTATTCCTCCTCCCTTAACGAGAGTGGGGGGGGGGGGGGGGGCAACCTCTGTTCAGCACACTCTCACCCCTATACTGTCCAACTCTAACCAAAGAATGAACCGATTTTCCAAGTTTTTCTTCTACTCGACAAGTAAGCTTTGGAACTCTCTTATTCTGTCTGTCCCTCATCCTATTACTTAAACTGCTTCAAACTCCGTGTGTCCAGACATTTTGACTCTAATGTACCTTGAATTTGGCTCTGTAGCTCTTTCAATTTTTTGGGAAACGCCTGTTACAGGCAGCTTTGCCTTTTTGTCTCCTTTCCTTCACATAGGGGAAAACATCACACACACAATATATATATATAATTTCGCCAACTTCACATTATGGTCGCCATCTTTTCTCCCATTTTTGTTTCATATTTCCCAGTGACCCCAAGAAATTTGTTGACTTTACAATCCGTTTTCCACCATGCAATACTTCTGCTTTTCAGAATGTATTTTTACCCTGAACCACCTCTCTATGAAATTCGCTTCTTCAGATTAACTTTCGATCGACCTTTAATCCACAACAGAACATATCAGATCAAATCCAATACCGGTAATTTCACATTTTTCGCTGAAGCTCATGGATTTTTATATGTTCATGATTTGATTGTGTTCTTTTATTTATAAATTATTTTTTTGCTTAAGCGTTGTTTCCACATCGCGATTTTGATAAGTTGTTTTGTCTTTTGACTGCGTTCGTCCAAGTTTTGGTTTGTTTGTTTTGCAAGTTTGACATTATAATAACTTCTTTATGTACTGAATGCTTGACATAAAAGCACTGAAACTCAAGATGAGGCCTAGTGACTGGACACATGGAATCCTGAATTGTAGGTACTGTACAGGTAATCAAAACACAGGCTCCTCAAAACCCAACCATAAGAGTGCTCAATCAAGCGAGGGTATTTTCCGACAATTGTTTCTAGGGCAACGATTTATATTTTGTATTTATATATATGTATTATATATATTTTTTTTAAATTTATATACCGGTTTGTATATTTATTTATTTATTTATTTTTACATAATTTATAAAGTTAAGGGAAGGTATTTAGTTTGTTCCCTAGACCTCCATCAACCTTAAACTTACACCCCCTTGAGTCCCTTTCAAGATAAATTTGTACATTTTTCGGTAGAAAAATTTCCCGGCCGAAGGCCGGTTCCTCTTAAATTACAGGCTCGCTATCGCTCGCCAGGATAAAATCGACACCTAAATGGCACGAAAGGTCTTAATATGGGGTGAAAGTTCTTAAAATCGCTAAACTAATGGGGCAAACATTTTATAATATCAAAAGCAATGGGGCTAAACATGAGGGAGAAAGGGGTCATTTAAATAATCCCTCAAGTGGATATCTCCCCTTAAGTAGATTGTTTTAGGAGACTGAGGGGGGTATGCATGTTTTATATTATAAGCTGCCAGTGTATAATTATATTAGACAAATCAATGAGACAACATCCAAATTTCAGGTCAATGTTGCAAAAATTTGTAAAATCAGGAATTAATTATTAACTAGCCTATATATTGATGCAAACTAAAGTGCATTATGTAGTATTTATATATTTTACACACGCACACGCACACACACACACACACACACACACACACACACACACACACACACACACACATTTGTACAGTTAGAACCATTTGATATCATTACGAAACTGAATGATATCCTGTTCTCTTTCAAAATAAAACGCTAATTTCCTTGACGTTCGTTGGATCTGATAAACGCAACACCTGTCTCACATTTCCCACATTACGGCCGTCTGCTTTGTTTTTAGGGGGGATGGACCCATTTATTTGCTTATTTATGTATTTTTTTACTATTTTGTTAGTTTCCTCCATAGACCTCCATCAAGCTTCAAATAACACCCCCTAGAGCGCCTTTCAAGTACAAATTATACAGTTTTCGGTAGAAAAAAATTCCGGCCAAAGGCCGGTTCCTTCTAAAATTACAGGCTCGCTTTTGCTCGCCAGGAAAAAAGTCGACTCCTAAATGGCACTGAAGGTCTTAAAATTGACAAAGAAATGGGCGTAAGGTCTTAAAATCGCCAAACTAATGGGCCGAACGTCTTAAAATTTTAAAATAAATATGCTAAACATGAGGGAGAAGAGGGGTCTGGAAAGCCAGTCCATCTCCCCTTGACCTTTCAGCGCATGAAACATTTGTTTTTGTTTATTTTAGCTTCTAGATTGCAAAAGGTGTTACAAAGTTGAAATATAAGTTGAAATGGCATAATTTTCAGTTTATTCATGCTAACCTTGGCTATTTTTCAGCTTTGGCTAGGAATCAAAGGGGATATTTGATTTCATATTCACCGTTGTTCTTCCATGGCTTAATACTAACCTGAATAAATTAATATAGTGATACCTGGATAACAAAAAATAAATAAATAAATAAATAAAATATAATAACTAAATATATAAAGATTACGAGTCTATGCCCTCTGCTTCACTACGATGACGAGTTTTTCATTATTTTCTTACTAGCATTTAACCATTGTATGCAGCTTAGGAAGGATGTTTAGGAATCGAAAGCGTATAAAGTATTTCAACTAATTAAAGGATGGAAGAAGTCACCGTGCTGAAAAGTGAATCCTTTCAGTATATGGCACAATTTTGATTTTCATTATGGCTACCATTAGATGATTTTAGTAAGTTTCAGAAAGAACCTATGGGAAGAGTAAAAATTATCTTAGTGAGTCATTTGACTCTCATATATTCTCAAAACTGAAGAAAATACACTAATGATAGCGAAAACAAACTTAAGTAATGCAACACCGTATTATACAGGCATAAATATAAGGAGAGTCAATACCGCACCTTTTCTGGCTTCGTTGTATTCGGTAAGTCTAGTTGATAGCATTGGGGATCAAATTACAAGAAAATGCATCATCATCATCATCATCATCATAATTTTTGATGCGTTGCTTCCAAAGGGAAGCACCCCAAAAGGGATGGCCATGGCAGAAACTGCCTTCAGGCTCCCAGACAGGCTCCCCCACTCCACAGTGCCATTTCCGCTAAATGGATTAAGACCATTAGCACTGAAGGAGTAGACCTAGAGCAGTCCCTCACCCGGACGGCAGTTCTACCACTGGTTTGCTATTTTCTTTATCTCTGTAGGAGCCGTGGCCGGAAGCTTACCGAGCAGAGGAATGTTATGAACAGAAGAACTAGCGGTCAATTGCTTCAGAAGCTGACTGCACCACCAAAGTGGCAGGCGGTGGGGTCGCCGCATTCCTACGTCAAAATAAAGAGAATTGCAACGTCCCAAAGCTGCTCGTCGGTGCAGCTTTTTCTTTAGCAATATAAGGGGACTTCACTCTAACATAAATTCTGTACACCAATTTCTTCAAGCAGAATCCCCTACTCTCCTTTTTTTGACAGAGGCTCGAGTAACATCCACATCTGACACGTCTAGATTTAATTTTCCAGGTTATCAACTGCTCCAAAATTTCAGACCTAAAAGAGGTGTATGTTGCTTCGCAAAATCTGAAATTGCCCTGGAGGAGGTTACTAGTTTCAATTGTCCCTATTTTGATTATTCTATATACAAATTAATTTCTGCTGGTAAATTTAAATACATATGTTACATCTACCGTTCCCCAAATACTCCTCCAGAGCAAAGTCTTTTTGATTCTCTGTCCTCACAACTCAGTGTCCTCAACTTAAATGCTTCTTCTGAAATCACTGTGTTGGATGATTTTAATGTCCATAATGTTGAATGGCTCACTCATTCAGCCAGGACTGATGATGCTGGTCTTCAATGTGAGCTATTTGCAGACTCATTTAATCTCACTCAACTAGTCAACCAACCCACCCGTGTACCAGATAATCCTAATCATAATTCCCACCTACTGGACTTATTTTTAACAACCAATTCAGAAAATTATGATGTTACAGTGAGGTCCCCGCTTGGATCTTCTGATCACTGTCTGATACAGGCCAGTCGGAGATTTTAATGGTGGAATGGATGAAGCAGTAGTGAAGTTGGATTTAAATGAGTTAAGAGTAGACCAAAATATTTTGTTATCATTTGGATTATTTAGAAGTTTATTTGCCTGCTTGTGGAGAAAGTTTGATTTAGTTAGGTTTAATACAGTTTTGGCATGATTTCTGATGTTTCTAAAGTAATTAAAGGCTTCATGAGTTTTTGATCTTGTGTATGCATTGTAGGCTATTGCTTTTTGTTCAGTTACTCTAGCACAATTATGGTCAAACCATTTAGGTGAATTAGATCTTTTACTGTACTTTTGATGAGGAATAAGTCTATCACCTACCACACCTTCCCACTCTGAACCTGTTTTGGTGACTAAATGGCATTACGATAGGGCAGACTGGGAGGGTCTTCAAGGTTTCTTTATTGATATTCCCTGGACCTCTTTCTTTTCTAATGATGCACACTCCACCTTGAGCCACATACAAGATTTTGTAAAAATTGGAATGGAAACTTTTATTCCTCATCAAAAGTACAGTAAAAGATCTAATTCACCTAAATGGTTTGACCATAATTGTGCTAGAGTAACTGAACAAAAAGCAATAGCCTACAATGCATACACAAGATCAAAAACTCATGAAGCCTTTAATTACTTTAGAAACATCAGAAATCATGCCAAAACTGTATTAAACCTAACTAAATCAAACTTTCTCCACAAGCAGGCAAATAAACTTCTAAATAATCCAAATGATAACAAAATATTTTGGTCTACTCTTAACTCATTTAAATCCAACTTCACTACTGCTTCATCCTTTCCACCATTAAAATCTCCGACTGGCAATCTTGTAAGTGACCCACGAGGTAAAGCTAACCTTCTTGCGGATATTTTCTCCACCAACTCAACCTTAGATGAAATAAATCAAGATGTCCCTGTACTTAATTTTAATTCGCCTGAAATTCCCTCACTTAAGATCCACACCAGACATGTCAAAACTATTTTGCAGAATCTCTCAGTAGATAAGGCTCCTGGTCCAGATGAAATTCCTCCAATAGTACTTAAGAATTGCTCCTTGGTGCTCGCTCCTGTATTGGCAAAATGTTTCCGTCTGTGTACTCATACCTCATGCTTCCCAGAACCTTGGAAAGAAGCAAACATCCATCCAGTTCCTAAAAAAGGTGCCTCTTCAGATCCATCAAACTACAGACCAATAGCTATAACTTTCACTCTTGGTAAAGTCTTTGAAATTATATTAAATAATCACATAATTAAGCATCTTGAGAATAATAAATTAATCAGTGATAGGCAATATGGTTTTAGACGATGTCGATCAACTGCAGACATGCTTTGCCTTCTTACGCATCAAATCAACCAAGCTACAGACCAACATGGTGAAACACATACAATAGCACTGGATATATCAAAGGCATTTGATAGAGTCTGGCATCAATCCTTATTGTCGAAGATGTCACACTACGGCCTTGCATCATTAGTTCCACTAATTTCTTCTTATCTTCATAACAGAAAAATACGTGTAATGGTAGATGGCCTTTATTCTTAATTTCACTCAATAAATGCTGGTGTTCCCCAGGGATCAGTTTTGGCCCCAATTCTGTTCCTCATTCATATCAATGATCTCATATCTACCACTCATAATCCATTACATTCCTACGCAGATGACTCAACACTCCACAGTTCCTTCACATTTACCAATTCTTTCACCCAACCCGATCTTATAAATTCAAAAATAAACACTGCAATTTCTCTGAACCAGGACCTTTCTAGAATTAATGGATGGGGACAAAAGAATCTAGTTTCCTTTAATGTACAGAAAACCAAATACATTCAATTTTCTAACCGACAGAATCTCACTGACTCCCATATATTTTTTAATGATGTAAATATTCCCACTTCCCCTAGTATTGACATTCTTGGTGTAACATTAACTACTAACTTGAGCTGGACACATTATGTTAGAAGCATTGCTAAGAATGCCTCTAAAAACTGGGACTCCTGTACAGAGTTCGAGAATTCTTCACTGACGAGCAGTTGGCCGTGATATATAAAAGTCATGTGCGTTCTCAGATGGATTACTGTTCACCTCTGTGGGGTGGAAGTGGAGTGGTTGCATTGAGGCAGTTGGACAAAATTCAAAATAAAGCTATTAGATTAATCAATAACCCTGCAATCACACAGGACCTTCCTACATTATACATACGAAGAAACGTTGCATCCCTTGCATTATTCTACATATATTTTCACAGCAATTGTTCCGAGGAACTTGCTTCAATTGTGCCGCCTCTCCACATCTTTCCCGTAGAACTAGGGCAGCTGAGAGCGCCTATGAATTTACACTTTCTCCTCCACAATGCAGAACTTCTGCTTATCAGAATTCATTTATCCCCAGAGCTACTACTCTTTGGAATTCACTTCCCTCGAATTGCTTTCCACAAACTTACAATCTACAAATGTTTAAATCCAGTTGTTACAAACATTTTATGAATGGAGGATGCCTTTAGGCACATGGACCTTTTTGTTTTATCTGTGTGTTTCCTTCCTCCGTTCATTGTCTCTTTAAACAAAAAAAAAAAAAAAAAAAAGCCGGTAATTGAAAAAGAGATTAGTTATTAAGTGCAGCGCTTTTGGTTATATTACAAAAAGCAAGATTGTCTATTTATCTATCTATTGCCTGACGCCGTGATCCCCGAAGGGGATAGCTCTTTGTGTAACTGATGCACAGAGAGAGAGAGAGAGAGAGGAAAACAGCAAATGAGACTAGGTGGTGAAACAGGATGTCTAGCAAAACTTATACTCCACCTAAGGCTCTCCCGGGGAGTGCTTCCCTGAACAACTAGTTATTACAACTTCCTCCCTCAACCAGAATTTGCCCACCTATAGTATATATATATATATATATATATATATATATATATATATATATATATATATATATATATATATATATATATATAACGCCTATTTAAAGGATATGACGCGTTTTAGCTGTCTATTTTGGCTATCATTAGCCGATTTTATGCAGATTAAGAAGGATCTGTGGGTATTAAAATGGCAAAGACTATCTCAACCAATCCTCGGACTTCCATATACCCTTCCAAATCTGAATAAAGTCGTCTAATAGCAGCCAGAAAACGGAAAAAAGTGCGTCATGGATCCTCAGAGGGTTAATGTAGATTTGGGGACAACTCTATTTTTTTTTAAAGTGGCTTCCGCATATTATATTCGACCGCTGCATGATATTTGACCACTAGGCTTTAACCCCTTCTGTATCGGATATGTTTTTATTAGTTTACTCTAGCTTTGTTGAGTCGATTTTGTGTAGTTTAAGGGGAGGTTTTTAGTTAATTCCCTAGACTTCCATCAAGCTTAAAATTACTCCCGCTTGACCCCCTTTCAAGATAAATTTGTAAATTTTTCGGTAGAAAAATTTCCCGGCCGAAGGCCGGTTCCCCTTAAATTACAGGCTCGCTATCGCTCGCCAGGAAAAAATCGACACCTAAGTGGCACGAATGGTCTTAAAATTGACAGAAATGGGGCGAGGGTTCTTAAAATCGCCAAACTAATGGGGCAAGCGTCTTTAAATCTCACAAGCAATGGGGATAAACATGAGGGAGAAAGAGGTTCAGAAAAAAAAAATCCTCCAGGTGTAGATCTCCCCTTAATAAAGAGCTGTGGTAGCAAAGAGGGTTAAGTGAAATAGTTCGAAGCCTCTTAATGACTGGAGGCCCTTTTTTCAACGCAATCAAATCGTCTAATAGTAGCCAGATTAAATTGAAAAAACGGCACCGGTACAGAAAGGGTTAATTCGATAACACGGCCATTTTTGACAGGCCCGTGTTATTGAATGTTAGCTTATATATACAAACACGCTTAATTAAGGGGAGAGGGATTTTCAGGCTCGCTATTGCTCGCCAGGAAATAATCGACACCTAAATGGCACGAAAGGTCTTAACATTGACAACGAAATGGGGCGAAAGGTGTTAAAATTGCCAAACTAATGGGCCGAACGTCTTATAATTTCAAAACATATGGGGCTTAACACGAGGGAGAAAGGGGACCAGAAAAACGACCCATCTCCCCTTAACCTCAACAGTCCATCAGCTTAATTATTACATATTTAGTAGTTCCTCAAACAGCTAAGTTGAAGTGTATTTAGTTACGTGGACATTAGTCAATAGAAGTTTGTTATTAACTGACAAACACATGGGTTGGTTTTTAATAATGTAGTTTTATATCCCATTTAGCCCAGTTGGTGTGTGTGTGTGTGTGTGTGTGTGTGTGTGAGAGAGAGAGAAAGAGTGAGAATGAGAGAGAGAGAGAGGGGGAGAGAGAGAGAGAATGACAGACAGAGAGAGAGAGAGAGAATGACAGACAGAGAGAGAGAGAGAGACAGACACACAGAGACAGACAGACACACAGACAGACGGAGAGAGAAAGAGCGAGCGAGCGAGAGCGAGAGGAGGAGTGATCCTGTTATTGGGAATCGGATCACATAACGGAGGCCACAGTGAAAAATGAACTGTGCATAGTTTTTAGGGGGGATGGTCGTTTTTGTCTGGGTTCTTAATTAAGGGGGAGGTAGTCTTTTTTTTCTGGAACCCCTTCTCCATCATGTTTAGCCCCATTTGTTGTGAGATTTTAAGACGTTTGCCCAACTAGTTTGGCGACACACACACACACACACACACACACACACACACACACACACACACATACATTCACACATAATAACACTCACAGACACACCAACCCAAGCACATACACGCCAATGAAAACAAACACTTGAGGTTATGCTTGAGGTCACGTTGATATCCGTCTGATTAACCCCTTCTGTATCGGCGACTTGTTAACTTTATTCTGGCTACTATTAGACGTTTTTATTCAGTTTAAAAAGGCCCACAGCCATCAACAGGCTTCGAACTATCTCACTTACCCCTTTTTACTACCACAGATCCTTCTTAAACTGCATATAATCGTCTAAATATAGCCATAATAAAATTTAAAAAGACGTCGTTGGTACAGAAGAGGTTAAACATTGTTATAAATCGTAAACAACAACATCACTACAAACTGTGGAACATATCGGTAAAGCGTATTAAAATAGTTACTTCGTTATATAAAACTGTGGAACATATCGGTAAAGCGTATTAATATAGTTACTTCGTTATATAAAACTGTGGAACATATCGGTAAAGCGTATTAATATAGTTACTTCGTTATATAAAACTGTGGAACATATCGGTAAAGCGTATTAATATAGTTACTTCGTTATATAAAACTGTGGAACATATCGGTAAAGCGTATTAAAATAGTTACTTCGTTATATAAAACTGTGGAACATATCGGTAAAGCGTATTAAAATAGTTACTTCGTTATATAAAACTGTGGAACATATCGGTAAAGCGTATTAAAATAGTTACTTCGTTATATAAAACTGTGGAACATATCGGTAAAGCGTATTAAAATAGTTACTTCGTTATATAAAACTGTGGAACATATCGGTAAAGCGTATTAAAATAGTTACTTCGTTATATAAAACTGTGGAACATATCGGCAAAGCGTATTAAAATAGTTACTTCGTTATATAATTTTGTTCACGAGTGTATTATACCCTATTAGTTTTAGAAATATGCACCTATCCGGCGACTCAGTAGGATTCTCTCTCTCTCTCTCTCTCTCTCTCTCTCTCTCTCTCTCTCTCTCTCTCTCTCTCTCTCTCTCTCTCTCTTTCTCTCTTTCTCTCTTTCTCTCTTTCTCTCTCTCTCTCTCTCTCTCTCTGCAATATATAATAATGCGATAGTGAAGGTAGGCTGTAACACGCAGTCCTAGTAACCCAGTATCATACGAGCGCTTTTCCACTCAACATTTATCCTCAACACTGGTCTGGCAGCTTATGAGGTCAGCATTTAAAGAATTTCTGTCACCTAAATTCATCTATCACCAGTCTAGTTTCCGATTCCAGTGCAAAATATTCCAGAAATGTTGCCAGAAAATTGTTGATCATCGAATGTTGACTATAAAAGCTCTCGTGTGATTTTAACTTGACCATTTTAATAGCGGCACTGAATATTATTGGCTAAGGAAAATGTGTCTTGTTTGCACTCGCCATGAAAATATCGACACCTAAATGGCACGACAGGTCTAAATATTGATAATGACATGGGGTCTAAGGTCTTAAAATCACCAAACTAATGTGCCGAACATCTTAAAATCTCAAAAATAATGGGGCTAAGCATGAGGGAGAAGGGAGTTCAGACAAATTATATGCCCTTAACTCCCTCAAGATAATGTGACGCGGGGTTTATTGATGTTAAGAACGATGTTAAAAAAAATGAAGTTATTTTACCCCCTAAAGTTTCTGATATACGGTCGCGCTAATAAGTCATGTTCCGACTGTCATTACGTTTGGCTTGCTCTGTGCTGTATTAATGTCTGTCAGATGTTGAATAGGGTGGGTAAGTGTAGGAACATGTTTGTATATTTCACTCGATATGAATAAATGAAGCTTAGATATTGCTGATACCAATTATTGATCAAAACATACTTGGTGTCGTAACATCACTTATTAGCACGACTGTACTGATGTACCGTATTAGAAATACTTGAACTTGGCATATTGTGTTGCAATGAAGTGCAAGTAAAAAAAAAAAACATTGTTACTTATTGTAAAATAGAATTCTCGAATATAACATAGACCAATAAAATAAAATAAAAATCTTGACATTGAGAAGTAGTTATAAAGTGCAGAGCATCTATATTTTTTTTTTTACATTTCTGAAAGCGTTTTTATTTTATTTTAGGAAAGATATGTAGAAAATGAATGAACGGTCGTCAAAAATGCGGTTTGAAACCAGTGTTACCGAAATAAAAAAGTTAAAATAAGATTATTAAAATGAAATAAACTGAGGAAAAGATAATATCCAGTTTCAAATCATGGTAATGGAGCTGAAAGGCAAACCAATAACAATACACAATGGGTCACAATAAAAAATGATTATGCATATTGAAACCTGTGATAACCTGTGCCTGTTGAAAGCAATGTCAGGCAGCGCACAGGGGCTACTCGCGGGTACCCAAGATCACAAACAATACCTAAGGGGGTACCCATTTGAACTAATTATATCGAAGCGGGCCCTAAATGAGAAAACAATAATAATTAAGTGTGTATTCGAGTGAGAAAACAATGTGTATGCGGAGTACGGTACCAAAGAAAAGAAGCAATATATAACTAATTAGTACATTCAAGAAAAGAAAAAAAAAACCCAAAGTGGGTACCAAACTGGAAACAGAAAACTAAAAACTGAAAAGGTATCCTAGTGTGGCAACGATATCTATAATGTACCCAATACAGGAAATATTGCCTAGGATATATGGGTAGCTCAAAGGGGAAATGATAGTTAAGGCACCCAACTGATTAGCAATACCTAAGCTGGTACCTAAGAGAAGAAATACTAAAATAGGAGACACCCTAGTGAACAAACTCTATCTTAGCACGTATACAGCTGATAAAATATTAAGTAAGTGGGTCCCCAAGTGAGCAAGCAATACCAAATCGGGTACCCAAGTGAACAAACAATACCAAATCGGGTACCCAAGTGAACAAACAATACCAAATCGGGTACCTAAGTGAGAAAACTATAGCAAATCGGGTACCCAAGTGAGCAAGAAATACCAAATCGGGTACTCAAGTGAGCAAACAATACCAAATCGGGTACCCAAGTGAGCAAGAAATACCAAATCGGGTACTCAAGTGAGCAAACAATACCAAATCGGGTACCCAAGTGAGCAAGAAATACCAAATCGGGTACGCGAGTGAGAAAAAAAAAAACACCAAAACGTGATGGTTTTCTGTCGAGTTGAGACTGACGGTTTTTAAAAGGCCTCGGGAGAAACCACTAGGAATGAGGGTGCTGGGAAGGATAATGGAAGTATATTTAGGGATGAAAAGTATTAGGAAGCGTAGGGTGGGAAGCTAAAGTTAAGAGGGAAGTTAACGATTAGGGAGAGTAAGGGCAGGAAGGTGGCTTAATAAATTGGTAAGTTGGAGTGATATAAACCACAACAGGACGTAGGAACTGTGGGGGAGTGAAGGGAGGGGTTGGGGATCTGTAGTATGGGTAATTTAGTGAAGTGGGATAGGTGCGAGGAAAAGGGAATACGGTGAGAAAGGAACACAGTGGAGGGGAGGGGAAGTAGGGACAAGGTGGGGCTGTGGGGAGGTAGGGACTTAACGGAGTGTAGGGGAAGTAGGGACAAGGTGGGGCTGTGGGGAGGTAAGGACGTAGTGGAGTGTCGGGGAGGTAGGGATAAGGTGGGGGTGTGGGGAGGTAGGGAAATAGCGGAGTGTAGGGGAGGTAGGGACAAGGTGGGGGTGTTGGGAGGTAGGGATAAGGTGGGGGTGTTGGGAGGTAGGGATAAGGTGGGGCTGTGGGGAGGTAGGGAAGTAGTGGAGTGTCGGGGAGGTAGGGACGTAGCGGAGTGTCGGGGAGGTAGGGACAAGGTGGAGGTCTGGGGAGGGAAGGACGAGTGTGGGAGAAGGAGAGGTGGTGGTGGTGGTGGTGGTGGAGGGGAAGGGGCCATGGCTCGTGTGCTCTCTGCCAGGCACCGCATCAAGGAACGCCACAGGCAGAGAATCCTGTCTTCCAGAGGTGAGTGCGAGGATACCTTTTCTCTTCTACTATACTTCATATTTTCCTACTTTACCTTCCTGACCAAACCCTCTTCTGATTCCCCCTCCTTCCTAAAAAAGAAAAAAAAAAAAATATATATATATATATATATATATATATATATATATATATATATATATATATATATATATATATATATATATATATATATATATATATATACAGTATATATATATATATATATATATATATATATATATATATATATATATATATATATATATATATATATATATATATATATATATATATATATTCCTTACAGTATAGTCTATTTTTTTCCAGCTGAGGGTAAATTGCCATGTTTCTATCTTGGTAACTCAGCTATAAGGTAGATTTTGTAGCGAAATATGTTGTTAATTATAAAAACTTGGCATTAATACGACAGAGAGCCATAGTAGTTTCATAGTTTTCCATTAAGTATCGATACATCAGCTACTAAGGGATTCAATTTACCATCAGCTGGACAAAACATGACTATATCATCCTAACTCTCTTATGTTCATAGTAGTTTGGCGAACAGCAAATTATAGTATTTTGTTCTGAAAGGACCATTCAGTATCATATTTCTGAAGAGGATTTTCTGTAACTTGTAATGATCTGCAAGTATTATTATTATTTGTTAATGCATGTTATCCTTCGCTTTCAGAATAAAAGGAAAATTATTGAAGACGTAATGCATAAGCTACTCACGTCTTAGTTTCGTAGCTAAAATTGAGGTCTTAACATTATAGAGGGGAGGAGGAGGAGGGGGCTTTTTCCCCCAATAGTCCTCCACCCCGCCTTCTCATAGTGGATATTCGGCTATAGTCCATTCACTGTAATTAGGCTAAAATCTTGAATACTAACCTCTACTGTATAACTAAAAAAGGGCTACAGGAAATGGGCTGTAAATATCCACACCTATTCCTTGCCTGACTCTTTCCAAATGGTAAACATATTGGCTAGATTGCCCTAGTCGTCTATTGAGTAATAGAAGTTAATGATCAAGATCTTTTGGCCTAGTTATGTTGAATAGACTATAGTCTATTCAACATAACTAGTCCAAAAGATATCTCTCTCTCTCTCTCTATATATATATATATATATATATATATAGAGAGAGAGAGAGAGGGGGAAGGAGATGTTAAGATAGGTAAGCAAGGATACAGATGTTAAGATAGGTAAGCAAGGATACAGATGTTAAGATAGGTAAGCAAGGATACAGATGTTAAGATAGGTAAGCAAGGATACAGATGTTAAGATAGGTAAGCAAGGATACAGATGTTAAGATAGGTAAGCAAGGATACAGATGGCTCAACCCCTACAGACTGACTGAGCGAACCATCTTGCTTGAGGCTCCACCTATGGAATCTTAAAGGGATTTATTTTTTGCAACCCCTTTTGGCCAATTTTAGATAGAGTATCTCCGCGTGTTGTCTGATTACCTTCACACAAAAGTTCCGGTGTGCATATGGTTTATAGAGCTGTTACCTATATACGGATGTGGACAAAAATTAAATATATTAGACTAAAAGACTTGGTTGGCTAAAGACCGTGTTTACATATGTGCTAATGATCAGAACTTTGCTCCAAGGAATAATCTCTCTCTCTGGTTTTGTCCCCTTAATTAATATGTATGGGAATAGCTTGGAGTTGATCAGACCAGGTTAGGTGAGCCTAGGCTGACAAATATCGGTAGTGCCGTATGTGCGATTGATCATAACGGAGTTGTATTTAGTAGCATAACCCTCCACCTTCCCTACCCGAGTCATTCCGCTCCTTAGCCGCCCATAAGTTAGCCGTGGACCCGGCCATTACGGAGGCCCGGGGTAAAATAAGAGGGTGTACTGCCATCACTTCCACCGACCTGGACAATTTACGACCTTTCGCCTCCGATTTTTGTGAGGCTTGTCGGGGGCTACTGGAGTCTCAGTACTTCAGACTATATATATAAATCATAGACCAGACAAATAAATAATACAATGAAGAAACTTGGATGAGCCCGAGAACTTTCAGTCTACTACTGTACTTCTCACTTCTCAGCTTGTTCTTCTTCTGTCCAATTACTCTTCTTTCCTACTTTACTCCAGCCATCTGGTCTGGATATATCTATCTATCTACATATATCTAATTATCTATCTATCTATCTCTATCTATCTATCTATCTATATCTATCTATCTATATATATCTACTAAATACCTATCTATCTATCGCTATCTATCTATCTATTTATCTATCTATCTCTATCTATCTATCTATCTATCTATCTATCTATCTAATCCCTATGTGTCAACTAGAATTGTGTCTGTGTGCCCCTGGTCCCAAGGCATTCCAGGGCTGAACTATTATATCCCCTACTATCCTTGTTCTTATCGTTATCCAGGTATCCAGCCCTTCTTCTTTGGACTCTGTAATGATTGACTCCTTTCACCCAATCCCAGTATTGTCTAGTTTCAATGAGCTGATCTAGGATATAGAGCTTCATTGATTTGTTTTTAATATGTATTTATTGTCCCTGCTCTATGTGGAAATCATAGCACACTGTAATACTCCATAATTATAAGATGTGAGTAGAGAGAGAGAGAGAGCGAGAGAGCGAGAGCGAGAGCGAGAGCTAGCAAGGACGGTTATAATTGCCCACATTACTTCAACAGGTATATACTTCTTATTTAAAAAAAAAAATTGTATGTCATTAGTTGACATAATATAGAGAGTGAGATTTAGTTAGTTGTTGTTGTTGCTGTTCTCCAGGCTGCCTGGCCGAACAGCCCAAAGGCTCCGAGCAAGGCCAAGGCCATAACAGAGCGCTTCCACAGAACCCTCCCTGCCTACCACAATAAAGCCTGGGTGACCTAAGCCACTCCATGGCGGGGAGCTGAGGAGGGTGCGGAAACGCTCGGAAAACCAAAGCCCCACCCAGGGCCCTGTGCCCTTCAGCAATTGTAAAGAGAAAGTTGAGGGGCAAAGCAAAAATGTGACGCTTTGGCTTCCAATCTTGGTAGATTGGGAGGTCAATCCACGGAAGAGACGCCGTCACTTGATATCTAGGAAATATATATGTAAAAGGAACAGTCAGATTAAGCTATGGGTATGGCAGAGATCGCTCAGTTCTCACTGATAGACTAGCCCATCACCACATGACTAGAACCAAATCCTCTCAGCATCAGCTAGGAAAGGCCCTAGAAAGCCGCCTTTGGCGGGGGGATAGCTCCCCTATTTCAGGGGTTGGGCACCCGCCCATATTTAGTTAGTTAGTTAGTTTTGTTGTCCTTTACGTGCCCTTGCTAAACAGCCATAGCCTGGCTGACCCAATACCTTGACTATCCATGTGGGGACGTTAGTGGGCTATATTGCTAACAGATCATTAGTGTTGTTCCTTGTAGATGTTTGCTTCTTTTTTTTTTTTCTTTTTTTTTTGGGGGGGTCGGGCAATGTACACTCGGATGCCATAGTCTCTAGCCCACTCATAAATATTCGCGGAGTTCACCTATTTTGCTGAGCCGTAAATAGACGAAATTACTTGAAACATGGCGCTATCTTTGGAAATAGGGAGTGGTAATCCGTTGACTCTCTATAAATAACGCTCACACCCACACTATTCGTTCGGTTTCAGGCGCTGCGAAGGGAAAGAATGGTTTAAGAATACCACTCTTAGTAACCCGAGTGGATGAAGGCTGTTGTAATCCGATCCCTATTGACGACTAGTTTAGGGCAATTGTAGTCCATAAGCTTCTGAATTAAACTTGTATAAGATGTAGACCTCCCATATATACTGTACAGTATATATATATATATATATATATATATATATATATATATATATATATACCGGGTATATACCACCCGTCTATCAAATGCAAAGGAACCACAAAATAATGCCTCTAAGAACTTGTTGTTGGAAAAATTGTCTGAATAATTCTGAATTCAACTTTTATATATATATATATATATATATATATATATATATATATATATATATATATATATATATATATATCATGTAGACCTCCCGTATTGATTTATTAATTAATTTAATTTATTTATTTTTACTACCCGTCTATCAAATGCAAAGGAACCCCAAAATATTGCCTCTAAGAACTTGCCGATGGGAAAAATTGTCGGAATAACTGTTCGTGTACCTCAAGCTCTATGGGCCGAGTGTTGCGTGGTGCGGCTATTATACCCTAGGCCTAAAACAATACTTATATAGGCTCACTCACGTCTCTCGCCCCGCCCGGGTTATAGTTAGGTCAGCGCGCGTGTGTTTCACTTTCAACACGATGGCGCCATTTTAACCCTTTTTGTACCGGCGATGTTTTTTTTTAACTTTATTCTTGCTAGACTAGACGATTTTATTCAGTTTCAAAAAAGGCCTGCAGCAATTAACAGGATTCGAACTATCTCGCTTAACCTTTTTTACTACCACAGGTCCTTCTTAAACTGTACAAAATCGTCTAAATATAGCTATAATAAAGCTAAAAATACGTCGCCGGTACGGAAGGGGTTAACCCTATCAGTACCGTACTAGCGACGTGTTATATTTTATTCTAGCTATATTTAGACTATATTGTACAGCTTAAGAAGGATCTGCGGTAGTTGAAAGGGTTGGTTGATATAGTTTGAAGCCTTATTATTGCTAGAGGTCCTTCCTAAGCTGAATAAAATCGTTTAATCAGAATGTTAATAAAATTATATCACCTGTACTGAATGGGTTAATTTCATCCTGACTAACATTAGAGGATTTTATTGAGCCTGGGAAAGACCTCTGTGATTCAAAGGCTTGAAATATAACTCAACGACCGTATATTTACCTGTCACCGAACGATCCTACGAGGTTGAATCAAATTAACCCCTTCTGTACCAGCGACGTCTATTTAATTATATTCTAGCTATATTTAGACCATTGAGTGCAGTTTAAGAAGGATCTGTGGTACCGGTAGTAAAAAGGGTCAAGTGAGATAGTTCGAAGCCTGTTAATTGCTGGAAGCCCATGGACTAATAGCTATTGTTTCAAACATAATTAACTATTTTGATAAGACCCCCCCAAAAAAAACACAAAAAAAAAAAAATTTAAAGGTTTGATTTATATGTGATAATGTGATAACCCTTTCAGTATTCGGTCACTTTTCTCATTTTTTTATGGCAATTATTAGACGATACTTTACAGCTTAAGAAGGCTCCAAGGCAATCAGAGTTATCAAATTGATTTCACTTATCCCCTCCCTCTAACTTTATTCTTGCTAGTTTAGACGATTTTATTCAGTTTCAAAAAGGCCTGCAGCAATTAACAGGATTCGAACTATCTCACTTAACCCATTTTACTACCACAGATCCTTCTTAAACTGCACACAATCGTCTAAACTTCATTATATCAACTGATTGTAGCCGAAATCCGCTCCATTATTTTACGGTGAGGGTTGATGATGTTGTTTAAGCTATTAAAACATTTTTGGTATACGATAACGTGTTTCTTCCTTTTTTTTTGTTAGTTATTATTAGAAACAAAAATATTCAGTTCAGGAAGGAAGTTGGAAAGTCGAATGGTAGTTCAAATAGACTTTATCCTTTGATTTATTAGGGTCTTCCAAAGTGGAGTAAAATTAATAATGTCGGCCAGAATAAATTGGGGAAAAAATCATATATATATATATATATATATATATACACAGTATATATATACAGTATATACTGTATATACATATATTTGTATAAGTGGGCAGTATGTTTTCATTGAGGCAAAATGTATTAAAGACCAAGGCATATTTGTTTTTACTAACTTTTTGCTTGTGTTTTCAATATTTCTCACTATGTTTGATTTCATCATTCAAATGATATATTAAGTTTCCAAAGTTATATATACCGGTATATATATATATATATATATATATATATATATATATATATATATATATATATATATATAATGTGTGTGTGTATATATATATACAGTATATAAACGCGTCATCGTATCCTGAAGAGGTTATTGAGGCGACCAATGTTGAAATTGTGTACTGGTCCTTCTTGGGCAATACAGAGAACTTGTTTTATAATGTCTCAACCTCTGGACTGTAAGTTTTCTGTTGCCTGTAACTCTGGGTGAGGACCTGTGGTTTTCGAATGAAGCTTAGAAATCTTGGTTGCTTCATGTTTATCGCATTTTTTTTTTTTTTTTTTTTTTTTTTTTTTTTCTATATTCCAATTTACTTCCTCTCGGGCATAGGCTGAGAGCCTTAACATTCACCGCTTTACAATGAACAGAGTGAAGCCCGTGAGGTCTTGTTCCAGTCTAGGGAGTGAGACATGTGAAGCACGTAGAGTACAACGAGCACCTGCCATCTTGCCTTCACATGAGGCACGGTGCTCACTCATGGTCCGAAACGACCCCATCTCTGAAGCCACCTCGTTCCCGTGTTTCACTGTCTCACCCCCTACACTCGGACTCTCACACTTACACACACACAACGCCACCTGTTGAGCAGATAACCATACTGATTGACGTCAGTTGTTGATTGGGTACAATTGTTAAAGCATAATCCTGGGACAGCTGTTGTAAATAAGTGATAAGATTTATTACTGTCACAGGTTTATGTATAGTGTAATGTGAATTTACGAGTTTACACTTTCACTCGCCAGGAAAAAATCAACACCTAAATGGCACGAAAGGTCTTTATATTGATATAGAAGTGGAACGAAAGGTTCTGAAATCGACAAACTAGTGGGCCGAACGTCTTAACATTTGAAAACTCACCTCACCTAACATAAAGTAACATTCATGTTAGATTGTTTGATTAGATTAGGATATCCTTTCTGTTTTGTCTTCATTTGTAAGGAGACAAAATGCATAGGTGCATGTAACGAGGGTCACTTCAAATTCAAAGAGTGGTAGAGAGCCAAATTAACGGTACGTTGAAGTGGTAGAGAGCCAAATTAAGGGTACGTTGAAGTGGTAGAGAGCCAAATTAAGGGTACGTTGAAGTGGTAGAGAGCCAAATTAAGGGTACGTTGAAGTGGTAGAGAGCCAAATTAAGGGTACGTTGAAGTGGTAGAGAGCCAAATTAAGGGTACGTTGAAGTGGTAGAGAGCCAAATTAAGGGTACGTTGAAGTGGTAGAGAGCCAAATTAAGGGTACGTTGAAGTCAAAATGTCTGGACACACGGAGCTGTAAAGAGCTTAAGTCATAGGATAAAGGAAGGCTAGATTGAGTGAGATTGTGCCAGAATTTACATGTGGAGTGGACAAAAGTTTGGGAAAATCATTTCACTTTTGGGTTAGCGAATTGCACATAATAGGAGTGGTAATGTGTTGAAAGGCGGGTGCCACCATATCTCCGTAAGATAAGACGTATACACTGATAAAGCCCTGAAGAACATTGCTGGTTGTAATAGCAGTAGAAGAGAGAGAGAGAGAGAGAGAGAGAGAGAGAGAGAGAGAGAATTAGTAACAGGAAGTGATTTAGTGAGATGAAATGCTATTGACCCTTTTGAGAAGTACTGTATCGATGGAACCTTCTTAAGGGGGATATAGGGCTTTTCTGGACCCCCTTCTCCTTCATGTTTAGCCCCAGTATTTTTTTAGATTTTAAGACGTTCACCCCATTACGTTGTCGATTTTAAGACCTTTCACCCCTTTTCTTGGTCAATATTAAGACATTTCGTTTCATTTAGGTGTCGATTTTTCCAGGCGAGCGAGAGCGAGCCTGTAATTTAAGGAGGAACCGACCTTCGGCCAGGATTTTTTTTCTATCGAATAATGTACAAATTTATCTTGAAGAGTCTTTGGGGTGTATTTTATTTAAGCTTGATGGTGGTCTAGCTTTAATATATTTTGGTTATTCTTCCACAATATTACTAAGTAGGCTTCTGAAGGACCTGCATGAGTCAGTCAAAGGGGTATTGGAGATGTTATTGGTCTTATTCCATTGATTTATAAAGACCAATCGTAAGCCGAATCGACACCTGGATGGGGATAAACGTCTTAAAACAGTTGGCTGAATGGGGCCGAATGGATACAAGCCAGGGAAAGAGAAGAGGAGAGAAAGATAAAAACAGCCACTAGCCCCTTAACCAAACAAGGATATACGGGTGTGTGTCAACAGTGGGCCGGCGCCTCCATTAAATTTATGTCACCAGGGAGGCAGTTCTCATATTACACTTTCTCCCTATCCTTTACAACACGTTTTTAGTTCTCTATGCTTAATTTTGATTAATTTGTTGGCCTTTTAACTCTCTCTCTCTCTCTCTCTCTCTCTCTCTCTCTCTATATATATATATATATATATATATATATATATATATATATATATATATATATATATATATATATATATATATATATATATATATATATATAAAACATGAAAAATATTAATTCTTGTGGTAAAAATATATGCGAATATGCTTCCACACTAAAGGTGTGTAAAAAAAAGGTAGGTTTACTGCACAACGTTTAAAAAATGTTAGTGCTAAAATTAAATTGCATCTAAAATATATTGCATGCTCAAAATAAGGGTTTAAAAAGTATGTCCGACTATCTTATTAGAAGGCTCGGACTGTTGTGTACATATTAAAAAATGTTTATGTAAATATGTAAATGTTATGTATATATATATATATATATATATATATATATATATATACACATACATACATATTGTGTGTGAGTGTGTGTGTGTGTGTGTGTGTGTGTGTGTGTGTGTGTGTGTGTGTGTGTGTGTGTGTGTGTGTTGCATGATTCATACTGACAGGTAGATCGATTGGGTGGGGGAAAACACAGGAAAGAAATTTGATTCTTTATTCTCTAACGTTTCGGGCTATGGACAACCCATCTTCAGAGAGACTATCACAGATTAGATTGGCTGACATCAAATAATAAAGAATGCAAATGTCTGTTGCAAATAATGGGGACAAAAAACTAAATGTGCAGAAAGGTCCCAATGTCCAGATATCCAAACGTGTCTACCTGGCGGGTGCCCGACCCCGAAAGGGGTTGAAATAGGGGAGCTATCCCCCGCCAAAGGCGGCTTTCTAGGGCCTTTCCTAGCTGATGCTGAGAGGATTGGGTTCTAGTCATGTGGTGATGGGCTGGTCTATCAGAGTGAGAACTGAGCGATCTCTGCCATACCCATAGCTTACTCTGACTGGTCCTTTAACTTATATATTTTCTAGATCTCAAGTGACGGCGTCTTTTCCGTGGATTGACCTCCCAATCTACCAAGATTGGAAGCCAAAACGTCACATTTTTCCCTTGCCCCTCAACTTTCTCTTCATAATTGCTGAGGGGCACAGGGCCCTGGGTGGGGCTTTGGTTTCCCGGGCATTTCTGCACCCTTCTCAGCTCCCCGCCATGGAGTGGCTTCGGTCACCCAGGCTTTATTGTGGTCGGCAGGGAGGGTTCTGTGGGGGCGCTCGGTTATGGTCTTGGAATTGCTCGGGGCCTTGGGGCTGTTCGGCCAGGCAGCTTGGGGAACAACAACAACAACAACCTTCTTCCCGCCGCGTCACCTTCGGCCAAACCCGCTTTTCTAGGTGTCAGTGTCTTCGATAGCCTTAATTTCTGGGGGTATATTAGGAACCTTAGATAGATAGATAGATAGATTAGGAACCTCATGATACCTTTCACTTTGTCAGTATTTCACCTGAAGAATAGTTTGCTGTATTTATCCCACATGTGGATTTTTTTTTTTTTTTTAGTTTGCTCCCTAGACCTTCATCAAGCTATCAAAAATATCCTCAGTACCCCCCTTCTGGAGAAATATATACATTTTCTTCCTCAATTGCAGGCTTGCTAGCGCTTGCCAGGAAAAAATCGTCACCTAAATGGCATAAAAGGTCTAAACATTGATAAAGAAATGGGCCGAACGGTCGCCAAAATAAAGGGGCAAACGTCTTAAAATATAAAATTATACTAACGGGGTATAGCGGGTATTTGTTCCATTCAGGGAGGGTCAGCCAGGGAATCGGTGTGGAAATTAACATCCCATTTGCTCTACCCTTTTTTGAGTTACAGGGTTTAGGGGTCCTGTTTTCTGGCCTACCATAGATAATGAATGAACTGTGGCGTGTTTCCCCCCCCCACCCCACCCCATCTTGATTTTTAAGCTATTACGACGTGTTTGTAGTGAATATTTTGTTAATCCTTTCTGTACCGGTGCCATTCGTTTAAGGGGAGGTCTCCACTTGAGGGATTGTTTTCTTGACCCCTTTCTCCCTCATGTTTAGCCCCATTGCTTTTGATATTATAAAACGTTTGCCCCATTTGTTTAGCGATTTTAAGAACTTTCACCCCATATTAAGACCTTTCGTGCAATTCAGGTGTCTATTTTATCCTGGCGAGCGATAGCGAGCCTGTAATTTAAGAGGAACCGGCCTGTGGCCGGGAAATTTTTCTACCCAAAAATGTACAAATTTATCTTGAAAGGGACTCGAGGGGGTGTAATTTTAAGGTTGATGGAGGTCTAGGGAACAAACTAAATACCTCCCCTTAACTGTATGCTGGGTACCATTAGATGATTGTATTCAGTTTATAAAAGGCCTCCAGCAATTAACAGGCTTCGAACTATCTCCCGTATCACTGATTACTACCGCAGATCCTGCTTAAGGGGAGATATAGATCCACTTGAGGGATTTTTTATTGAACTCCTTTCTCATTCAGGTTTAGCCCCATTGCTTGTGAGATTTAAAGACGCTTGTCCCATTAGTTTGGCGATTTTAAGAACCCTCGCCCCATTTCTGTCAATTTTAAGACCATTCGTGCCATTTAGGTGTCGATTTTTTCCTGGCGAGCGATAGCGAGCCTGTAATTTAAGGAGAACCGGCCTTCGGCCGGGACATATTTCTACCGAAAAATGTACAAATTTATCTTGAAAGGGGGTCAAGGGGAGTAATTTTAAGCTTGATGGAAGTCGAGGGAATCAACTAAAAACTTCCCCTTAAACTGCACAACATGGTTTAAATATAGCTCGAATAAACTTTAAAAAACGTCACTGTTACAGAAGGGGATAATGAGGACAAATTGGCATTAATATGATGTGAAGACAGAGTAGTGTCATGTCTTTCCTGTACGCATCGATAACTATACGGCCAAGGGACTTATTTTACCAACTGCTGAAAACAAAGAGACTACTTGACTTTAAGGGGAGATTTCCACTTGAGGGATTTTTTTTCTTGACTCCTTTCTCCCTCATGTTTAGCCCCATTGTTTTTCTAATTTTAAGACTTTTGCCCCATTATTTTGACGATTTTAAGAACTTTCAACCCATTTCTGTCAATTTTAAGACCTTTCGTGCCATTTAGGTGTCGATTTTATCCTGGCGAGCGATAGCGAGCCTGTAATTTAAGAGGAACCGGCTTTCAGCCGGGACATTCTTCTATCGAAAAATGTACAAATTTATCTTGAAAGGGGCTCAAGGGGGTGTAATCTTAAGCTTCAAGGATATCTAGGGACCAAACTAAAAACCTTCCCTTAACCCAGACGATTGTGGTAACTTATTCTAACTTAAGACTTATTGGAACATAATATGTCGGAGGGAGTTAACTCTTGATCTAATATATTTGATCTTAGCTTGACTAATCTAATGTAGGTTAACTTGACCTAACCTATCTTAACTTAACATGACCTACAGTAACCTATTTTATCTTAGCTTGACCTAACCTATTATATTTTAACGACCTAACCTATTACATCTAAATTTGACCTAACCTATTACATCTAAATTTGACCTAACCTATTTTATTTTAACTTGACCTAACCTATTATATTTTAACGACCTAACTTATTAAATCTAAATTTGACCTAACCTATTTTATCTAAATTTGACCTAACCTATTTTATCTTAACTTGACCTAACCTATTATATTTTAACGACCTAACTTATTAAATCTAAATTTGACCTAACCTATTATATCTAAATTTGACCTAACCTATTTTATCTTAACTTGACCTAACCTATTATATTTTAACGACCTAACTTATTAAATCTAAATTTGACCTAACCTATTTTATCTTAACTTGACCTAACCTATTATATTTTAACGACCTAACTTATTAAATCTAAATTTGACCTAACCTATTTTATCTTGTCTTTACTTAATCTAAAGTATTTTATCTTAAGTGGACCTAACCCATTATATCTTAATTTGACCTAAACTATTTAATCTTAACTTAACTTGACCTAACCTATCATATCCTAACTTGACCTAACCTAATTCATCTTACCGTCAACTCACATAACCAAATGGATAGGTTAGGTCAGGTTAGGTATTAGACAGGGATAAGTAATAGTAGTCGTCCCGGAAGAACATAAGTACTACACTGAATGTATGAACTCGCCTAAACTTTGGGAGTATGTTGCCCCCTCGCTCGTGACTCTTCGGGAGGGGGGGGGAGAGAGAGAGAGAGAGAGAGAGAGAAAAACTTGACTTACTAACCTTTATATACCGCCCCATAGATGCTGACAGACAATGATACATATCCATACAATACCGGTAATTGTTAGTGATTCAGTACCGGTAATGCAATTATAATTGGCCTTGTGCAACATTGGCCTATTTCGCTAATCATAAGATCAAATCAGAAAATACAGGTTCTTGAGATAGGATTCCAAGATACCTTCGTTCACTGAAGAAATGTGACGGTGACGAGAAAAAGAGAGAGAGTGAGTGAGTGAGGGAGAGAGAGAGAGGAGGAGGAAGAGAGAGTGAAAGTGAATGTGAGAGAGAGAGACGCTTTTACTCTTCATTAATCACAGTGAAAAGCCTGCGAGCCACACCCTTCCCTTGCTGGGCGGGGATCAGTCGGCCTGCGCGCTCTCTCTCTCTCTCTCTCTCTCTCTCTCTCTCTCTCTCTCTCTCTCTCTCTCTCTCTCTCTCTCTCTCTCTCTCTCTCTCTCTCTCTCTCTCTCTCTCTCTCTCTCTCTCTCTCTCTCTCTCTCTCTCTCTCTCTCTCTCTCCTCTCTCTCTCTCTCTTCTCTCTCCTCTCTCTCTCTCTCTCTCTCTCTCTCTCTCTCTCTCTCTCTCTCTCTCTCTCTCTCTCTCTCTCTCTCTCTCTCTCTCTCTCTCTCTCTCTCTCTCGCTCTCTCCTCCCTCTCTCTCTCTCTCTCTCTCTCTCTCTCTCTCTCTCTCTCTCTCTCTCCTCTCTCTCTCTCTCTCTCTCTCTCTCTCTCTCTCTCTCTCTCTCTCTCTCTCTCTCTCTCTCTCTCTCTCTCTCTCTCTCTCTCTCTTCTCTCTCTCTCTCTCTCTCTCTCTCTCTCTCTCTCTCTCTCTCTCTCTCTCTCTCTCTCTCCTCTCTCTCTCTCTCTCTCTCTCTCTCTCTCTCGCTCTCTCTCTCTCTCTCTCTCTCTCCTCTCTCTCTCTCTCTCTTGCTCTCCTCTCTCTCTCTCTCTCTCTCTCTCTCTCTCTCTCTCTCTCCACACATCACATCACGGCAGGAGCACACCCGTATTTAGGGACGATTATGTTAAACCGGTTTTTAACCGTATTTCACGGTAATGTCACTCCCATTACTTTATCATGCTTAGAATCCAACCTATGAAACCTGGCTGCTAAAATATTGCTATCTTTATTTAAAATACGTTTCCGACAATGTTCCCGGCACTTTTAGAGGACATTCATTCAATCATTGGATCTAAGGTTAATTCATTATAATTATACCCTGTTCTATTTAAGCTGGCGATAAATTACCTTGTACTCATCTTAATTTAACTTAGAAAGGACTAGAACAATGAACCTGATATATAAAGCATTTGGAGGAATATACCAGGAAATAGTTGTGAATTTCTACTGCCCATTAATTTTGCTCTGGCCCTTTTTACTTACAAGTGACTAATGGTCAAGATTTCTGGTATAATTCTAGTGAAAGGATTGTAATGTACCTTAATCATTCCCACAGGTTCCAGTGGATGGAAAGGTCGGGGGATATTGGTCATTCTGGTGTTCTTATTCCCATACTAACCCATCACCGTATTCTTAGACAAACCCCTTCACCGTATTCACCGTATTCTTAGACAAACCCCATCACCGTATTCTTAGACAAACCCCATCACCGTGTTCATCGTATGCATAGACAAACCCCATCTTCGTATTCACCATATTCCTAGACAAACCCCATCACCGTATTCCTAGACTAACCCCATCACCGTATTCTTAGACAAACCCCATCACCGTATTCTTAGACAAACCCCATCACCGTACTCCTAGACAAACCCCATCACCGTATTCCTAGACAAACCCCATCACTGTATTCTTAGACAAACCCCATCACCGTATTCCCAGACAAACCCCATCACCGTATTCCTAGACTAACCCCATCCAAAGAAGTTATCCTAACCCTTTACAATTCCTTAGTCCGCCCTCTTCTGGAATACTGCGTTCAATCCTGGTGCCCTTATTACCAAAAAGATATAAACAAGCTAGAACGAGTTCAACGTAGAGTTACCAAAATTATACCTAGCCTAAAGAACAAACCATACGAAGAGCGTCTTAGAGAATTAAATCTATTTACTTTAACCCAGCGCAGATTAAGAGGTGACTTAATTAAAGTGTTCAAAATCATCAAAGGCATCGACAATATGAACTGTAGTAAGTACTTCACTATCGACCAATCTAATTACACGCGGGGAAACGGTTGCAAAATTATTGGTAAATCTTTTAACTCGCACGAATCTAAGAATTTCTTCTTCAATCGAGTTGTCAACTTGTGGAATGGGCTTCCCCGAAACGTTATAGACTGCATCACCGTTGATTCATTTAAACTCCGCCTAGACAAATATCTCTCATCAAACCCTCGACTGACTGCGTTTGTAAATTAATAACTTTATTTTATCCCCCCCTCAGTTACTAACCCATCTGTCCTCTACTAACTTCCTAATCCTGCCACGGACATTAGTTCCAGGGCAGTAATTCCCTTTCCAATGTTCCCTTACCCACTCTAAACCACTGTTTGGACACTTGATCCTCAGTGTTTTGGAGGACAAGCAACCTAGAAGGGTCACTAGACCTGTTGTTGCTTGATTTCCTTTGTACTCCTTTGTACCGTATTCCCAGACTAACCCCATCACCGTATTCCTAGACTAACCCCATCACCGTATTCCCAGACTAACCCCATCACCGTATTCCCAAACTAACCCCATCACCGTATTCCCAGACAAACTCCATCACCGTATTCCTAAACTAACCCCATTACCGTATTCCCAGACTAACCCCATCACCGTATTGCCAGACTAACCCAATCACCGTATTCCTAGACTAACCCCATCACCGTATACCCAGACAAACCCCATCACCGTATTCCTAGACAAACCCCATCACCGTATTCCTAGACTAACCCCATCACCGTATTCTTAGACAAACCCCATCACCGTATTCTTAGACAAACCCCATCACCGTATTCCTAGACAAACTCCATCACCGTATTCCTAGACAAACCCCATCACTGTATTCCTAGACAAACCCCATCACCGTATTCCCAGACTAACCCCATCACCGTATTCCTAGACAAACCCCATCACCGTATTCCTAGACAAACTCCATCACCGTATTCCTAGACAAACTCCATCACCGTATTCCTAGACAAACCCCATCACCGTATTCCCAGACAAACTCCATCACCGTATTCCTAGACGAACCCCATCACCGTATTCCTAGACAAACTCCATCATCGTATTCCTAGACAAACCCCATCACCGTATTCCTAGACAAACTCCATCACCGTATTCCTAGACAAACCCCATCACCGTATTCCTAGACAAACCCCATCACCGTATTCCTAGACAAACCCCATCACCGTATTCCTAGACTAGCCCCATTACCGTATTCCTAGACTAACCCCATCACCGTATTCCTAGACTAACCCCATCACCGTATTCCTAGACAAACCCCATCACCGTATTCCTAGACAAACCCCATCACCGTATTCCTAGACTAACCCCATCACCGTATTCCTAGACTAACCCCATCACCGTATTCCTAGACTAACCCCATCACCGTATTCCTAGACAAACCCCATCACCGTATTCCTAGACAAACCCCATCACCGTATTCCTAGACAAACTCCATCACCGTATTGCTAGCCAGTCCCCATCACCGTATTCCTAGACAAACCCCATCACCGTATTGCTAGGCAGTCCCCATCACCGTATTCCTAGACAAACCCCATCACCGTATTCCTAGACAAACCCCATCACCGTATTCCTAGACAAACCCCATCACCGTATTCCTAGACAAACCCCATCACCGTATTCCTAGACAAACCCCATCACCGTATTCCTAGACAAACCCCATCACCGTATTCCTAGACAAACCCCATCACCGTATTCCCAGACAAACCCCATCACCGTATTCCTAGACAAACCCCATCACCGTATTCCCAGACAAACCCCATCACCGTATTCCTAGACAAACCCCATCACCGTATTCCCAGACAAACTCCATCACCGTATTCCTAGACAAACCCCATCACCGTATTCCTAGACAAACCCCATCACCGTATTCCTAGACTAACCCCATCACCGTATTCCTAGACAAATCCCATCACCGTATTCCTAGACAAACCCCATCACCGTATTGCTAGCCAGTCCATATGATATACGATACCCTATTCCAAATAAGTAGGCCAAACACTCTTGAACATTAACCACAAATAACTCACAAAAGACAGGAGTACTAGCCGATTTTATGCAGGTTTAAGAAAGTCCTATGTTATTCAGATAGTTGTTGTTGTTGTTGTTGTATTCAGATAGTTTATTTAGATAGTTTTTAACACTTTTATTCCTAGAGGTAGACTATAAACTTATTAAAATCGTCTAATGGTAACTAAAAAGAGATAGATATAACTTCTGTTTATCAGAATTCATTTATCCCCAGAGCTACTACTCTTTGGAATTCACTTCCCTCGAATTGCTTTCCACAAACTTACAATCAACAAATGTTTAAATCCAGTTGTTACAAACATTTTATGAATGGAGGATGCCTTTAGGCACATGGACCTTTTTGTTTTATCTGTGTTTTTCCTTCCTCCGTTCATTGTCTCTTAAAAAAAAAAAAAAAAAAAAAAAAAAAAAAAAAAAAAAAAAAATCATCGTGTTGAAGGGGTTCCGAAATTGTAATACAAACAGAATACCACCTAGACTGTTGTACGGTCGCGCTAATAAGTCATGGCTCAGCTGGCATTACGTTTGGCTCGCTCTGTCCTGTATTAATGTCTGTCAGATGTTGGAAAGGGTGGGTAAGTGTAGGAACATGGTTGTATATCTCACTCAAAAAGAAAAAATAATCATGTGTAAATATTGCTAATACCAATTATTGATCAAAATAAACTTGGTGCCGAGACATCACTTATTAGGCCAATTGTACACACAAAGGAAACATAAATCACTCTATTGAATGGGATATATATCAGTCGGTTTCACTCCGGCCTCGTATCTCTCTCTCTCTCTCTCTCTCTCTCTCTCTCTCTCTCTCTCTCTCTCTGTCTCTCTCTCTCTCTCTCTCTCTCTCTCTCTCTCTCTCTCTCTCTCTCCCCAGTAATGTGAAGCATAGTGTATGACGTATAATCTTATTTCTCAGATTAATATGGATAGAGAATGTATGATGAAGTCGAGGTACATAGAGTTACGTAGATACACAGCCCTTTAAGGGGGTAGTATTCGCTTTTTCTGGACCCTCTTCTCCCTCATGTTTAGCATATTAGTTTTGAGGTTTTAAGACGTTCGTTCCGTTAATTTGGCGATTTTGAGACCTTTCGCCTCATTTTGTTGTCAATATTAAGACCTTTCGTGCCCTTTAGGTGTCGATTTTTTTTTCCTGGCGACCAAAAAACAAGCACTTAAGTAGCATATGAAGTGCAACAAACCGCACTCCTACTTCAGTCTTTCCATACAAGTGCAGGACATAATATATACCAATAGGTATCAAGTCCTCTTTATAATGTGATAACCTTTTAACACGACTTATTCTTGTATTATGTATTTTGCCATATAACAATAAAACTATTTGAATTTGAAAATTTGAATCATGGAGTGGATACCAAATTATGTAGATAGCTGTATAGTTTTGGTTGTACAGTCGTGAACAGGAAGTGCTGGACAATGTTGATGGCCACGATGTACGACCTAGAGTGTACCTTTTACCCTTTTGTTCCACGATTCCCCGAATAACTCCCAAGAAAAGGGGTGTTAGTTAAGCTCTTCTATACCGGCGACGTATTATCAACTTTATTGTGGCTACTATTAGACGATTTTATTCAGTTTCAAAGGGGCCTTCAGCAATTAACAGGCTTCGAACTATAAACTTAACTCTTTTTACTACCACAAATCCTTCTCAAATTTCACAAAACTGTATTCTGGCTACTATTAGACGATTTTATTCAGTTTCAAAGGGGCCTTCAGCAATCAACAGGCTTCGAACTATCACACTTAACTCCTTTTACTACCACAAATCCTTCTCAAATTTCACAAAATCGTCTAAATATAACAAACACAAAATTAAAATGAAGTCGCCTGTACAGAAGGGGTTAAGAGGGGCGGGTGTAAGGAGTGTGCTGCCATAACTCACTCGTCATGCTGATAACATTAAGATACCCAGGGCTACACTTCTCCCATTACCCCCCTATAGGTCTCTAGCTACACCACAGCAATGTTGTTAGAAGACTTGAATGAATATGAAAAGGAATACAAGACAATATACATGAAATAGCATTGTTTGGGCCAATTTATCACTTTCAAAGACAAAATTGGAACTTCATAAAATCGTCTAAATGTCGTTGAAATCAAATGCAAAAGATGTCACCGGTAATGAAAGGGTTAATGAATGGGTGGTTATTGGCAATGTGTATAAATCTTCTATCTTTACATATACAATAATACGGACTAAAAATAATGGACTCGTTTGACATCCTGACACCACGGCTGCACTCTAATAAAGACGGCTGGCTGAGCGGATATGAACAATGCAAACTTTAGGTCATAAATCGTTGCCTAGAGTTTTTGAAGCGATCACGGAATTAATTGAATCTTCTCATTACTGTTTTTTCATTATATTTACATTTAGAAGTTTTGATTTGCTGTTTGAGGGTTCTTTTGAGACCAGAATATTGGTCTTGGAGTGTAAAGGCTAGGACCTCCGAAATCCACTTGATAAAAAATAAAAAACGTTTTTATGGTGTATTGAACAAAAGTGTGGTATGCTTGTTTAGTGTAGTGAAATTAATAGGAGGAAGAAGTGTTTGGGAGTGCTAGCTGGATTACTCTCTGAGTAGATGAGACACAAACAGAAACAGTGAGGGAAGCCAGACAAATGAAACAGGAGTTCCAGCAACTCCTTATCACATGCCTATGAGGCCTCCCCTGGGTATTGCCCTTCTCGATGAGTGTCTACAATTTCCCCATTACATAACACCTAATAATATCTGAGGTTGATGACACAGGACACCGTTAACCCTTCTTTACCAGCGACGTCTTATTGATTGTATTCTAGCTCTATTTGCACGATTGTATTAAGTTGAAGAAGGGCACCAGCAATAAACAGCTTCCAACTATCTTAATTATCCCTTTTTACTACCACAGATCCTTCTCAAGCTGCACAAAATCTTCTAAATAGAGCTAGCATATAATACAAAAGACATCGCCGGTACAGAAGGGGTTAATCAAATAGTGTGCTTGGTTATAGTACCCCTCGACGAGATGGACCAGGCCTACCTATTCTATCTATATAGGCTCAGACCCAATCCACATGTTTTCTATTTTGATTTTCTATTTCATTTTATTATATTATTTTTTGTTATCCTTTTTTCTTGGGGGTGGCCGACTCAAGACAGCGCAAGAACAGGGAAAACACAAAACTACGAACAAACACAGATAAAAACACAAATTCACACAGGCCTATTACCACTGACAGGATAAGCCGAATCTCACGTAATGTCTGAGGGGGAGGAAGGCAGGGTTCCACGAATATGATAAGGGAGCCCACCTCGATTTTGTTTTTGTATCTTTCTCTCCCTCTCTCTTTGGCTTGTATCCGTTCGGCCCCATTCAGCCTACTGTTTTAAGACGTTTACCCCCATCCAGGTGTCAATATTTTCCTGGCGAGCGGGAGCGAGCCTGCATATATATACAGTATATATACTGTATATATATTTGTTTTGACGGCAAGCTAAATTTTTACATTTTTCGATAGAAATATGTCTCCGGCGAAGCCGGATTTTCCATACAACGCTGGCTCGCTTTCGCTCGCCAGGAAGAAATCGACACCTGGATGGGGATAAACGTCTTAAAATAGTTGGCTGAATGGGGCCGAATGGATACAAGTCAGGGAAAGAGAGAAAAGGAGAGAAAGATAACCAAAGCCAATGACCCCCCTTAAGAATTTTTAATGTGTTTTTTCGTGTTACCACTTTTTAAATTCTATTCTAGCTATATTAAGACGATGTTGTGCAGTTTAAGAAGGATCTGGGGTAGTTAATAGTGTTACATTGGATAGTCTGTAGCCGTTCAATTGCTAGAGGTCCTTCCTAAGCTGAGCAAAATCGTCAAATAATTGCCAGAATATAATGAAAAGTACATCACCGGTACAGAAGGGGTTAACCAATTCAGTTGGGTGGGGCTTTGGTTTCCCGGGCGTTTCTGCACCCTCCTCAGCTCCCCGCCATGGAGTGGCTTCGGTCACCCAGGCTATATTGTGGTCGGCAGGGAGGATTCTGTAGGGACGCTCGGTTATGGCCTTGGCCTTGCTCGGGGCCTTGGGGCTGTTCGGCCAGGCAGCTTGGGGAACAACAACAACAACAACAACAACAACCAATTCAGTTACGTTCATGCTGTTATATTAATGCTGTATTTGATTTATAATTAGTTGATTATATTGAACATACGAATGACCGGTGGGAGTAATTATCAGTTACTCGAGATAGCTTGTTCCTCTTTGATTGCGAGCGATTCTAATTAAAGTGTAAGACTCTACCACTCCACGGGAAACTACACTCGTAATTCAACCATGCACATTATATTTCAATGTGGAAGATCGCGTAGAGGACCAGATCTTATGTGGCCAACTGTACAGTAGGAGTGATGGGCAGATACCGTAGACTTTTTTCATATTAGGTTATTCATTTGCCAACGCGAAATGACAAAAGCAAACCCCCTACCTGCTCAGTCATTTCGTTACTTATATTATTCGTATTAGAATTAGATAGTCCAATACATTGAGGTCTATATAGTACTCTCTCTCTCTCTCTCTCTCTCTCTCTCTCTCTCTCTCTCTCTCTCTCTCTCTAGTACCGACGCTCTGAGTTTTGCAATTTCTACTAGAATCAGGAATTGTCCACCTCGACGGGATCACAAGTTATGTGTGGTGTGTATGTCTATATACAACTTTATATATAGTTCTATCGATCTATATGACAATCAAATGCCAATTTTCTCTCGACGTGGGTTATTTACGTGCCCAAAACTTCCGGCAATCATGTGTGGCTACTCAATGTATATAGGGCGTACCACAAGAATGTACCGTACTGATTAAATTGTTAGCGTAGCATGCAAAATAGGCTGACCCTCACATAACTGGGTCAAGTTTTGGCAGATTATATTTTACACGTGTATTTATATATACCGTATATATATATAGATATAGATAGATAGATGGATATAGATATGTTGATATTCATGTTAATTTATAATCTTGTTCTTTGTACAGAGTAATTATAGTCCAAATGCATGTGTTATTTATCAAGGGTGAAAGTCTTGGCACCTCACAATCGATGAAACAGAATTAAAGTCAGTATAAGTGTGACTAAAATTAGCTTAGCATAAACAGTAATAATTTGTCATGATCTACATGCAGTATATATTTTGTATGCAGTTAATTCTCGTCTTAAAAGTTATCAAAATTAAGAGTGTAAAGTATATGCATTTCCTTAAAAGAGTATGGGTAGAATAATTTGTATCGATTGTAGCATAAGTTTAAGGGGAGATCTCCACTTGAGGGATTTTTTTGTTTACCCCTTTCTCCCTCATGTTTAGTCCCATTGCTTTTGATATTATAAAACGTTTGCCCCATTACTTTAGCGATTTTAAGAACTTTCACCCCATATTAAGACCTTTCGTGCCATTCAGGTGTCAATTTTATCCTGGCGAGCGATAGCGAGCCTGTAATTTAAGAGGAACCGGCCTTCGGCCGGGAAATTTTTCTACCGAAAAATGTAAAAAATATATCTTGAAAGGGACTCAATGGGGTGTAATTTTAAGCTTGATGGAGGTCTAGGGAACAAACTAAATACCTCCCCTTAACTACAACGCTGTGATAATTGGCCACTATCTCTATCCTTTGTACCGAGCTCCTTCTAGGCCTAATTCCCGTGTGTCAGTTATCAAGGGCGAGATTGTAATGTATGCGCGGTCGTGACTGTGTGCTCCGGCCCTTTGTCAGCCTAGCGGTCTCCAGGTATAGTTGGAGAAAAGAGTTCTACTAAAACTTTGAGTAGGATCAAAGACAATGTTTACATTGTGTTTGGTAGGATGTACAATCGGGGGTATTAAGTGTTGTCATAGATACCATTTGGTTTCGCTCAAAAAGTGTTATTGGTATCTTTATTGTTACTGGGAAAAGTGCTTATCCCTCAGAGTATTAGTCAGTGTCCGAAACTTTGTGAAATATATGACAACACTTATTATGCCTCGATCGTACAATATTGAGCACATGTTTTGGACTATTATGACCTCTTAGCCCATTCAGTACCGGTGACGTCCTTTTAACTGTATTCTGGCTACTATTAGACGATTTCATTCAGTTTCAAAATGGCCTCCAGCAATGAACAGGCTTCGAACTATCTCGCTTAACCTTTTTACTACCAAAGATCCTTCTTAACCTGCACAAAATCATCTAACTATAGCTAGAATAAAAAATACAAGACGTCGCTGGTACAGAAGGGATTACACTGGTGAAATGAATCCGCGAAAGTTAAATATTTGGTCATGAATTACTACGAAGATTAAAATTCAATTCAGTCTATTTTCAAATATTAATTGGAGGAGTTAGTATAACGGACTGTTAAGCCATAAATAATCATTAACCCTTTCACTACGAAAGGTTTATGTCAAAGTATTTTAATCTTATTGAATAATTCTGGCACACTCTTGCAATATTGTCCTACTAACATCGTTCACTGCCTCAAATTAATTATATATGGCACTATACCAGATTCTTGCCCAGATAATTGTACACTCTAGAACCCAAGATTTATATATATACCGGTATATATATATATATATATATATATATATATATATATATATATATATATATACGGTATATATATATATATTTTTTTTTTTTTTTTTTTTTTTTTTTTAATAGATTCCTCCCTAGACCTCCATCAAACTGAAAGAAACATCATTAATTTATAACTTTTTCGGTAGACAAATTTCCCAGCCAAAGGCCGGTTCTTCCAATATTATAGGCTCACTCCCGTTCGCCAGGGAAACAATCGACACCTAAATAGCACGAATGGTCTTAATATTGACAAAGAAATGAGGCGAAAGGTCTTAACATTGACAAACTAATGGGGCAAACATCTTAAAATATGAAAACTAATGGGGCTAAACAGAAAGAAGTAAGGGGTGGGGGGGGGGGGTTCAAGAAAAACGGTCCATCTCCTATTTTCCCATTTTCTATCGAAAAAAGTACAAATCTATCTTGAAGGGGGGTCTAAGGATTTTTTGTTTTTTTCTTTTTTTTAAGCTTGAGTAAGTTCTAGTGAGGAAACTAAAAATATAAATTAATATATAAATAAATAGACCCAAAAATAACCACTATCCCCTTAACCCCTTCTGTACCGACGACATCTTTTGTATTTGATTCCAGCTACATTTAGACGATTTTGTGAAGCCTAGGATAGTTATATGGTAGCTAAAAGGATTAATTGAGATAGTATGTAGCCTTTTAATGGGTAGATGTATTTCCTAAGCTGAACAAAATCGTGTAATAGTTGTCAGAAATAATGAAAAGTACATCACCGGTACAATCGCGCTAATAAGTCATGTCTCGGCACTAAGTATGTTTTGATCAATAATTGGTAACGGCAATATCTAAGCTTAATTTTTCATATTGAGTGAAATATACAAACATGTTCCTACACTTACCCACCCTATTCAACATCTGACAAACATTAACCCTCTCCAACATATGACGCGATTTTGAGCCGATTAGGGATACTTTAAAGCCTTTGTTACCATCAGGGGTATTTAGAAACCTTTAGTTTAGTTACTTCAACCTCTTATCTGCAGTTGTCTTTAAGTTAGCTGTGGGCAGAAAGCTAATTTTGGAGAGGTAATTATAAAAGTGAGAGAACTCTATTTCTTATTGCTAATCTGGCAACCTCTACGTCATATGAGTCTGAAGGGGTTTAATATAGCACAGAGCGAGCCAAACGCAATGATAGCGGGAACATGACTTATTAGCGCGACCGTACAGAAGGGGTTAAGTTAACTGTCCTCTTCAGCTGGTGCCATTGTTTCGCTCGTGACCAAGTCCAATTAATGTGTTTCTCCCGGGAATTTACACATTTTCTAATTAAGGGCGTGTTGTTTTTTTCAGGACCCCCTTCTCCATCATGTTTAACCCCATTAGTTTTGAGATTTTAAGACATTCGCTCCATTAGTTTGGCGTTTTTAAGACCTTGCATCCCACTTCCTTGTCAATAGTAAGACCTTTCGTGCCATTTAGGTGTCGATTTTTTTCCTGGTGAGCGATAGGAGGAACCGGCCTTTGGCGGGGCATTTTTTTCAACCAAAATATCGGTATCTAAACTGAATATAGATTAACCCCTTATGTACCAGCGACACCTTCTGTACCAGCGACACCTTCTGTACCAGCGACACCTTCTGTACCAGCGACACCTTCTGTACCAGCGACACCTTCTGTACCAGCGACACCTTCTGTACCAGCGACACCTTCTGTACCAGCGACACCTTCTGTACCAGCGACACCTTCTGTACCAGCGACACCTTCTGTACCAGCGACACCTTCTGTACCAGCGACACCTTCTGTACCAGCGACACCTTCTGTACCAGCGACACCTTCTGTACCAGCGACACCTTCTGTACCAGCGACACCTTCTGTACCAGCGACACCTTCTGTACCAGCGACACCTTCTGTACCAGCGACACCTTCTGTACCAGCGACACCTTCTGTACCAGCGACACCTTCTGTACCAGCGACACCTTCTGTACCAGCGACACCTTCTGTACCAGCGACACCTTTTACATTGTATCTGAACTATATTTAGACAATTGTGTGCAGTTTTAGAGGGATCTGTGGTAGTAGGAAGGATTAAGGGGAGATCTCCACTTGAGGGTTTTTTTTCTTGACCCCTTTCTCCCTCATGTTTAGCTTCATTGCTTTTGATATTATAAAACGTTTGCCCCATTAGTTTAGCGATTTTAAGAACTTTCACCCCATATTAATACCTTTCGCGCAATTCAGGTGTCGATTATATCCTGGTGAGCGATAGCGAGCCTGTAATTTAAGAGGAACCGGCCTTCGGCCGGGACATTTTTCTGCCGAAAAATGTACAAATTTATCTTGAAAGGGACTCAAGGGGGTGTAATTTTAAGCTTGATGGAGGTCTAGGGAACAAACTAAATACCTCCCCTTAAGGGAGATCATTGGAAGCCTGTGAATTGCTAGAGGCCCTATATAAACTGAATATAATCGTCTAACAGTAGCCAGAATATAGTTAAAATTACGTCGCCGGCACAGAAGGGGTTAATATAGGTGACAACATTCTTATTTAAGTATTTCAGAAGCTGCCAGATCAATGTTGTGGTGATAAATTGACCGAGAAAGGGCTCGTGTGATACGGGCTTTTTACATTAGTCCATCCGACGTTTGCGGGCTTATTAAGGTGTTTTTGTTCCATTATTGGAGAATGTTGTTATTGTTTTTGCTTTATTCGAGCCATATATTCTCCTAAATTGAGAACACGACTCCCCAGACCACCTTTAAGCTTTGAAACATACTAATATACAAATAACGGGCCCCAGACCCCCTTTTATATATATATATATATATATATATATATATATATATATACTGTATATCTATATATATATGTTTGTTTTATATAATTATCTATTTGTTTGTCAGAAGATAAATGTACCTGGCGAATACCGGTGGTTTGATATTAGCAGGCTCTGTATCATATTAGCAGGCTCTGTATCATATTAGCAGGCTCTGTATCGCTCAGCCAGAAACAAAGACACCTGAATAATTGGTGGACATGTTTTATAATTGCCAGACTAATTGTTAATAGTTTTAAAATCGCCAAAATAATGGGATGAAACAGGGGTTATGAAAACACACACACACACACACACATCTATATGTATGTATATATATATAATATATTAGCACAACATGATTCCCTGCACATTGCGAATCCGAAGCTCTAATTACCTCTCCACCACCGTCCATAAGAAAGGCAACTAGTTTTCTCCAGATAATCTCGGTGACACAGGACTATTTTTCAATTTACGGTAACAATATATTTGAGATTTTAAACCATTCTCGACGTCATTTGGGAAGGGCAAGCTAGTTTTAATCCATCACCCAGCAGGTCCAAATTCTTCAATGTCACTGAGATAATGTGAAGAAAACCAGTTGCCATTCTTATAGCCATTGTGGAAGACACACATTTGGAGTAAAGCCGCTGTCACACGAGCGCTTATTCCGTCAATTTTCCATGTGCAAGTTTTTTCTTGTATTATTTCGGGACTATTTCGCACTGGTATCGGCAATTAGACTGAAGGAAGATTATGATAGAAGGTTGAATTTTGATAAAGTGTAATTTTTGAAGCTTCCAGACTATAATTGCCCGTAAAAATTGCTCGAAAAAGGGCTCGTGTGACTCCGGCTTTACAGTCATCCTATACATCTTGCTATTACTATATTCTGGGTATTCTTTAACTGTGTTGGAGGTGTAATGGTTTAGATGCTTATGTTCTGGGTGTGGTCCACTGTCCCGAGTTCGAATCCCGGGAGGACCATATGCTTTCATTAGTTTATTCAAGTACATTGGGGTTTGTAATTAATGTTTAATGTTAAGGGGAGATATCCACTTGAGAGATTTTTTTCTTGACCCCTTTCTCCCCCATGTTTAGCCCCATTTCTTTTGAGATTTTAACCACGTTCGCCCCATTATTTTGACGATTTTAAGAACTTTCGACCCATTTCTGTCAATTTTAAGACCTATCGTGCCATTTAGGTGTCGATTTTATCCTGGCGAGCGATAGCGAGCCTGTAATATAAGAGGAACCGGCTTTCAGCCGGGACATTTTTCTACCGAAAAATGTACACATTTATCTTGAAAAAGGGTCAAGGGGGTGAAATTTTAAGATTGCTGGAGGAGTAGAAAACAAACTAAACACCTCCCCTTAAGAACGGGTTATGCCAAAACGCTGTTAGCACTGTCAGCATGGTAAGATTTGTTGTTTACGCCTTGTCCGTAATGAGGGTGATGGAGCTCTGATCTTACTTTCAACCATCTTGACTCACCTAAACTTCATTAGATGCTGAAATGGCCTTCCGAAAATCTGCACCCAGGGTGGGAATCGAACCCGGGACCCTTAGGTTGCGAGGAAGACACGTTACCACGAAACAAATATAGGTACCTCACTTAGCCTGGTAGTCTAATTTTATTTCAGCCTCTTGTTCAGTTTAGGCTAACCTATTTTTACTGACTATACAGCATTAGCCACAGTGATGACATGCTGGGCTATTATTATAACAGGACTTCAGTCTTACAGTCCAATTCAATATATTGCATCAAGACGTTTACACCATTGTATGTATGTAATATGTATTGTATTATTCTTGTGGTTCCAGCTATCACCATATTTTTCTCTTGTGTCCCCCTCAGGAGGTTCCCCCACCCGTCACTGGACCAATGGCGGCGTCAACCACAAGGCTGAAGATAAACTCTCAACACTCTCAAGGTTAGTTACGTCTTGTCTAAATGTTGTACAGTATAGTCGTGGCCACTAATATGGTTACAATCATATGAACGTTTTCCCCCATGCGAGACTTATTACTGCTCGTCTCACTCTTGTTGTTGTTATTTTGTTTGTTGGACTTGTTCAGCCGAAAGAGTTGTCAGGAGGGAGAGGGCCTCGGCAGGAGAAGGGTTTGGAGCGGATGTGTGTCATTGACAACGGTGCTACGCAACGCTGTTTATTTTTAGCGCCAAATTCTGAAGTTTCTGGGATGTAGTTCGATACTGATTCAAATGGATGATTTCTAGAATTGATTTAGATGAGCATTTATGATACACTGGCGAACTATTTTGATATAAACTGGTTTATCCACAAATATGTAATTACTAAGATTCAAAAGTTAATGCTCACGGCTTTGCATTTTTATTAGTAGATGTTTAAGTATCCCTGACCACGACTGTAACTTTCTCTATAAATAATAATGCTTACCATTATCTGTGTCTATTTGTCTGTCTAGTTTCGTATGTCTGTGCGTGTGTGTGTGTTTTTTGTACGCATCACTCTTATTTTAAACTGATGACACCTGTCAAACTTGTTAGGTTACGCTTCATGAGGTTTACTGTTGAGGACTCGCTTTGTTTTATGATGTATGTGTGTGTCGGTCCACTAATGTCTCCTGAGATGTGGACTCCAAATAATGTAAACAAAAATAACAATAATACTGAATATATCAATACATTAATAAATAAATACAAACTTAGGAGTGGTCGCAGGACATTGTTTAGGGAAATAAGTACCACCCCGTTCCTAACATTAATCATCAATTACAAACCCCAGTGCACTTGAATAAACTAATGAAAGCATATGGTCCTCCCGGGATTCGAACTCAGGACTCCTCACCCAGAACATAAGCATCTAAACCATTACACCACCAAATATTAGGTTTTAATGTTTGAAATGCTTGTGATCTGCCAAATGGTTTTCCTGTATTTAAGGGTGGTCAATTTTCTTTTGAAATCACGGCAATATACTATCATTGGCAAAAAGGTTAAGATTATATAATATTCATAGTAGGAAAATAGGGAACTTGGTTCAATATATGTTGGTGCTCGAGTAAATCCATTGAATAAATAGTCCGTAGATATCTTAGTAATATAATAGTCCGTAGATATCTTAGTAATATAATAGTCCGTAGATATCTTAGTAATATAATAGTCCGTAGATATCTTAGTAATATAATAGTCCGTAGATATCTTAGTAATATAATAGTCCGTAGATATCTTAGTAATATAATAGTCCGTAGATATCTTAGTAATATAATAGTCCGTAGATATCTTAGTAATATAATAGTCCGTAGATATCTTAGTAATATAATAGTCCGTAGATATCTTAGTAATATAATAGTCCGTAGATATCTTAGTAATATAATAGTCCGTAGATATCTTAGTAATATAATAGTCCGTAGATATCTTAGTAATATAATAGTCCGTAGATATCTTAGTAATATAATAGTCCGTAGATATCTTAGTAATATAATAGTCCGTAGATATCTTAGTAATATAATAGTCCGTAGATATCTTAGTAATATAATAGTCCGTAGATATCTTAGTATAATAGTCCGTAGATATCTTAGTAATATAATAGTCCGTAGATATCTTAGTAATATAATAGTCCGTAGATATCTTAGTAATATAATAGTCCGTAGATATCTTAGTAATATAATAGTCCGTAGATATCTTAGTAATATAATTTCTATAGTATCCTTTTGATGTTTGGCATGTCAAATAGAATTGTCATTTCAAGAAATACCATATCAACTTGAAATGCCTCTTAATTGTCACAAGTAATCGCGTCTCTCACTAGGATCTTGTGCTAGAAATCGTTATGTGTCTGTCTTCTTACCTATGAATATTCAGTGTGTGTGTGTGTGGGAGGGGGGGAGGGGGGGGGTTAAGAAATAGATTACATGTGGTGACCCCAGCTCACAAAGGCGTACACCAGCCATTTAGATGTCTAACATGGCTATCATACCCAAGGATGAATGTGGCTCTTGGGGCGATTCTTCTTCTTGTTCGTCTTATTATAATTATTATGGTCGGCCGGGCATTCCTACCCCAGCCACGCTTTTGTATCGGCTTCCTCCCTTTTAGGGAAAGCTAGGACAAAAGCAGGAAGAAAAATATCAAATAGCAAGAAAGGGGGAGATAATAAAGAAGTAGAATACATTTGAAAGACATAGGCTAGCTTAAGGGGAGATTTCCACTTGAGGGATTTTTTTCTTTACCCCTTTCTCCCTCATGTTTAGCCCCATTGTTTTTGACATTTTAAGACGTTCGCCCTATTAGTTTGGCGATTTTAAGAACTTTCACCCCATTTATGTCACTTTTAAGACCTTTCGTCCCATTTAGGTGTCGATTTTTTCCTGGCGAGCGATAGCGAGCCTGTAATTTTAGAGGAACCTTCCTTCGGCCGGGAAACTTTTCTACCGAAAAATGTACAAATTTATCTTGAAAGGGGGTCATGGGGGTGTAATTTCAAGCTTGATGGAAGTCTAGGAAACACACTAAAAGCCTCCCCTTAAGAGGAAACTCCTCTCATCCCTTACACTCTCCTTTCTCTCTCCTTTCTCTCTCTCTTTTGTTTCTCATCCTCACTCTCCATATATTCTCCAGGTATTCTTTAGTGCTTTCCATCCTCTCTCTCTTATGTCCCCTTATGTCTTATGTGTCTCCGAATCAGCTAGTATACGAGTATTATCCATTTAAATAATCCATATTGGAATACAACACATTAGATTAAGTTAAAGTAAGAAAAACTGGCACCCCTCCTGGGAGACTTCTGTGTGTGGAGTTACTTAGGTCTCATATTTACCAAAAGCCAGTCATGGGTAAGTTCTGGACCTCTCTCCCATAACACCCCCCCCCCCCCCCCCCCCCCTCCCTACTGCACACTGCTGCCCATGAATACCCACCACACCCATCATTCATCATATTCTCCACAATGGACTGAATAGAATCACGTATGTCTGTATTCTCCCTTCATTACTAATGCCCTGATTAAATTCTTGTTTTATATGAATGTAGGAGAGTATCTGGTCAAACGAATGAAGAAAATGGGAGCGTTGACATCGAAGCGCGTGAAAGAAAACTGTGTTGTACGGGTAACTCGTATATAAAACAGATGGTCTCTTGTATCTTGTTTTTGTACCTATTTGGACTGTTCAAAGGTGTTTCCCTGAGTGTTGGGGCTTGTACTGAGAGCTATATAAACAATATATAAATAGATTAATATTCTTGTATCTCTGTTGGTGTCAGTTCACTTTATTGGAAGACCTGTTCTTAACCCCTTCTGTACCGGTGATGTACTTTTCATTCTATTCTGGCAACTATTAGACTATTTTGTACAGCTTATGAAGGACGTCTACTCATTCAAAGGGTTCAGACTATCTCAATTAATCCTTTTAGCTACCATATATCCTTCCTAAGCTTCATAAAAATCGTCTAAATGTAGCCATAGTAAAGTTAAAAGACGTCGCCGGTACAGAAGGGGTTAAGGTAGCTTGGGATGCGGGGATTTCAAGAAGAGGATTAAGGGGGGTCACCGTTTTTGTTTTGTTATCTTTCTCTCCTTTTCTCTCTTCCCCTGGCTTGTATCCATTCGGCCCCATTCAGCCAACTGTTTTAAGGGGCCGACATTTATGAGACTTTTAGTTATAGTATGAGTGCCACAAGTACTGTATAGTAAAGGGTTATAGTTCTTTATCTATGCCGCTAGGGTATTATTATTATTATTATTATTATTATTATTATTATTATTATTATTATTATTATTATTATTATTATTATTATTATTACCACCTTAGATTCTGCTTAGCTCAAAGTGATATGGGAAGCACTATAACCTTCGTCGCATTCCACGTTACAGGCATCAATCAATGTCGGCCCCCTCTGACCTCTGCCCATATTCACGGTCAAATTCACAAAGAGCTCATGTATTCTGAAACCGGAAAAGTTGGCATACATGATCCGAGTAGAAATGTCTATAGTTTGCTCATTGTGACGAATCTTAAGGGGACACTGACTCATTTTTTGGCCTATAAATTCATTCATTCTTAGTTTCCTCGCTAGACATCCCTCAAACTTAGAAAAACATCCCCTAGACCCCCCATCAAGATAAATTTGTACATTTTTCGGTAGAAAAATTTCCCGGCCGAAGGCCGGTTCCTCTTACAATTACAGGCTTGCTATCGCTCGCCAGGAAAAAATCGACACCTAAATGGCATGAAAGGTCTTAAAAGTGACAACGAAATGGGGTGAAAGGGGTTAAAGTCGCCAAACTAATGGGCCGAACGTCTAAAAATCTCAAAACTAATGGGACTAAACACTAGGGAGAAAGGGGACCAGAAAAACGACCGTCTCCCCTTGAGATCTCTACCCCCCAACCTCTCATAAGTATAGAGAAGGGCTTGAACAATCGACCTGGTATTTCTGCCATTTGGAAAGAATCTACCAGTAAAGTCACTATACAGTAGTCTATTTTTTTCCAGCTGAGGGTAAATTGCCATGTTACTATCTTGGTTACTCAGCTATAAGGTATATTTTGTAGCGAAATATGCTGTTAATTATGAAAACTTGGCATTAATACGACACACAGCCATAGTAGTTTCATATATTTCCATTAAGTATCAGAAATCAGCTAATAAGAGATGCAATTTATGATCAGCTGGAACAAAATAGAGTATATACCGGTACTATACTATACCGTAATCAAAATATATGGGAATTCGTAGACGAGTATACCTAATATCTACGTTCTCGGAAATTGCCCTGTTCAACAGTTATAAAATTCTCCATTACAAAAAAAAAAAAAAAATAAAAAATAAAATAGACGTCAAGAATGATGACTTGTTTGTTCCCATCTGTTTTTCCCTTCGAAGGCGTTAGGTTAATTTTATTTAGGATAATCCACACCTAAATGGCACAAAAGGTCTTAATATTACCAAAGAAATGGGGCATAAAGTCTTAAAATCGACAAACTAATGGGCCGAACGTCTTAAAATCTAAAAACCATTGGGGCTAAGCACGAGGGAGAAGGGGGTCCAGAAAAACCGGTTACCAAAGTTTACCTTCCCAGATGAAACAACACGCCAGGTATTGTTTTCGAGGTGATTGTAAATGGTCTTGTCTCTATCGTGTTACTCGGCTATTACGACGATTGTAAATGGTCTTGTCTCTATCGTATTACTCGGCTATTACGACGATTTTGAAGCGAAATCTGCTGTCAATTATGAGAACTTGGCAACAATATGACACAGAGACATAGCAGTATATTTGTTCATTAAGAATCAATACATGAGATGCTAAGGGCTTCAATTTAGCATATTTGTGCATTAAGAATCAATAAATGAGATGCTAAGGGCTTCAATTTAGCATATTTGTTCATTAAGAATCAATAAATGAGATGCTAAGGGATTCAATTTAGCATATTTGTTCATTAAGAATCAATAAATGAGATGCTAAGGGATTCAATTTAGCATATTTGTTCATTAAGAACCAATAAATGAGATGCTAAGGGATTCAATTTAGCATATTTGTTCATTAAGAACCAATAAATGAGATGCTAAGGGATTCAATTTAGCATATTTGTTCATTAAGAATCAATAAATGAGATGCTAAGGGCTTCAATTTAGCATATTTGTTCATTAAGAATCAATAAATGAGATGCTAAGGGATTCAATTTAGCATATTTGTTCATTAAGAATCAATAAATGAGATGCTAAGGGCTTCAATTTAGCATATTTGTTCATTAAGAATCAATAAATGAGATGCTAAGGGATTCAATTTAGCATATTTGTTCATTAAGAACCAATAAATGAGATGCTAAGGGATTCAATTTAGCATATTTGTTCATTAAGAATCCTAGACCGGGAATAGACCCTGGGATCTTAAGACAGTGAGTCGAACCCAATAAGTATTGAACCAAATACCACTTCTCATAATGGGCCAGATCGAATTGATATGCTCACTCGTGATTTATAAAAGGTTACACATACATTTTAACCCTTTCAAGCTCCAATACGCGTTTCTGATCTGTTTATGGCTACTATTAGACGATTTTATTCAGATTAGTAACGGTATGTGGAAGTCAAAACGTTGATTGGGATATTATTTACCCTTTTAATACCCACAGATACTTCCTAAGCTGCATAAAATCGTGTAATGATTGCCAAAATAAACTTCTAAAATGCGTCAGAACTTCAAAGGGTTAATTTGCATCGATCCAAACGCAACAGTAGACGCTATATTAATTATATCCCAAATGCGTAGAACTTGGTTATGAAGGTTCAAGATTCAAATGGGTATATACCTACTATGGCGGGCATATGACAGCGTATATTATGCAACATGGTATCTACAATATTGAGAGGTGTCTCAAAGGTTTGGGGTAGACGCTGAGGAGGCCATAAGGCAGCCGAGGGTCAGAGGTTACAAGGGAAAGTTGTGTCGGGTCAAAGGTTATTTAACTCAGCCTCCCCTCGTTCCCCCCTCTCTCAGACACACTCTCTTCTATCATAGTAAGTCAACATTCACTCTTCCGCTATAGTCTATTCGCTGTAAGTAGGCGAGAAATCATAACCTCTATCCTCTGTAACTCAAAAAGGGCTAGAGCAAATTGGCTGTAAATTTCCTTGTTTATTATTTGACTGACTCTTCCCAAATGGTAGAAATATTAGCTCGATTACTTATAGTCGTTGATTAGTTACAGAGGTTAGAGGTCATGCTTGTTCTCCTACTTACAGCGAATAGACTATAGTTCCTGGAGCGAGTTTGTACCCCATCTATTCAACAACAACATTAAGGGGAGGTGTTTAGTTTCCTCCCTAAACTTCCATCAAGCTTAAAATTACACTCCCTAGACCCCCTTTCAAGATAAATTTGTACATTTTTCGGTAGAAAAATGTCCAGGCCGAAGGCCGGTTCCTCTTAAATTACAGGCTCGCTATCGCTCGCCAGGAAAAAATCGACACCTGAATGACAGGAAAGGTCTTAAAATTGACAGAAATGGGGCGAATGTTCTTAAAATCGCCAAACTAATGGGGCGACTGTCTTAAAATCTCAAAAGCAATGAAGCTAAACATGAAGGAGAAAGTGGTCCAGAACAAAATCCCTGAAGTCGATATCTCCCCTTAACGAATACTACCCCTACTACTACTACTACCATTAACGAATACTACCCCTACTACTAACGAATACTACCCCTACTACTACTACTACCATTAACGAATACTACCCCTACTACTACTACTACCATTAACGAATACCCCCTACTACTACCACCATTAACGAATACTACCCCTACTACTACTACTACCATTAACGAATACTACCCCTACTACTACCATTAACGAATACTACCCCTACTACTACTACTACCATTAACGAATACTACCCCTACTACTACTACTACCATTAACGAATACTACCCCTACTACTACTACTACCATTAACGAATACTACCCCTACTACTACTACTACCATTAACGAATACTACCCCTACTACTACTACTACCATTAACGAATACTACCCCTACTACTACTACTACCATTAACGAATACTACCCCTACTACTACTACTACCATTAACGAATACTACCCCTACTACTACTACTACCATTAACGAATACTACCCCTACTACTACTACTACCATTAACGAATACTACCCCTACTACTACTACCATTAACGAATACTACCCCTACTACTACTACTACCATTAACGAATACTACCCCTACTACTACTACTACCATTAACGAATACTACCCCTACTACTACTACCATTAACGAATACTACCCCTACTACTACTACCATTAACGAATACTACCCCTACTACTACTACCATTACTATAACTACTGTACGTATGCTAGTTTCATTTGTACTAGTAATTCAAACGGAAAGTCTCCATGATACTTTAATATGCAGCCTTGATTTTATTTAACTACACACAGTACGCTAGTTAGTACAGCCTAAACACACATAACAAAGCCACTCCAACAGCTTCCTCTCTCTCCAACACCCCTTCTCCCCTCTCTACACTCTTCAGAAAAATAGGAAAAGTAGAATGTAGATACGAGGTGCCGTTGTAAAGGCTTATCCCTCAATACCTTCATCTGATCTGATCTAGTCTAACTAAATTACTGGGTCACATGAAACCATTGGTGACCTTGGAGGTGCCTGAGTTCCGTACATAGGCATATGCTGATGTACTGGGAACAAAAGATGTGGAAAGACATGTAGGCTAATGCATAGTGATAGATAAGCAGCTTGGTTAAGGGGAGGCAGACCGTTTTTTGGACCCCCTTCTCCCTAATGTTTTGCCCCACTAGTTTTGAGATTATAAGACGTTCGGCCCATTAGTTTGGCGATTTTAACACCTTTCGCCCCATTTCGTTGTCAATTTTAAGTCCTTTCATGTCATTTAGGTGTCGATTATTTCCTGGCGAGCGATAGCGAGCCTGCGATTTTAAGAGGAACCGGCCTTTGGCCGGGAAATGTTTCTACCGAAAAATGTACAAATTTATCTTGAAGGGGGGTCTAGGGGCCACTACTCTAGGGGGTGTTTTGTTTTAAGCTTGATGGAGGTCTAGGGAGGAAACTAAAACAATATATGAATAAATGAATTAATAGACCAAACAAACGGTCAGTCTCCCCTTAAATTGGGAACGCCCTACAACACTTATCCATCAGGCCTGCCATAATGTTTGCACTTTCAGTAAAGCCGGAGCCCTCACCACCAAGTCTGTTGTGTGTTCGTGGTCGTGTCCATCATAGTTGTTGTACAGTCGTACAGTTGTACAGTTGTACAGTTGTACAGTCGAGTACAGTCGAGGTTGATCAGTGTTGTCAGATATTTCGTAAAGTTTCGGACACTGACTAATACTCTGAGGGATAAACACTTTTCCCAGTTACTATAAAGATACCCATAACACTTTTTGAGCGAAAACCACTGGAATCTATGACAAAACTTAATACCCCCGATTGTACGGTTGCGCTAATAAGTCATGTTCCAGCTGTCATTACGTTTGGCTCGCTCTGTGCTGTATTAATGTCTGTCAGATGTTGAATAGGGTGGGTAGGTGTAGGAACATGTTTGTATATTTCACTCGATATGAAGAAATGAAGCTTAGATATTGCTGATACCAATTATTGATCAAAACATACTGGGTGCCGAGACATCACTTATTAGCGCGACTGTACCAGCGACGTGTGTTATATTTTACTCTGGCTATATTTAGACGATATTATGTAGCCACGTGCGGGCGTGCGCGCGCGTCGGCTGGCCAGCCGTTTAGAAACCGGCTGGCGGCAGCCGGCCGGCAGGCTTTTCCTTAGTATATATCCTACGACAACGTAACTAATGTCTGGGATATTCTTATGAGTAAGGATCTGTGGTGGGTAAAAAAAGGGTTGGTTGAGATAGTGTGAAGCTCTATTACTGCTAGAGGTCCTTCCTAAGCTGAATGAAATCGTCTAATAGTTGCTAGAATATGATGAAAGTTACGTCCCCGGTACTGAATGGGTTAAGGTGACTATATTAGGCTCAGGATTAGAGATTTATATTTGTATTTGATTTGATTTTAGAAACAGATTAACTTGCTCATGTAGTAATTAATGTACACCCTATGTGGTGGATTGTGTTCTTTTATTTTGGTAAGCGTAATTGTCACATAGCGATTTTTTGATAAGTTATTTTATATCGTCCCAGTTTTGGTTTGTTTAGTTTGCAAGTGTTACATGTTTTGTTTTCCCAGGACACTCGCTGTTGCACTTATTGTTATATAAAGGTTTCAACAGAGTAGCCTATTACTCTCTGTCTGCTATCGGGAACAAAAGGAAGCTCTTAAAATAATGAAATGAATAACTCTTGAATTATTAATTAAATATATGATTTCCTATTGATTACACTGATTAACATACAGTATGCATTCATAAATAATTAATATAACAAACAATATTAAATGAATCACTCTAATATATCACTCATATCTAATGTTTTCCCTGACAAGTTGATCATGACAATTGTATTAACCCTTTCAAGCTCCAATACGCGTTTCTGTTCTGTTTCTGGCTACTATTAGACGATTGTATTCATATTAGTAACGGTATATGGAAGCCAAAGGGTTGATTGAGATAGTATTTACCCCTTTAATACCCACAGATACTTCCTAAGCTGCATAAAATCGTCTAAAATGATAGCCAAAATAAACTGCTAAAACGCGTCAGAGCTTCAAAGGGTTAATAGCTTTTAGATTAGCAAAGCTTATATAGGCTACATTTCAGAAAGTTAATTTATACATCATGGCTATACATATTAGGGTTGTTCTTGGCGGTATCATTAATTTATACTAATAGTGGGATGGTAATTATGGGAATAATGCATAATTCTTCATGTTAAGGGGAGATTTCCACTTGAGGGAGTTTTTTCTTGATTCCTTTCTCCCTCATGTTTAGCCCCATTGCTTTTCTAATTTTAAGACGTTCACCCCATTATTTTGATAATTTTAAGAACTTTCAACCCATTTCTGTCAATTTTAAGACCTTTCGTGCCATTTAGGTGTCGATTTTATCCTGGCGAGCGATAGCGAGCCTGTAATTTAAGAGGAACCGGCTTTCAGCCGGAACATTTTTCTACCGAAAAATGTACAAATTTATCTTGAAAGGGGCTCAAGGGGGTGTAATCTTAAGCTTGATGGATATCTAGAGACCAAACTAAAAACCTCCCCTTAACTGTCAAGCAGCACTAATATACATAATAGTAATTATTTGTTTGTTTTATATACCGTATTTATTTAAGAATATTAGTTTTGTGGTATATTATGGAATTTGAACCTAACTTGTTCGTGTTCAGTATATTCTAATTACTTGCGTCGGACGAAGACAGTTATTGAACACTTTAACTCTTATTGTTATTGCCGGTCCCTTGCTGTTGGCCCTGTCACTCTTTCAACTCTCTGGGGGGGGGGGGGGGGGGGGGGCACACGCATAGGAACTACAATAGACATTAGTGATGTTCTTGCCGGAGACGTTAATTGGCCACTTGCGAGTTTCCGGCTATAAGGAAGTTGGCGCTATAAACACATCGATAGAAAACAGGAATAGAATAATAATGTAGGTTTCTAATGGATAATAAGCATGTAGAATTGGGTTTTATGTATTTATATAAACACTACAACCGCAATTTAGGTGATCATTCTGTTAATTATCGATGTCTACCGCTCCAACTTCCTTATAGACCGAAACTCGCAAGTGGTCAATTGTAGGAACCTGGATAATATGCGGAGTAACTCACCCATCTTAATCTTTAAAGGGCAGACTCACGAAGATGAGCGCAGTGATAAAGCGCAGCCTAAAGTATCCCCCCTAACTTTACTTTAAGGGGGGATGGTTCACTTTACTTTAAGGGGGGATGGTTCACTTTACTTTAAGGGGGGATGGTTCACTTTACTTTAAGGGGGGATGGTTCACTTTACTTTAAGGGGGGATGGTTCACTTTACTTTAAGGGGGGATGGTTCACTTTACTTTAAGGGGGGATGGTTCACTTTACTTTAAGGGGGGATGGTCCACTTTACTTTAAGGGGGGATGGTCCACTTTACTTTAAGGGGGGATGGTCCACTTTAAGGGGGGATGGTCCACTTTAAGGGGGGATGGTCCACTTTACTTTAAGGGGGGATGGTCCACTTTACTTTAAGGGGGATGATTCACTTTACTTTAAAGGGGGATGGTCCACTTTACTTTAAGGGGGGATGGTTCACTTGTTGGTTTTGGCATGTATTCATTATTTTTCTAGTTTCCTCTCTAGACCTCCATCAAATTAAAACAAAAAAACACATCCATTAGATCCCCCTTCTAGATTAATTTGTAAATTTTTGGGTAGAAAAATGTCCCAGCCGAAGGCCAGGTCTTCCAACATTACAGGCTCATTATCGTTCGCCTGGGAAAAAAATCGACACCTAAATAGCACGAAAGGTCTAAATATTGACGAAGAAATGGGGCGAAAGGTCTTAAAATCGACTAACTAATGGGACAAACATCTTAACATCTGAAAACTAATGGGGCTAAGCATGAGGGAGAAAGTGGTCCAGAAAACCGGCCCATCCCCCCTTAACCAAAGCTGCATATCCAGACCTATGAACCTCGCATCAATGTAATAATGCAGGATGGCGACTGATTGAAAGGACCGGTACTTATGTTGACATAAATGAATAAAAGGATAAATGTTTTGCGAAACAACAACAATATTACAGCTTAATCCACTTTGATTATCAATATATTCCTTTAACCTTTTAAAAATATGTCATCAATTTTCCAATAACCATACTTCAGTATTATGAATTCTGCAAAGGCATTGATCTGTATATTTACTGTATGTATTTTCAGTCGATTGTATCTGAAAGTATTTGAGCATAGTCATCACAAATTAACATTGATTATAGTGTTTTATTAAAGAAACTTTCCCTTGGAGCGCAAATCATCGTTTCAGTGTGATACGTCATCGAACTACTATCACTGATTGGATATTAATCTAGCGTACTATCACTGATTGGATATTAATCTAGCGTACTATCACTGATTGGATATTAATCTAGCGTACTATCACTGATTGGATATTAATCTAGCGTACTATCGCTGATTGGATATTAATCTAGCGTTCTATCGCTGATTGGATATTAATCTAGCGTACTATCGCTGATTGGATATTAATCTAGCGTACTCAAGACATCTAATATCCTTTAAATTTGAAAGGCGATTATTAGGCACAAATCTTAATGAACTAAGAATATTACCGTCTATTGATTAATGTTGTTTTTGTCATGCCAAATTACTTTATTCAGTTTATAGTCCTTTGGCGAGATTAAGGGGAGGCAGACCGTTTTTTGGACCCCCTTCTCCCTAATGTTTAGCCCTACTAGTTTTGAGATTATAAGACGTTTGGCCCATTAGTTTGGCGATTTTAACACCTTTGGCCCCATTTCGATGTCAATTTTAAGACCTTTCTTGCCATTTAGGTGTCGATTTTTTTCCTGGCGAGCGATAGCGAGCCTGCAATTTTAAGAGGAACCGGCCTTCTTCCGGAAATTTGTTCTTCCGAAAAATGTACAAATTTATCTTGAAGGGCAGTCTAGGGGGGGTTTTTCTAAGCTTGATGGAGGTCTAGGGAAAAAATATATGATTACATGAATTAATAGAGCAAACAAACTGCCAGTCTCCCCTTAAACATCCTTACCATCCAAGAATGCTAATATATATAATGTCTACCGGTATCTACAAGATAAAATGTGCCTTACCTGGAGATGTTTTTTTAAGTAATAATATTTGTCAGTATCTAAATCAATTAGTATCCGTTTATAGGAAATGATGCTGAGTATTTAGACACCTCGGATGATATTGAGTCATACATTATTTAGTTGTTTTATAGACTATTACGAAAAAAAAAACATTGGAGTGTGATTACACAATATTACAAAGCAAATAGCCTTTTTTCAACGACCCATCAAATTAAAAAAAAAAAAAAAAAAAAAAAAGAGCAGGCTGATTTGGGCAGTATTAGTATTTCTAATTTAATACTCAGCAAGCATTTAAATAACCAAGAAACATTAAATTACAGAGTATGAATTTATTATTGCAGTTAATACAAGTGTATTACGAATACTCTTAATTCGAAACAACATGAGCCGAATGTTTGCTTTTGTGATCGAAACTATATCTATAGTGAGCACTTTACAAACAAATGTAGATGTAATTATAGGCTTAAGCCGCTGTCACACGATCGATTTTTCCGTCAATTTTCCATGAGCAAGTTTTTTCTCGTTATATTTCGGGACTTTTTTGCACTGGCATCGGTAACTAGACTGAAGGTAGAGTATGTTAGGCGGCTGAATTCTGATAAAGGGTAATTTTTTAAGCTGCCAGACCATAATTGCCCGTACAAATTGCTCGAAAAACCGCTCGTGTGACTCCGGCTTTACTATACTAATGAATTATATGCTGAAGTACAACAATATCCATAGATTCCTGTACGACCACGGTAAAGCCGGTATCACACGAGCGCTTTTTCCCCCAACATTTATCCTCAACACTCGTCTGGCAGCTTATGAGGTCAACATTTAAAATATTGCTTTGGCCTAAATTCATCTATCATCAGTCTAGTTTCCGATACCAGTGCAAAATATTTCAGATATGTTGCCAATTTGTTTTTGATCATCGAATGTTGACTATAAAAGCTCTCGTGCGATACCGGCTTAACACTGACAAACTTTCGATTGGGGCTGTTGCGAAGAAGTAAAATAATTTTGCAATTCATAGCACTGGTTGGCGTTGCTGAACTCACTAGGCATATAGCATATAGCATATTTTGAATATGGAAATATTCATACAGTGCTATTTAACCAGGGAACAATGAGGGTATTTATTTGGCGTTTCAGTGGGCTTTGTGGTAATGTGCTGATACTAGGTACAGCACAAATTCCGTCCCAATAATATCTTCCCATTGACATATCGGGATTCTAACCCGGGTCCATTGGATTACCAGTCCAGTGCTGATCAAAGGGTCGGGAGGTCAAATCCACTCTGTCAAAATGTTATCGGTAGATGTCAAGCCCGAGCAACTTGACCTAGCAATTTGTGACAAACGCCTATGTTCATGGCCACTCCTTCACGGGAATTACGGCGTCTCGAAAAAAAAAAAAAAGGACATGACAATTTACCGTCAGCTAGGGAAGATAAAAAACAAACCAGATAGTGAGGAAGAATCGCACTGGCTATAAAACTCTTCCGCAAAAAAAAAACTCACCCTGTTTGTATCAGTCCCTGTTGTTGATGGGCTGTTTTTCTGGTCCCCCTTCTTCCTCATATTTAACCCCATTAGTTTTCAGATTTTAAGACGTTCGGCCTATTAGTTTGGCGGTTTTAACACTTTTCGCCCCATTTCGTTGTCAATTTTAAAACCTTTCGTGCTATTTACCTGTCGATTTTTTCCTGGCGAGCGATAGCGAGCCTGTAATTTTATGAGGAAACGGCCTTCGGCCGAGAAATTTATCTACCGAAAAATGTACAAAATTATCTTGAAAAGGGGTCTAGGAGGTGTTATATTTAAGGTTGATGGAGGTCTAGCGAGGAAACTAAAAAGTATATGAATAACTGAATAAATAGACCCAAAAAACAGCCACTATCTCTTTAAAGAAATTTGTACTACCTTCTCAATTCAAACAAGTGTGTGTGTGTGTGTGTGTGTGTGTGTGTGTGTGTGTGTGTGTGTGTGTGAGATTGGGAGGTTGATGCACTTCGACTTTTTAGGGTGGCAGGTTTCAGCAATGTTGGTTTGATAAGCCACTGGTTAAACTTGGTGAGACCTGGGCAATTAACGTTCTTTACTCAGACACACACACACACTGGTAGTTAGGGGGGGTCACCGGGGCTTTTTTTTTTATCTTTCTCTCCTTTTCTCTCTTTCCCTGGCTTGTATCCATTCGGCCCCATTCAGCCAACTGTTTTAAGACGTTTATGCCCATCCAGGTGTCGATTTCTTCCTGGCGAGCGATAGCGAGCCAGCATTGTATGGAGAAATCCGGCTTCGCCGGAGAAATATTTCTATCGAAAAATGTACAGATTTAGCTTTCTGTCGAAGCAAATATATTATATATATCTATATATATATGCTGGCTCACTACCACTCGCCAGGAAAATATTGACACCTGGATGGGGGTAAACGTCTTAAAACAGTAGGCTGAATGGGGCCGAATAGATAAAAGCCAAAGAGAGAGGGAGAGAAAGATAAAGAAAGCGAGTTGTTGGGCTCCCTTAACCCCTTCTGCACCGGTCACGTCACTTTCAATTCCATTCTTGCTTCTAGTAGACAATTATATTCAGTTAACACAAAGGGCCTCCAGCAACTAACAGGCTTCGAACTAACCCACTTAAGGGGAGGTATTTAGTTTGTTCCCTAGACCTCCAGCAAGCTTAAAATTACACCCCCTCGAGTCCCTTTCAAGATTAATTTGTACATTTTTCGGTAGAAAAATGTCCCGGCCAAAGGCCGTTTCCTCTTAAGTTACAGGCTCGCTATCGCTCGCCAGGATAAAATAGACACCTGAATGGCACGAAAGGTCTTAAAATGGGGTGAAAGTCCTTAAAATCGCCAAACTAACGGGGAAAACATCTTAAAATCTCAAAAGCAATGGGGCTAGACATGAGAGAGAAAGGAGTCAAGAAAAAAGTCCCTCAAGTGGAAATCTCCCCTTAACCCTTTGCACCGCCATAGATCCTTCTTAAGCTGCACACAATCGTCTAAATATAGCTAGACTCATATTAAATAATTCGTCCCCCCGGTACAAAAGGGGTTAATGTTTTCAGGGGAGTTGTTCGTCTACGTTAATTTTGAGAGGTTTTACTGTACGGCAATCTTTGACAGTATATATTTGCCAATTTGTTCCATATTAATCTACTCGGATGAACACCATTGGATTCGAGGACATTATAAACCATGAATAAACTACGAATGGTGCGATTTGTTGTTAACCCTTTCTGTACCACCGACGTCTTTTTTAATTTATTTGAGCTATATTTGGACGGTTTTGTGCAGCTTGAAAAGGATCTGTGGTAGTCAAATGGGGTTACGTGAGGTGTTTCGAGACCTGTTACTTGCTGGAGGCAATTTTTAAACTGAATAAAATCTATTTAGTTTACTAGTAACCAACATGAAGTTAAAAAGACAGCACCTGTACAGAAAGGGTTCATATATTGTTTAATCCTATTGAGAAACAAAATTAATGTGTCACCGAATGTAGTTAGAGAGTGATTTGAATGAAAGTTAAGACAGATTTACATGTATAGTAAAAAAAAAAATAAAAAATAAAAAATAAATAAATAAATAAATAAATAAATAAAAAAAAAAATAATAAAAAAAAATTAATAATAAACACGAAGCAAATCTTTAAACATAATACTTGTTCAGTTTGGTTGAACAGCTCCAAATGGCCAAACCCTGTGATGCCCACGTTATTCGTGTCAGAATGGGCCCTTGGTGACCCGTTCAGAGAGAGAGAGAGAGAGTACAAAGGAGTACAAAGGAAATCAAGCAACAACAGATCTAGTGACCCTTCTAGGTTGCTTGTCCTCCAAAACACTGAGGATCAAGTGTCCAAACAGTGGTTTAGAGTGGGTAAGGGAACATTGGAAAGGGAACTACTGCCCTGCCACTAACGTGGCAGGACTAGGAAGTTAGTAGGGGACATATGGGTTAGTAACTGAGGGAGGATAAAGTTATTCATTTACAAACGCAGTCAGTCGCGGGTTTGATGCGAGATATTTGTCTAGGCGGAATTTAAATGAATCAACGGTGCTGCAGTCTATAACGTCTCGGGGAAGCCCATTCCACAAGTTGACAACTCGATTGAAGAAGAAATTCTTAGATTCGTGCGAGTTAAAAGATTTACCAATAATTTTGCAACCGTTTCCCCGCGTGTAATTAGATTGGTCGATAGTGAAGTACTTACTACAGTTCATATTGTCGATGCCTTTGATGATTTTGAACACTTGAATTAAGTCGCCTCTTAATCTGCGCTGGGTTAAAGGAAATAGATTTAATTCTCTAAGACGCTCTTCGTATGGTTTGTTCTTTAGGCTAGGTATCATTTTGGTAACTCTACGTTGAACTCGTTCTAGCTTGTTTATATCTTTTTGGTAATAAGGGCACCAGGATTGAACGCAGTATTCCAGAAGAGGGCGGACTAAGGAATTGTAAAGGGTTAGGATAACTTCTTTGGATTTATGCTCAAATGACCTGCCTATAAAGCCAATTATTTTGTTTGCCTTCTTAACAACTTCTGAACATTGTTGACTCGGTTTTAGGTTACTCGATATTGTTACTCCCAGATCAGTTTCTCTGTTTACATTCTTAAGCTGAGTGCCATTCATCGAATAGTTTGCTTTCTCATTTAGGTATCCGACATGTAGTACTTTACATTTATCCGCATTGAAACTCATTTGCCAAATTTGGGCCCAACATGACAATTTATCTAGATTGTGTTGCATATCGTCAACTTGTTCTTTTGAGAGTACGCTATTTGCAATTTTTGTATCGTCAGCAAATTTTGAGATTGTGCAGGTGAGACCCTCATCTATGTCGTTGATGTAATTAGAAAGAGAATTGGTCCTAGTACCGATCCCTGGGGTACCCCGCTACTTACATTGGTCCATTTAGATGCCTTACCGTTTATGACTACCCTTTGCTTTCTGTTGCTGAGCCAATTTTCTATCCATTTCAACACACCGTCTTGTATTCCATGCGCTTTTAGTTTAGCAGTAAACGTTTGTGGGGAACTTTGTCAAAGGCCTTTTGAAAATCAAGGTATATAATATCTACAGCTTTACTCTCATCGTAGAGGTTGAGGATATCGTGGAAGAAGTCTAAGAGGTTTGTTAAACAGGAACGTTTTTTACGAAAGCCGTGTTGAGTATCTTTAAGTATGTTATTTTCCTCCAAGTGATTTACGAGTCTGTCTCGTATGACCGTTTCTAGCATTTTACATACAACTGAGGTTAAGCTAATTGGACGATAGTTACTGGGTAGGGATTTGCTGCCTTTTTTGAATATCGGTGTTACGTTGGCTAGCTTCCACTGATCAGGCATAGTTCCAGACTGCAAGGATTTATTGAATAGTAATGTCAGTGGTTTGGAGAGCTCATTCTTAGCTTCCTTTAGAACTCTAGGCGAGATTGTATCAGGTCCTGGCGTTTTATTTACCTTGAGTTTATCTAAACAATTCAATACTTCTCTCTCTGTAACGGTGATATTGCTTAGAACATCTGAATTATCAATCTGAATCGGCGATGGTGTAGGGATATCACTGAGGTCTTCTGTTGTAAAAACTGATGCAAAGAAGGTATTGAGGGCATTACTCATTTGTACTTCGTCTTTGGTGTATTCTCCTTTTTCATCGACTAACGGTCCAACAGTTGAAGTAACTACTTTTTTCTTTCTGATATAACTATAGAATTCTTTCGGGTTTGTTTTACTTTGATTCGCAATATGTAACTCTAAGGTCTTTTTACTTTGCTTAATTAACTTTTTGGCTTTGCGTCGTAGCTCTACAAATTTCACCCGTTCTTCGTCATTTTGTGAGGATTTTAATCTATCATTAGCACATTTTTTAGCAAGCAGGCAGTTTGAAATATCTTTATTCCACCATTTGGGCTTATTATTATGGCCTGGACGCCGTATTTTCGATGGTATGCAGTCTTGCACTGCTTTTAGGTAAGTGGTTTCGAATAACTTCCAAGATGTATTTATGTCGTTATTGTTAATTAAAAAGCTCCAGTCAGTTTCTTTAAACATAGCTCTAAGAGAGAGAGAGAGAGAGAGAGAGAGGTGGGGGGGAGGGAGGGAGAGTATTAACTCATAGTTAATTGGCAGCATAGGGATGGCCATGTGCACGAAAGATGCTCTCAATTATTCTTCATGTTCGTGAACTAGATCATAAGGGTAGGTAGAAAGGTGAGGGGAAAATTGTAGCCATTGTCTTTTATTATTTAGTTAGTTCAAGACCAGATCAGATCAGATGAAGGTATTGAGGGATAAGCCTTTACAACGGCACCTCGTAGCTACTTTCTACTTTTCCTATTTGTTCTGAAGAGTGTAGAGAGGGGAGAAGGGGTGTTGGAGAGAGAGGAAGCTGTTGGAGTGGCTTTGGAATGTATAACATATCATACAATAGTATATATTTAAAGGAGCTTAGACCAAACATAAGTAATTTTAAATATCACTAATATTTGTTTCAGATAATATTACGTTGGAGGCTGGCCGTTTCTTTGGTCTATTAATTAAATTATTCATATATTGTTTTTAGTTTCCTCCCTAGACCTCCATCAAGCTTGAAAAAACACCCCCTAGACCCCCCTTCAAAATAAATTTGTAAATTTTTCGGTAGAAAAATGTCCTCTTAAATTTGCAGGCTCGCTATCGCTCGCCAATAAATAATCGACACCTAAATGGCACGAAAGGTCTTAATATTGACAACAAAATGGGGCGAAAGGTGTTAAAATCGCCAAACTAATAGACCGAACGTCTTATAATCTCAAAGCTAGTGGGGCTCAACAGTAGGGAGAAGGGGGTCCAGAAAAACGGTCTGCCTCCCCTTAAGGTAACGCACCCATTGTCATGTTATATTATTGGATACTATGCTAATAACAAAGCTCTAGACACGATTAAATGCAAGCCCAACTGAATCGTGAGAGGTACCGTATAATGTGTGCTTTATGGGGAGGTATTTAGTTTGGTCTCTAGATATCCATCAAGCTTAAGATTACACCCCCTTGAGCCCCTTTCAAGATAAATTTGTACATTTTTCGGTAGAAAAATGTCCCGGCTAAAAGCCGGTATCTCTTAAATTACAGGCTCGCTATCGCTCGCCAGGATAAAATCGACACCTAAATTGCACGAAAGGTCTTAAAATTTACAGAAATGGGTTGAAAGTTCTTAAAATCATCAAAATAATGGGGCGAACGTCTTAAAATTAGAAAAGCAATGGGGCTAAACATGAGGGAGAAAGGAGTCCAGAAAAAACTCCCTCAAGTGGATATCTCCCCTTAAAGAGCAGTCGTATACCTCTTTTCTGTACAATTTGACGTTTTCGCAGCCAATTGCCGACTTGCGAGTTTCGTTCTATAAGGAAGTTGGAGCTGTAGACATCGATATTTAACATAATTAACATGTAGAATACGGTCGTAGTACATATATAAATACATAAAACCCAATTCAACACACCATTTACCCATCAAAAACGTACATTATTATTGCCTTTCTGTTTAATATCGATGTTCACGGCTCCAACTTCCTTATAACCTGAAAGTCGCAAGTGGTCAATTGAGATTTTTAGTCTATACGGAGCTGTGGCCATCAATATATATATATAGCAAATAAAAATGATTAGCTAAAATACGGTCATAAATAATACTCTAACTAAATACATGACACCAAATTGATCATACTTTTTATCCATCAGAAACCCACATTATTTTTATTGCATTTTCCTTTAAGGGGAGATTTCCACTTGAGGGATTTTTTTTTCTGGACAACCTTTCTCCCTCATGTTTAGCCCCATTGCTTTTGAGATTTTAAGACCTTCGCCCTAGTAGTTTGGATATTTTAAGACAGTTTGCCCCATTTCTGTCAATTTTAAGACCTTTCGTGCCATTTAGGTGTCGATTTTATCCTGGCGAGCGATAGCGAGCCTGTAATTTAAGAGCAACCGGCCTCCGGCCCGGACATGTTTCTACCGAAAAATGTACAAATTTATCTTGAAAGGGGGTCTAGGAGGTGTAATTTTAAGCTTGATGAAAAAGTAGGGAACAAACTAAATACCTCCCCTTAATATCGATGTTCACGGCTCCAACTTCCTTATAGCCTGAAACTCGCAAGTGGTCAATTTTGACAATCCAGTGAGTTGATGCATTTTTCTCACGTGATGCTCTTGTTTATTATACTCAATTGACCATCAGCGAGTTTCAGGCTATAAGGAAGTTGGAGATGTATACCCCACTATTTAACGGAATTACCAACTAAAAGGCGGTTGTAGTACAGTCGGGCTAATAAGTGATGTCTCGGCACCAAGTATGTTTTGATCGATACATTGGTAACGGCAATATCTAAGCTTCATTTCTTCATATCGAGTGAAATATACAAACATGTTCCTACACTTACCCACCCTATTCAACAGCTGACAGACATAAATACAGCACAGACCAAGCCAAAGGTAATGACAGCTGGGACATGACTTATTACCGCGACCGTACATTCATATAGGCCTATACATAAAACCCAATTCAACAGTCTTTTCATCCATCAGAAACCTACAATAGTATTTCATTTCGGTCTTATATTAATGTTTACGGCTTCAACTTCCTTATAGCATGAAACTTGTAGTCAATTGAATCTAGCATTTACGACTAGACATTTCCAATTTGTAAATGGCATATTCAAATGAGTCGAATCATCATGAGACTCAATGCAAACATGTCTTACAACTCGCTGGATTGTCGAAATTGCGCTTGAAATCGTCATTTCAAACTGACAAAAGGTATATGCTTATGTTGTGGGTGTGGTGCCCCGAGTTCGAATCCCGGGAGGACCATATGCTTTCATTAGTTTATTCAAGTACATTGGGGTTTGTGATTGATGTACCAGGGACGTCCTTTTCTTCATATTCTGGCAACTATTAGACGATTTTATTCAGCTTAGGAAGGACCTCTAGCAGTAATAAGACTTCAAACTATCTCAACCAACCCTTTTAACTACCACAGATCCTTCCTAAGCTGCATAATATCGTCAAAATAGCTAGAATATAATATAACAAACGTCGCTGGTACTTAATGGGTTAAGAACGGGGTGTTATTTATGGTTCCATGTCATCTCAACCAGTAGACCATTTCAACCAGTAGCTCTCAACCAGTGCCAAATTAACCCGGACCAACCAAACCAGTGCCAAAATATAGTACTAACCTAAACCTAATCTAACCTAACCGTATTGGTTGATTTGGTACTGGTTGAGAGCTACTGGTTGAAATGGTCTACTGGTTGAGTTGACCGGTCACCGTTATATATGTATACGTGTAAGAATCAGTTACAATTATATTCTGGCACCTTGACATAGATAGCCATGTTGAGGTATTGATAGGATATTTTATTATGTACAGTGGAGCTAATAAGTCATGTCTCGGCTGTCATTGCGTTTGGCTCGCTCTGTGCTGTATTAATGTCTGCCAGATGTTGAATAGGGTGGGTAAGTGTAGGAACATGGTTGTATATCTCGGCTATCATTACGTTTGGCTCGGTCTGTGCTGTATTAATGTCTGCCAGATGTTGAATAGGGTGGGTAAGTGTAGGAACATGGTTGTATATCTCGGCTATCATTACGTTTGGCTCGCTCTGTGCTGTATTTATGTCTGCCAGATGTTGAATAGGGTGGGTAAGTGTAGGAACATGTTTATATATCTCGGCTATCATTACGTTTGGCTCGCTCTGTGCTGTATTAATGTCTGCCAGATGTTGAATAGGGTGGGTAAGTGTAGGAACATGGATATGTCGCTGGCTCTGTGCTGTATTAATGTCTGCCAGATGTTGAATAGGGTGGGTAAGTGTAGGAACATGGTTGTATATCTCGGCTATCATTACGTTTGGCTCGCTCTGTGCTGTATTAATGTCTGCCAGATGTTGAATAGGGTGGGTAAGTGTAGGAACATGGTTATATATCTCGGCTATCATTACGTTTGGCTCGCTCTGTGCTGTATTAATGTCTGCCAGATGTTGAATAGGGTGGGTAAGTGTAGGAACATGGTTATATATCTCACTCAAAAAGAAGAAATAATGTGTAAATATTGCTGACACCATTGATCAAAACATAATGGGTCACGTATTAGGCCGACTGCTACCAGCGAACAAAGTCAAAGTCAAAATCAACGTTTGTATTAGCCAAAATCAGGTTACAATTATAAATTAAATAATATTATAATATAATAATACAATACCAAGGCACAAAATATACCCAGGACCCTCACGTATAAAAACAAAAATAGTAAACATTCTCCTTGTAGACGGAGAGGTGTAGCGTGTAGACCGAGATGCCACCGCGCTGCCAGACGTAGGAGTACGTGTGTGAGTGTGTGTACGTGTGTGTGTGTGTATGTGTGTGTGGGAAACCGTAGCAGTATGAGAGCCACGGATAGTCTAGTCGAGCGAGGGCCTCAACGCGGGTCGGATAGTGATCTCGCGGCACAGAACTCGCGGTCACACGCGTTGAGTCGTAAGCCAGGCTGTACAGTTGCTATCGGTATTCTCGGAGCGTTCATTGGTTTTCGACGCTATTCACCCTTTCTTTACCGGTGACGTCTTTTTCAATAATATTCTAGTTATGGTTAAACCATTGTTTACAGTTTTAGGGGGATCTGTGGTAGTAAAAAGGGTTAAGTGACATAGTTCGAAGCCGCTTAAATGATGGAGGTCCTTTTTAAGCTGCATGATATTATCGTCCAATAGAAGCCAGACAATAGCTAAAAAGACGTCGCCGGTACCGAAGGGGTTGAGATGTACTGAAACTTTGCCCTCCACCCTCTTGGTAGGCTATATCCGTTTTTTTTTTTTTTTTTTTTTTTTTTTTTTACTGGCACTGTGAACTAAATATATTAATTAATTATTGTACAGTTGTCCATACGTCTGACTGTACCAGAACTAAATTGTTTATGCTATTTTATGTTGTGAATATATAAGGGCAAGTACTATACAGTATACAGTACATCATTAATATATTCATCAGATTTGAATTTGCATACAAACATAATTATAACTAAAATAACAATTAAACGTGTCTCTGCAACAGCTGGAAGTGTGAACAATTATACCTGGAATAATATACATTTAAATTGACAATTATTTGTTTATCTTCATATTCTGTGTTCACTTTCCAAATTTCGAAAAGCCAATATGAAATCTTTGGAGGAATTTGAGTCAGAATGCAAAAAAAAATCCGATTCATAAGAATACCTTAGTTTTGAACTTGTCTCTAGGCTAGGGCATACATGAAGCAGCCATGCATTCATTGGCCTTGACATAACCATCGAGACCCATGCTGTCATATATTCAAACGCCGTGGCTCACCTCAGCTTCTAATTGATGTTGTTTATATAAGAACAAATATATACTTCTCAACCAAACTGACAAATATTCAGTTTAAAGATTTGCTTCATGTGTGCTAAGTTTTTTGTTTGTGAAATAATATGTGAAAATCAAAAGAAAACGGTTAACGGTTGGTTCATTAATGAATGTAAACAAAACCAGAACACAAAGTAATCCAGCAAACCCCTAGGGGTACTCAGACTCAGAGTGACCCAAGAAAATAAGAGTAACGCAACTTAACCCTCTCCGACATATGACGCGATTTTGAGCCTATTAGGGATACTTTGAAGCCTTTGTTACCATCAGGGGTATTTAGAAACCTTTAGTTTAGTTACTTCAACCTCTGCAGTTGTCTTTGAGTTAGCTGTGGGCAAAAAACTAATTTTGGAAAGGTAATTATAAGAGTGAGAGAACTCTATTTCTTATTGCTAATCTGGCAACCTCTGCATCATATGTGCGTGAAAGGGTTAACGCCTTCTGTACCAGCGACGTCTTCTTTATTCTATTCTAACTATATTTAGACGATTTTATGCAGACTGGGAAGGATATATGGTAGCTAAAAGGACTGATTGAACTAGCCTGAAGCCTTTTAATTGGTAGATGTCCTTCCTAAGCTGAATAGAATTGCATAACAGTTAGCAGAGTATAATGAATAGGATGTCACCGGTACTGAAGGGGTTAAGGGGAGGTATTTAGTTTGTTCCCTACGTTTTCATCAAGCTTAAAATTACACCCCCTAGACCGTCTACACATTCAAGATAAATTTGTAAATTTTTCGGTAGAAAAATTTCCCGGCCGGAGGCCGGTTGCTCTTAAAATACAGGCTCGCTATTGCTCGCCAAGAAAAAATCGACACCTAAATGGCACGAAAGGTCTTAAAATTGACAGTAATGGGGCAAAATGTCTTAAAATGTCCAAACTACTGGGGCAAACGTCTTAAAATCTCAAAAGCAATGGGGCTAAACATGAGGGAGAAAGGGGTCCAGAAAAAAATATCTCAAGTGGAAATCTCCCCTTAATTAGAGGCAAATATATGTAATTTATTCTCTCGGAAATGAACGTATGTTAAACTTTTCTTTTGACTGGTATTGAGGGTATAGTTGCCAGCATAAATTCCGTTCAATAGATAATCGATCGTCAGTTGTGTGTGTGTGTGTATGTGTGGGTGTGTGTGTGTGTGTGTGTGTGTGTGTGTGTGTGTGTGTGTGTGTGTGTGTGTGTGTGTGTGTGTGTGTGTGTGTGTGTGTGTGTGTGTGTGTGTGTGTGTTAGGCTATACGTGTCTGCCTATAAGCTTCTTTAGGTGTTCAAACCAGTCATAGCATAGTGCCAAGAACACTACGGCCGGTATACCTGTCAATTCCTTCAGTACGATGGTTAACAATAGTCGGTTATATTCAACTTAATAAGGACCTCTCGGAATTAAGGGCGCACAGACTGAATAAAATCGTCTAAAAGTAGCCAGTCTAAAGTTGAAAAGGGTATCGCCGGTACAGAAGGGGTTAAGCGAGAGTTTGTTCCGGTGTGTACTGGATGTGGTGATTATGTTCACAGTTTTAGCCCGCTCCTAAACCTTGATTTAGGTAAATCTTTAAATCTGTTTACACATAGAATATATAAATCGTTAGGTCTATCCTCAACAAAGTGAATAATTTAAAGTTGCGAAATATGCACAGTAATATATATATATACAGTATATATATATATATATATATATATATATATATATATATATATATATATATATTTATTATATATATATAGGTAAATCGACCAAAAAATTAACCCTACCCATATTCACCAACAAAATTACTGGTAGTCTGCTTTGAACCGCCTCACATCGTAACTTATTATGACATCTTCCAGTATCCGGGCCCAGTTATTTTTCTACCATGCCAAACATATTTTCTCCCCACGCGTTGGTAGGTATGTAGTGAGTGTTCTCTCTTTGCATTTGTCAGCACTTTCTCCTCCACCATAATGTTCCACGTATATAATGTTTTAATAGCTTCCGGTTCCTCCCCGTCTTAGAGATTTCCACTTGAGGGACTTTTTACATGACCCCTTTCTCCCTCATGTTTAGCCCCATCGCTTTTGAGATTTTAAGACGTTTGCCCCATTAGTTTGGTGATTTTTTAAGAATTTCCGCCCCATTCTGTCAATTTTAAGACCTTTCGTGCAATTTAGGTGTCGATTTTATCCTGGCGAGCGATAGCGAGCCTGTAATTTAAGAGTAATCGGCCTTCGGCCGGGACATTTTTCTACCGAAAAATGTACAAATTTATCTTGAAAGGGGGTGAACTTTAAATATTGCTGGAGGAGTAGGAAACAAACTAGAAACCTCCCCTTAACGCGCAGTCACACGAGTGGTTTCTTTTCTAGCATTTTGTTTTTGTTCTGGCAATATCTGTGGATTCTTTGGCACTGGCTTCGGTAATTTGATACTCATTACTTCATTAATTACTTCACTATTCTCGCTACCACTTGCCTAAATACTGGAATCATTTGTATAATGTTTGACTAATAACGAGTTGTTATATTATAAATAATAGTCGCTCGACTACATTGTTCTTGCAAATCTGTTGATGAGCTTGTCAGATTGAAAAGAGCGGCTCTTTATTTGAAGTGTGTGTGTGTGTGTGTGTGTGTGTGTGTGTGTGTGTGTGTGTGTGTGTGTGTGTGTGTGTGTGTATGTGTTGTTACTGCTATGCACGTTAAATAATATACCTTGTTTGACTGTTCACACGATTAATTAACGAAAACAAATCTTGCTTCACAAAAATGAACACATTCTACATTTGCTTACATACCAGTTGCAGGCCATATACCAGTTGCAGGCCATATACCAGTTGCAGGCCATATACCAGTTGCATGCCATATAAACAATGGCAACGATAATTCAAGACTCGTAATTCATCAATCAACGAATGTGTAATAGGGACGTTTCTCTAGCTTATTGCCGTCTTATTTAAGGGGAGGTATTTAGTTTGTTCCCTAGACCTCCATCAAGCTTAAAATTACACCCCCTTGAGTCCCTTTCAAGATAAATGTGTACATTTTTCGGTAGAAAAATGTCCCGGCCGAAGGCCAGTTCCTCTTAAATTACAGGCTCGCTATCGCTCGCCAGGATAAAATCGACACCTGAATTGCACGAAAGGTCTTAATATGGGATGAAAGTTCTTAAAATCGCTAAACTAATGGGGCAAACGTTTTATAATATCAAAAGCAATGGGGCTAAACATGAGGGAGAAAGGGGTAAAGAAAAAAAATCCTCAAGTGGAAATCTCCCCTTAACCCGTTCAGTACCGGCAGCGTTCTTTTTAGTATATTCCGTCAATGATTAGATGGCTTTATTCAGCTTAGGACGGACGTGTAACAATGAAGAGGCTACAGATTAATTCAATTACCCTTTGAATTAGATTCTACCAAAGATTCTACCATAGATTCTACCTAAGCTGCATAAAAGCGTCGAAAAATAGCTGGAATTAAAATCAACAGACAGCCCCGGTAGCGAAAGGGTTAAGGGAAGTGATTGGATGAGGGGCGTGTCTATATACAGTATATATATGAGACGCGGCCGAATACATAATTAATGGTGCCTGGTGATGACAGTAGTGGTGATCCGTGTCGGTGGTGGTGAAAAGAACAATCCCCAGAACAGGTTGAACGTGCTTGAGAGAGAACCATGATGAACTGATATTATATAGAGGAAGTACTTGGAATGTAGAAGACAAATAAATATATATATATATTGGTGATGAGTGACGGTGATGATGGTGATTGTGGGCCGTAGTGGTGGTGATTTGTGACCGGATTCGTGGTGATAAAGGCCGTGGTGGTTGTGAGTGTGGGCCGTAGTGGTGGTGGTGGTGATTGTGGGCCGTAGTGGATGTGATTGTGGGCCGTAGTGGTGGTGATTTGTGACCGTATTGGTGGTGATAAAGGCCGTGGTGGTAGTGAGGGTGGGCCGTGGTGGTGATTGTGGGCCGTAGTAGTGGTGGTGATACTGCAACATCACCCACCCTCACTACCTACATCTCACCCACCTCTTCCCTTTCCCGTCACCCACCTCCTCCCCTGTCACCCACCTCCTCCCCTGTCACCCACCTCCTCCCCTTCCCGTCACCCATCTCCTCCCCTGTCACCCACCTCCTCCTCCCCTGTCACCCACCTCTTCCTCTCCGTCACCCACCTCCTCCCTCCCCTCCTCCCTCCCCTCCTCCCCGTCACCCCCCTCCCCCACCCCTCTCTACCTACATCCCCCCCTCCTCCCCAACCACCCACCTCTTCCTCCCCTACCCCTCTCTACCTACATCCCCCCCTCCTCCCACCTCTTCCTCCCCTCCTCCCCTACCCCTCTCTACCTACATCCCCCCCACCTCCCACCTCTTCCTCCCCTTGACCGTGGCAGTAGCGGACCCAATCACCAACACCACCATGACGGTCCCCAACCCACCCAAGGTCACGGCCCAGGTGGAGATTGACGAGTACAAGGTGCAAGAGTCCAACACCAACACCAACACCATCAAGTCCAGGTGAGTACAGGTAGATGGCACCCAATAACCCCTTAAGGATGGGACGCGTTTTAGCTGTATATTTTGTCTTTCATTTGACAAGTTTATACAGCTTTGGATTAAAGTTAAAATTCAAATAATTTTAGTTCCACTAGTAAGTGGTTATTCTCTACAGCTCCAATTAAAATATTTATATGTTAACATAAAATATTACAAAGTCAAGGGTAAGATACATAGCTATCACAAGCTAATGCAGTTGTGTCAAAGTACTAAAATAACAGTAGCTTATGTTATAGATGTGTTGCTTAAAAAGAGGCTTATAAGTTTACCTTTAAAATCAAATCAAGTTCAAGCATCTGTAATTTTGGAAGACAGGTTTTTCCACACCTTTGGTCCCATAGCATTCATACTTGTAACTCCAGCATCTGTTCTAGTTCTAGGTAACAGAGAGACAATGGTGTTGGCTGGTTGTATACTATTAGTTAAGTCCCTAACAGTAGGAAATATCTTAAGGGGAGATTTCCACTTGAGGGATTTTTTTCTTGACTCCTTTCTCCCTCATGTTTAGCCCCATTGCTTTTCTAATTTTAAGATGTTCGCCCCCATTATTTTGACGATTGTAAGAACCTTCGACCCATTTATGTCACTTTTAAGACCTTTCGTGCCATTTAGGTGTCGATTTTATCCTGGCGAGCGATAGCGAGCCTGTAATTTAGGAGGAACCAGCTTTCAGCCTGGACATTTTTCTACCGAAAAATGTACAAATTTATCTTGAAAGGGGCTCAAAGGGGGTGTAATTTCAAGCTTGATGGAAGTCTAGGAAACACACTAAAAGCCTCCCCTTAAGCAACCTAAACACAGCAGTACATGTGTCCAACCTATGTTTTTCTTTGACTCTTAGGCTGCTTTAGGCCTAAATTGAATCCACAATTTAAGGTCTGAGAAGAGATTGTAAATGAGATGTCACACAAGCGATTTTTCCATCAATTTCACGGGCAATTATAGTCTGGCAGCTTTAAAATTTAAGCTTCATAAGAATTAAACTACCTTGCATAATTTACCTTCGATCTTGTTTCCGATTCCAATGGGAAAAAGGCTCAACATAATAAGATAATTAACTTGCTCAACGAAAATTGCCGGAAAAATCGTTCGTGTGGCATTACCTTTGAATGGTGTCTCAGCTAATCCAGCCAAGTATCAATGGTATAGCCAGTGTCATACGAACACTTTTTTCCAGCAATATTTTCGAGCAATTCTCTTCTGGTAACTTGAAAATTTAACTTTTATTAGACTTAAGCCACCTAACATATTCTAATTTCAGTCTAGATCCCGATAAAAAAAAAAAAAAAAAAAATATATATATATATATATATATATATATATATATATATATATATATATACCGGTATATAATTTATATAGCCCCGAAATATTGCGAGAGATAGAACGTGCTCATCAAAAATGGCTGGAAAAAGCGCTCTGTGACATCGCCTGTGAAGACTTTTGTGTTGCTAAGTATTCGGTAGTAACAATTCCGTGGCATATTAACGGTACCCTATGTGTGTGTGTGTGTGTGTGTGTGTGTGTGTGTGTGTGTGTGTGTGTTAGGAGTGCTTTTCAGTGTGTTATTATATTTCTCAGATGTTGTTGTTATTAGCGGTAATGGTGCGGGAATACCATGGTTGTAATACGCTAGATAGTAAACTGTATAATATTACTTAAGGGAGCCCACCTCGCTTTTTTTCTCTTTCTCTCCCTCTCTCTTTGGCTTGTACTGGTATCCATTCGGCCCCATTCAGCCTACTGTTTTAAGACGTTTACCCCCATCCAGGTGTCAATATTTACCTGGCGAGCGGTAGCGAGCCAGCATATATATATATTTTTTTTTTTTGACAGCAAGCTAAATTTGTACATTTTTCGATAGAAAAATGTCTCCGGCGAAGCCGGATTTCTCCATACAATGCTGGCTCGCTATCGCTCGCCAGGAAGAAATCGACACCTGGATGGGGATAAACGTCTTAAAACAGTTGGCTGAATGGGGCCAAATGGATACAAGCCAGGGAAAGAGAGAAAAGGAGAGAAAGATAAAAAAAAAAACCCGGTGAGCCCCCTTAACGCCCTCGATATATAGTCAAATATTTACACACTAACCAACCTCTCGACTGTAAAGAGAGAGACTACCGTAAGACTACCGACAGAGGATTTTTCGTAGCGGTACCTGGACAATTACCTTCGCCATCCCACCGTGACCGGAGGCGGTTCCTTCCCCCACACCGACAACGTTTTTATTACCCCAAGTTCAGGCAGTTGGCAGATGACTCCACGTTTGGTATGCTAAGCTACCTACAGACGAGTTTGAGGCAGTTGATATAAGAACATAAGAACAATGGAAATCTGCAGAAGGCCTATTGACTCCTTCTTCGCTATTAGTTCTTTCCCTGCACTTAAAATATAGTCAGGTTTTTGTATTCTGGCTACCTACAGACGATTTTTAGGCAGTAGGTATAGTCGGTTTTAAGGGGGTAGTGCTTAGTTTGTTATCTATATATTTATTTATTAATATATTTCTTAGTTTCCTCGCTAGACCTCCATCAAGCTTAGAAAAACACCCCCTAGACCCCCTTTCAAGATAGATGTGTACATTCTGTAGAAATTTGTCCCAGCCGAAGGCCGATTCCTTCTAAAATTATAAGCTCGCTGTCGCTCGCCAGGAAAAAATCGACACCTAAAGGGCACGAAAGGTGTAAATATTGACAGAAAAATTAGGCGAAAGGTCTCCAAATCGCCAATCTAACGGAACGAACGTCTTAAAACCTCATAACTAGTAGGCTAAACATGAGGGAGGTGGTGGTCCAGAAAAAGTGAGTCGTTGTTGTGTTTTCTGCGGGGACCCTTTCTGCTCCGCTAGTTACTTTGTTTCCCACCCATTTGAGGAAGGCGGAAAAGGCGGTTCAGTGTATATTATATATTATTATTATGCTTGTTATTATTTTTGCCCAACCACTGTTTTTAACCCTCTCAAGCTCCAATACGCGTTTCTGTTCTGTTTCTGGCTACTATTAGACGGATTTTATTCAGATTAGTAACCGTATATGGAAGTCAGAGGGTTGATGGAGATGGTATTTACCCTTTTAATACCCACGGATACTTCCTAATCTGCAAAAAAATCTTCTAATGATAGCCGAAATAAACTGCTAAAACGCATCAGAGCTTCAAAGGGTTAATTACACTCAGTTCAGGTAGTTGCCAGATGACTCTAATACGTATGTCTAGTTACACTCTAATTAACAAAAAGGTAAATAAAATCTGGTTGGGTATATTGAGCGTGATTTACCTCTGATAATTGGTATTCCATTTCATGTACAGTCGCGCTAATAAGTGATGTCTCGCCACTAAGTAGGTTTTGATCAATAATTGGTATCAGTAATATCTAAGCTTCATTTCTTCATATCGAGTGACATATATAAACATGTTCCCATACTTCCCCACCCTATTCAACATCTGACAGACATTAATACAGCACAGAGCAAGCCAAACGTAATGACAGCTGGGACATGACTTCTTAGCGCGACCGTACATATTTTTGGACAATTCACAGTTGGTTACATAAGTTCTGATCCTCATGGTGATCTTAATTATGTAAGTCAAATAGTATGAATGAATTGTAAGTGTGGTTTCTTCTTATCATCAGTTGACTAATCAGATGAGTTAAGGGGAGGTATTTAGTTTGTTCCCTAGACCTCCATCAAGCTTAAAATTACATCCCCTTGAGTCCCTTTTAAGATAAATTTGTACATTTTTCGGTAGAAAAATTTCCCGGCCGAAGGCCGGTTCCTCTTAAATTACAGGCTCGCTATCGCTCGCCAGGATAAAATCGACACCTGAATTGCACGAAAGGTGTTAATATGGGGTGAAAGTTCTTAAAATCGCTAAACTAATGGGGCAAAAGTTTCATAATATCAAAAGCAATGGGGCTAAACATGAGGGAGAAAGGGGTCAAGAAAAAAATCCCTCAAGTGGAGATCTCCCCTTAAACACTGCATAAGAAACTACACTCGTAATTCAACCATGGGCATTATATTTCCATGAATAAGGTCACGGAGAGGAACAGCACTTATGTGGCCGACTGTACCTCCAGACGAGTTTGTTTGATATAATATGCCATTACCTCGTATTATGCCATTATTCAATTACATCAATTTAGCTGCCTCCAGGCAATGCAATTCAAATTAGAAGGAACTTGCCAAAATTAGAGGGTTATTCGACATAATTTTTAGCCTGTCGATTCCTGGAGGTCCTTGTCAAGCTTAGAACAAACTATGAAGGCACTAAAGATAAAACAGAATATGGTGTCGTCTGATTGGAAGAGTTAACCCTCTCCGACATATGACGCGATGTTGAGCCTATTGGGGATACTTTAAAGCCTTTGTTACCATCAGGGTTATTTAGAAACCTTTAGTTTAGTTACTTCAACCTCTGCAGTTGTCTTTGAGTTAGCTGTGGGCAGAAAACTAATTTTGGAGAGGTAATTATAAAAGTGAGAGAACTCTATTTCTTATTTCTAATCTGGCAATCTCTGCGTCATAAATGCGTGAAAGGGTTAACCTCTTCACTACCGGGTCTTACTCTTCATTATATTTTAGCTATTATTAGGTGATTTTATTCAGCGTTAAAAGGTCTTCCAGCAATTAACAGGCTTCGAACTACCTCACTTAATCCTTTTTACTACCGGTACCACAGATCCTTCTTAAACTACACAAAATCGTCTAAAGAAAGCAAGAATCAAATACAAAATAGACGTCGCCGGTACAGAAGGGGTTAAAAGACGCCGCCTGTACAGAAGGGGTTAAAAGACGCCGCCGGTACAGAAGGGGTTAAAAGACGCCGCCTGTACAGAAGGGGTTAAAAGACGCCGCCGGTACAGAAGGGGTTAATAGACGTCGCCGGTACAGAAGGGGTTAATAGACGTCGCCGGTACAGAAGGGGTTAATAGACGTCGCCGGTACAGAAGGGGTTAATTATATGCAAGAACAGCTATGAGGAAAGAAAATGGAAGGCAATTACCTTTCATTATCGTTCCTCCTAGCTGTTCTTGGGTAATTATATATATGTGAGGGCCATTACTTTGTTCTGAGTGAGTGTACGTACGGTGGCGCTAATAAGTGATCCTTCTCCCTGAACAGGATTTGAACCTTAGGGTTGACGTCTCGGCTGCGATACCTACTACATCATAATAGAGAGAGAGAGAGTGTGTGCGTGTGTGTGTGTGTGTGTGTGTGTGTGTGTGTGTGTGTGTGTGTGTGTGTGTGTGTGTGTGTGTGTGTGTGTGTGTGTGTGTATTCACCATGAGGGAAGCATCTTCGGCAAGAAATGTCAAAGTGCCATTCCTTGTGACAGCAAATATCCCCAACGCCCCTTAGTACAAAGAGAGAGAGAGAGAGAGAGAGTTTGAGCTCCAGGTATTTTTGTTTTCTTTTCTTTTCTTTTCTTTTTATCTTCCTTGCTATACCAGTTCAACTTTCTTGTAAATGCGTTTATACCCATTTCTATTCAGGAAGTGGCCTGCTTCCAAGGTTCGGCCAATCGCTATTTTCATGCTTGGCTGATAGTTTATGGACCATGAATTTCTCTGCAATGTCATGAAGCGTCTTGCCACCAGAAAGTTTGTTCACCTTCAAATATTAGCCCTGGTAAATCCGATGATACCGGTTTTTTTTTTGGCTAATCTCAATTTAGCTTCTGTCCGACGTTCATATTTAGCGTGGGAGTAAAACCTGTTACGCATTCAGCATGGTGGAGAATTCTCTATATATTTTTGCCTACTACCTGGTGATAATGATAATAATAATAGTCAGTTTATTTCGAGCTGACAGCCAGTGAGGCAGAAATAACACCTATCCTATCATATCCTAAGTAGTGGTCAACAGACTGACCTTGCCTGCCACAATATGCAGAACTGACGTAACCTCAGAGGGAGTAGAGCATTGTTAACCCTCTCAGTACCTGTGACGTCCTTTTCATTATATTCTGGGCACTATTAGACGATTTTATTCAGCTTAGGAATTACGTCTACCCATTAAAAAACTACAGAATATCTCAATGAATCCTTTAGGCTACCAAGTATCCATCATATGCTTCATAAAATCGTCTAACTGTAGCTGAAATAAAATAAAAAAGACGTCACCGGTACAGAGAGAGTTAAGAGAACAGGTAATCATTTGAGACCGGTCCGTTCAAACCTAATACCTACAACTAGGAAAGGTTCTTACGAGAATCCTCACCTGCATGCAGAAAGGGACACGAACCCTCGGCTCCTAGAGTTGTTACTTGAAATACGAGTACGGAGTGCGCTCGGTTGCAGTGGCCGTCAGTATCTGGAGTCTCATAGATATTATAGGAGAATAAGTTAAGTAAATAATATGGGGATACTTTAAATACGGTACTACTGGTGAAAGAGGTGAGTATTACATGCCGAAATATCTTACACATTATGGGTGAACTTTGGAAGGGAGGGGGGGGGGGGGGGGGAAGCATATGCGAATGTTGCATTGTCTTATCATTTTATGGATGAACAGTAAAGGTGTGAAATTTGAGAGTGTGGGAAAATCTTAATATTAACGGTGAACTGTGCAGAGGTAGAAAGTAAGAACTTCATATTGTCTTAGTGTAAATTAAATGTTTTGGTGTAGGTTATGGTATTATCTTGTGTTGGGTTTATTAGGGGTTGGTTGGTTGGTGTGTATGTGTGTGTGTGTGTGTGTGTGTGTGTGTGTGTGTGTGTGTGTGTGTGTGTGGAAATGAAAGTAAGGCCGTAGTATAAGAGGTTCTCACGGCCTCTCCTGCTCTTCCTCCCCCCCCCCCCTCCCTCCTCCTCTACCTACCCCCTTTCACACACACACACACACACACTCAGTATCTCATCCTGACACTTATAACCTCTCTCTCTCTCTCTCTCTCTCTCTCTCTCTCTCTCTCTCTCTCTCTCTCTCTCTCTCTCTCTCTCTCTCTCTCTCTCTCTCTCTCTCTCTCTCTCTCTCTCTCTGCTCATATTTCTCTCTCTCTCGCTCCTCATTTCTCTCTCTCCTCATCTCTCTCTTGATCTAAACAGTGTGATACATATGGTGCTGGTCAGAGAAAAAAAATAAGCTATATAATAACCCTATCTAAAGACCAGTTTATGCTTAGTATCATTAAATACATTTTATTTACAATTATTTACATATTTCTCATTAATACGAATACATGAATTTGTTCGTTAAATGCTTAAGTTGAATTTTGTTCTTCTATGTGATTGAGGGAGGCAAAAGGCAGAACTGCCTATAGCGAGTGCCTCCCCCATAGTTGAAAGAGTGACAGGGCCATAATCACTATATTAACACTACATTAAACTTTTCTACATAGATGAGTATTTGTATGTGGTGTGTGGTCGAGGCACGATGACAGCTGCTCCCCTGGATGTTTGAGTTGCCCTAGTGTTGTAGAGTAGTCTCTGCAGGTTGGCATAATGGTGCCAGGTGCTCCACGTCTATCACATTTGCCTTGTAGAACACTGTCAGGCCTCCAACATTTCTCCTGTGCTGTAAGGTGTCCAGAGGAGCACCTTGTCGTTGATTTGCCTCCACTTCGGCTGCTAAACTATAGTCCGTTCATTATAAGTTGGGCAGAAATCGTAACCTCAAACCTCTCATAACTAGGAGTAAGCAAACTAATAGCCTTACCATTAGGAAAGAGTCAGCCAGGGAATAGGAGTGGCAATTTACAGCCCATTTGCTCTAGCCCTGTTCGAGTTACAGAGGATAGAGGTCATGATTTCTCGCCTACATACAGCGAATAGACTATAGAAGCTCTCTGTTGAATCTTGTCCAGTACTGCCAGGTGTGTCTGAGCTGCTTCTGCCCAAGGTGGTTTACTCCATACAGTACCATATTTGTGACTTGTACAGCATTAGAATACTCTCTCTCTCTCTCTCTCTCTCTCTCTCTCTCTCTCTCTCTCTCTCTCTCTCTCTCTCTCTCTCTCTCTCTTTAATAATAATAGTTTCATTCTGCTATTAAATGAGAATATTGTTAGACCTCACCTTGAATGTGCAGTACCGTTTTGTGCCCCATATCTAATTAAAGACATAAAACAACTACAAGCAGTACAGTACAATGACATAAAGTAATCCCGGCACTCAGAAACATGGGAAACTTTGAACAATAGCAAAGAATCTAGCCCTCCACCTAATTGTACTCCTCTTCTTTGCTCTTTCTTTCCTCCTTGGCTTCTCTCTAAATCTTAAGGGGATTTATTTAGTTTGGACCCTAGATATCCTTCAAGCTTAAGATTACACCCCCTTGAGCCCCTTTCAAGATAAATTTGTACATTTTTCGGTAGAAAAATGTCCAGGCTGAAAGCCGGTTCCTCTTAAATTACAGGCTCGCTATCGCTCGCCAGGATAAAATCGACACCTAAATGGCACGAAAGGTCTTAAAATTGACAGAAATGGGTTGAAAGTTCTTCAAATCGTCAAAATAATGGGGCAAACGTCTTAAAATTAGAAAAAAAAACAATGGGGCTAAACATGAGGGAGAAAGGAGTCAAGAAAAAAATCCCTCAAGTGGAAATCTCCCCTTAAGGGACCTCCACAACCTGTCTATCCCCCCTCAACTTTAACTTTATTATAACGATATTATGAGAGACTGTAGTAATATATTATGAGAGACTGTAGTAATATATTATGAGAGACTGTAGTAATATATTATGAGAGACTGTAGTAATATATTATGAGAGACTGTAGTATATATTATGAAGACTGTAGTAATATATTATGAGAGACTGTAGTATATATTATGAGAGACTGTAGTAATATATTATGAGAGACTGTAGTAATATATTATGAGAGACTGTAGTAATATATTATGAGAGACTGTAGTAATATATTATGAGAGACTGTAGTAATATATTATGAGAGACTGTAGTAATATATTATGAGAGACTGTAGTAATATATTATGAGAGACTGTAGTAATATATTATGAGAGACTGTAGTAATATATTATGAGAGACTGTAGTAATATATATGAGAGACTGTAGTAATATATTATGAGAGACTGTAGTAATATATTATGAGAGACTGTAGTAATATATTATGAGAGACTGTAGTAATATATTTTCACTTAAGAAGTAAAGTCTGAGAGGATAGCTCATAGAATACCTCAAGATATTCAAAACTTTTATCAACATTGATTAATAAGAAATGTTTTCATTAAATTAAAATGTAAAACTTGCAAACTAAACAAACCAAAATTGGGACAAGGACAATATAAAGTCAAATTAAATTATCAAAATCGCTATGTGGAAACAACGCTTAATAGAGAGACATCAACCTGTGGTAATAAGATTGAAAGTGAAGGGCGAAAATGTAAATCTTGGTTTAACATCATTACCTATTGTGTGGTGAAGTTGCCATGGGAAATAGTGGAAAGTAGCTCAATAAACCTGTTTAAAATATAATTAGGTGTGCATTAAGGGGAGATCTCCACTTGAGGGATTTTTTTCTTGACCCCATTCTCCCTCATGTTTAGCCCCATTGCTTTTGATATTATAAAACGTTTGTCCCATTAGTTTAGCAATTTTAAGAACTTTCACCCCATATTAAGACCTTTCGTGCCATTCAGGTGTCGATTTTATCCTGGCGAGCGATAGCGAGACTGTAATTTAAGAGGAACCGGCCTTTGGCCGAGACATTTTTCTACCGAAAAATGTACAAATTTATCTTGAAAGGGGGTCAAGGGGGTGACATTTTTAGATTGCTGGAGGAGTAGAAAACAAACTAAAAACCTCCCCTTAAATAATAACTAAGCCTAGTGTCTCACCCCGCCCCCGAATTTGAATTTGACTGGTGGGTGAGGAGAGAGCCTTCCTCATGCTATCTTATCTTGTTTTTCTATCATAAGGACAAATTAAAATAATTATAATATTAAACAAATCAATATTATAAAATGTAACAACAAAAATACACACAAAATATGTCCGGACTTCCTCGCAAAGAACATAGGATCTGTGTAGTTCTTGTGTCTATGTAACTCTCTCTCACGCCCTACAGTTACTTCTCACCCTATATAGTCACTTCCTTCCTCCCTCACACACACACACACACTCACACTCTTTCTCTCTCTCTCTCTCCATTCATTGTTGTCACCCTTCTGTTATTTCTTACCCTAGACCCGAATCTTTCTACCTCACGTTCACCCTACACCCGCATATATCTACCTCACGTTCACCCTATGCCTACGTCTATCTACCTCACGTTCACCCTACACCCGCATATATCTACCTCACGTTCACCCTATGCCTACGTCTATCTACCTCACGTTCACCCTACACCCGCATATATCTACCTCACGTTCACCCTACGTCTATCTACCTCACGTTCACTCTACACCCGCATATATCTACCTCACGTTCACCCTATGCCTACGTCTATCTACCTCACGTTCACCCTACACCCGCATATATCTACCTCACGTTCACCCTATGCCTACGTCTATCTACCTCACGTTCACCCTACACCCGCATATATCTACCTCACGTTCACCCTACGTCTATCTACCTCACGTTCACTCTACACCCGCATATATCTACCTCACGTTCACCCTACACCCGCATATATCTACCTCACGTTCACCCTATGCCTACGTCTATCTACCTCACGTTCACCCTACTTCCTCATATATCTACCTCACGTTCACCCTACACCCTCATATATCTACCTCACATTCACCCTACACCCGCATATATCTACCTCACGTTCACCTTACACCCGCATATATCTACCTCACGTTCACCCTATGCCTACGTCTATCTACCTCACGTTCACCCTACACCCGCATATATCTACCTCACGTTCACCCTACACCCTCATATATCTACCTCACGTTCACCTTACACCCTCGTATATCTACCTCACGTTCACCCTACACCCACAGCTCTCTACTGCATGTTCAACCTACTCCCACATATCTTTACCTCACTGTCACCCTACACCTACATCTTTGTATCTCACGTTCACCCTACATCCAGACCTCACTACTTCACGTTCACCCTACACCCACATATTGTCACTACACCCAAAACGTGTGTCTGCAATGTTCACCCTATGCGTACACCATGATACCTCACTTTCACCCTATCCCCACATCCCTCTACCTCACGTTCACCCTACACCCACATATGCCTCTCTCTTCGTCACCCTACACCTCCATCTCTCTATTTCACTGTCACCTTAGCCTATATTTCTCTACCCCACTGTCACCCTAACACTAAATCTGTCTACCTGTGTCACCCGCCACCTATATTTCTCTACCTCATTGTCACCCTAACACTAAATCTTTCTACCTGTGTCACCCACCACCTATATTTGTCTACCTCATTGTCACCCTAACACTAAATCTTTCTACCTGTGTCACCCACCACCTATATTTGTCTACCTCATTGTCACCCTAACACTAAATCTTTCTACCTGTGTCACCCACCACCTATATTTGTCTACCTCATTGTCACCCTAACACTAAATCTTTCTACCTATGTCACCTGCTACCTATATTTCTCAACCTCATCGTCACCCTAACACTAAATATTTCTATCTGTGTCACCCACCACCTATATATATCTACCTCATTATCACTGGTGATGGGCTGGTCTATCAGAGTGAGAACTGAGCGATCTCTGCCATACCCATAGCTTACTCTGACTGTTCCTTTTACTTATATATTTTCTAGATCTCAAGTGACGGCGTCTCTTCCGTGGATTGACCTCCCAATCTACCAAGATTGGAAGCCAAAGCGTCACATTTTTCCTTTGCCCCTCAACTTTCTCTTCATAATTGCTGAGGGGCACAGGGCCCTGGGTGGGGCTTTGGTTTCCCGGGCGTTTCCGCCCCCTCCTCAGCTCCCCGCCATGGAGTGGCTGTGGTCACCCAGGCTTATTGTGGTCGGCAGGGAGGGTTCTGTGGGGGCGCTCGGTTATGGCCTTGGCCTTGCTCGGGGCCTTGGGGCTGTTCGGCCAGGCAGCTTGGGGAACAACAACAACAACAACAACCTCATTATCACCCTAACACTAAATCTGTCTACCTGTCACCCATAACCTATATTTATCTACCTCATTATCACCCTAACACTAAATCAGTCTACCTATGTCACCCTTCACCTCACTCAAATTTAATTTTGTTTTGTTTTAATTTTTGGTTAGGCTATCACCGCTGATAACCTATTTGTGTGTATTTCAACATTTTTGTTTTCGGTTAGGCCTATTTAAGTAAGTGAAGCGACCTGAAGGGAGTGAAGTGTTTTTAAAGTGAGTTTAGTGTTTTTAAAGTGAATTAAGTGTTTTTAAGTGAGTGAAGTGAACTGAAGAAAGTGATCGTCACCATGCCTCGTGCCTGTACGAACTGCGCCGGTAGGTTTGGTGCTTCCATGTTTGCTCCTGCCGATCCACAAGTCTGCCGACTCTGCCAGCAACGAGAGGATTTGACAGCAAAATTGGATGAAGCCCTCAACAAGATCAACGCCCTCACCAGGAAGCTGGAATCACTCCAAGAGTTTGTAACACTCAACGTTGGAGTATCACTAACTCAAATTGTTTCAACTCCAGCATCCACCACCGCCCCAACGTCATCTGCCAACAATCCAACACCTGCAGTAGACACTGCAGCAGATGCTTCTGACGAACCTGAGCCGACATCAAACCAGGACAGCCGCCCTGTTCACCTTAGTCTCTCCCCCACTCCTCGTGCAAGAAGCCTGCTAGCACGAACAGTACCAACCCCTCGCCCCCGTTCTAACCACTCCTCTCCCCGACCTGTACGTAGAGTCCCGCCACCACAGGTTTCCGGATTTACACCAGTGAGGAACGGTGCACGGCCAACGCAGAAAAGGTCTCATCTACCAGTCACAATGTCAAACAGATTTGAGATATTGGTAGAGATGGAAGACGAACCAGAAGAGACCAGGCTCGTTGGGGATTCCATCCTACGAGGACAGGTCGAAGAGTTCTGCGACAGAGTCCCAAATCAACGAAAAAGATTTTGCATCCCAGGAGCTGGACTGGACGACATTGTGGAAGCCTTCGAAGATACCACAAAGGATGCAAATGAAAATACCCTTTTTGTCATCCATGCTGGTTCAAATGACGTCATGCGCACCAGATCCGAAGAGTTGATGGATAAATATCGCAAGATGATCCAGCACTACAAAAACAAGTCAAGGAATATCATCATCTCAGGCATTCTCCCCAAGATCGACGCACCTGACAAATTCTACGACAAGGCCTTCAGCACAAATAGCCGACTAAAACATTTGTGTCTGAGGGAAGAAGTTGAATTCATCAACCTCTGGGACAACTTCTACAACCAGCCTACTCTGTTCCGCAAGGATGGCACTCATCTAAACCCTGTGGGTTCAGCACGCATGGGTCGTCTCCTACACGAAGCAGTCCGCAGCCATGGATCAAAAAACGCCATCCGAGAAGAAGCAGCAGTGACATAAATCATCCAACGCCAAGAAAAAAAACAGAGGCAACCGAGGACCACCAGCGATAAGGACCGGAGACAGCGAGGACCGAGGACAGCCATGAACATAAATGTAGATCCGACAAGAACCAAAAATATTATTGAAGCGCGTTCCGTGAGTTCTAAAATAACAAATTTAAAGGTTTTCTATGCAAACGCTCGTAGCATACGCAATAAATTTTCAGATTTAGAGGAGCTAGTGTTTACAGAAAATTATGATGTGATTGGCATAACAGAATCTTGGCTCAATACAGAAGATAGAGACTTTTTAGCAGAGTATTCACTTCCCGGTTATGTAATGTTTGAGAAAAGCCGAATAAATCGAAATGGAGGTGGCGTTTTACTTTATATCAAAGAAAGTCTTAACCCTACCCTCTTGTCAAAACCTCAAATTGTGAACGTCGACGCATCTTTTGTGCTAATAAAGAATAATAAAGGTACCAAAATAATACTTGCATTAATATACAGACCTCCAGCTCAATCAGTGCAAACTGACCGAGAAATTTACGAACAAATTGCAGATATAAGTAACTCGCAAGATACCGTAATTTTTGGTGACTTTAATTTACCTGTGACCAAGTGGGGCGATACTCTTACTTCACACTCCGGACATGACTTGTATACGAACTTGCAAGAGAGTTCGCTTTATCAATTTGTTGGAACGCCGACCCGTGGTAATAACGTTCTTGACATTGTACTTGCAACAAAAGAAGAATTAATAGAGAATTTGAATGTTGGTGATGAATTCAGTAACAGCGACCATCATACGATAACTTTCACTTTAAAGTTTACTAGTAACAAACCAAATAGTAGCATCGAAAAAGTCCCTAATTTCAAGAAAGCAAACTTCCATAAACTTAGAGCTATGTTTAAAGAAACTGACTGGAGCTTTTTAATTCACAATAACGACATAAATACATCTTGGAAGTTATTCGAAGCCACTTACCTAAAAGCAGTGCAAGACTGCATACCATCGAAAACTCGGCGTCCAGGCCATAATAATAAGCCCAAATGGTGGAATAAAGATATTTCAAACTGCCTGCTTTCTAAAAAATTTGCTAATGATAGATTAAAATCCTCACAAAATGACGAAGAACGGCTGAAATTTGTAGAGCTACGACGCAAAGCCAAAAAGTTAATTAAGCAAAGTAAAAAGACCTTAGAGTTACATATTGCGAATCAAAGTAAAACAAACCCGAAAGAATTCTATAGTTATATCAGAAAGAAAAAAGTAGTTACTTCAACTGTTGGACCGTTAGTCGATGAAAATGGAGAATACACCAAAGACGAAGAACAAATGAGTAATGCCCTCAATACCTTCTTTGCATCAGTTTTTACAACAGAAGACCTCAGTGATATCCCTACACCATCGCCGATTCAGATTGATAATTCAGATGTTTTAAGCAATATCACCGTTACAGAGAGAGAAGTATTGAATTGTTTAGATAAACTCAAGGTAAATAAAACGCCAGGACCTGATACAATCTCGCCTAGAGTTCTAAAGGAAGCTAAGGATGAGCTCTCTAAACCACTGACATTACTATTCAATAAATCCTTGCAGTCTGGAACTATGCCCGATCAGTGGAAGCTAGCCAACGTAACACCGATATTCAAAAAAGGCAGCAAATCCCTATCCAGTAACTATCGTCCAATTAGCTTAACCTCAGTTGTATGTAAAATGCTAGAAACGGTCATACGAGACAGACTCGTAAATCACTTAGAGGAAAATAACATACTTAAAGATACTCAACACGGCTTTCGTAAAAAACGTTCCTGTTTAACAAACCTCTTAGACTTCTTCCACGATATCCTCAACCTCTACGATGAGAGTAAAGCTGTAGATATTATATACCTTGATTTTCAAAAGGCCTTTGACAAAGTTCCCCACAAACGTTTACTGCTAAAACTAAAAGCGCATGGAATACAAGACGGTGTGTTGAAATGGATAGAAAATTGGCTCAGCGACAGAAAGCAAAGAGTAGTCATAAACGGTAAGGCATCAAAATGGACCAATGTAAGTAGCGGGGTACCCCAGGGATCGGTACTAGGACCAATTCTCTTTCTAATTTACATCAACGACATAGATGAGGGTCTCACCTGTACAATCTCAAAATTTGCTGACGATACAAAAATTGCAAATAGCGTACTCTCAAAGAACAAGTTGACGATATGCAACACAATCTAGATAAATTGTCATGTTGGGCCCAAATTTGGCAAATGAGTTTCAATGCGGATAAATGTAAAGTACTACATATCGGATACCTAAATGAGAAAGCAAACTATTCGATGAATGGCACTCAGCTTAAGAATGTAAACAGAGAAACCGATCTGGGAGTAACAATATCGAGTAACCTAAAACCGAGTCAACAATGTTCAGAAGTTGTTAAGAAGGCAAACAAAATAATTGGCTTTATAGGCAGGTCATTTGAGCATAAATCCAAAGAAGTTATCCTAACCCTTTACAATTCCTTAGTCCGCCCTCTTCTGGAATACTGCGTTCAATCCTGGTGCCCTTATTACCAAAAAGATATAAACAAGCTAGAACGAGTTCAACGTAGAGTTACCAAAATGATACCTAGCCTAAAGAACAAACCATACGAAGAGCGTCTTAGAGAATTAAATCTATTTCCTTTAACCCAGCGCAGATTAAGAGGCGACTTAATTCAAGTGTTCAAAATCATCAAAGGCATCGACAATATGAACTGTAGTAAGTACTTCACTATCGACCAATCTAATTACACGCGGGGAAACGGTTGCAAAATTATTGGTAAATCTTTTAACTCGCACGAATCTAAGAATTTCTTCTTCAATCGAGTTGTCAACTTGTGGAATGGGCTTCCCCGAAACGTTATAGACTGCATCACCGTTGATTCATTTAAACTCCGCCTAGACAAATATCTCGCATCAAACCCGCAACTGACTGCGTTTGTAAATGAATAACTTTATTTTATCCCCCCCTCAGTTACTAACCCATCTGTCCCCTACTAACTTCCTAATCCTGCCACGGACATTAGTTCCAGGGCAGTAGTTCCCTTTCCAATGTTCCCTTACCCACTCTAAACCACTGTTTGGACACTTGATCCTCAGTGTTTTGGAGGACAAGCAACCTAGAAGGGTCACTGGATCTGTTGTTGCTTGATTTCCTTTGTACTCCTTTGTACCTATATTTCTCTACCTCATTGTCAATCTTTCTACCTATGTCAACCACCACCTATATTTCTCTACCTGTCACCCTAACACTAAATGTTTCTACCTATCTGACTTGTCACCTATGTTTCTCAACCTCATTGTCACCCTAACACTAAATCAGTCTACCTATGTCACCCATCACCTACAGTATATGTATCGACCTCCCCACTGTCACCCTAACACTAAATCATTCTTCCTATGTCACCCTTCACCTATATTTATCTACCTCATTATCACCCTAACACTAAATCAGTCTACCTATGTCACCCTTCACCTATATTTATCTACCTCATTATCACCCTAACACTAAATCAGTCTACCTATGTCGCCCACCACCTATATTTCTCTACCTCATTGTCAATCTTTCTACCTATGTCAACCACCACCTATAATTCTCTACCTGTCACCCTAACACTAAATCTTTCTACCTGTTTCGCCCACCACCTATATTACTCTACCTCAACGACAACCTTCACTTTCATATTTCTACTCCTACACCAATCACCTATCTTGCTCAATAAGCTCACCTTTTATATACTTCCCACGTCAAATAAACTTGGACAGGCTAAACTATCACGTGGTTAATCGTTTCGCCGGACAATGGCTCGTTATAATTAATTCTGGTTAACATTGGACGATTTTACTTAGCTTTGTAAAGTTCTCTTGCATTCAAAGGGGTAATATCTCTCACATCCTAGGTTCGAATCCTTGGACTGCCACATGTATTTGTTGATTTCATTAATTGAGTTTAGAAGCAAAGTCGGTTGGTGGAGGGAACATAATAAAACAATACATCTTATGGCCCCCTCGGCATCAACTTCATCATCATTACAGAGTTCGAATGTTTTACTGACAGTGACAGTTATACTGTAGTCTATTCGCTGTAAGTAGGCGAGAAAGCATGACCTCTATCCTCTGTAACTCAAAAAGGGCTCGAGCAAATGGGCTGTAAATTTCCACATCTATTCCTTGACTGACTCCTCCCAAATGGAAGACATATTTGCTTGATTACTCTAGTCGTTTTTGGAGTTTCAGAGGTTAGAGGTCATGATCTCTCGCCTACTTACAGCGAATAGACTACAGTCGTAATAGCTACCCTGTAAATACATATGCGCATAATGAGAAATATTATGCACCTTTCCGGAGTGGATGTAGAGAGGTGTCATTGGGATAGTTGAGTAACATTAAATACAGAGCAATTAAAGGGATCAACAACCGAATGATTGCAAAGGTATTGTCCCCCGTAATTTTGCTAATGGATTGTACAGCTCTCACTTTTGTTATTGATACTGTTGTGGTAAATGTTCAGTTGTGCTGCTTTGTATTTTGGTTACTGTACCTTTAAACCGGTATCACACGAGCGCTTTTTCCCTCAACATTGGTCTAGCAACTTATGAGGTCAACATTTAAAATATTTCGGGTTCCTAAATTCATCTGTCATCAGTCTAGTTTCCGATACCAGTGCAAAAGATTCCAGAAATGTTGCCAGAAAAATTGTTGATCATCGAATGTTGACTATAAAACTCTCGTGTGATACCGGCTTTACTCGATTTTATCAATTTAGGAAGGGCCATGTCAGTCAGAGGTTGAATGTAGATATACATTAGCTCTTCAAAATTTAAAGAAGGCCTTCTAAAGCTGAGGAAAACTCCCCTACGTTTAGCCAAGATATAGTGAACACAAAATCGTGATAATACCGGTAATGAAAGGGTTAGCTATTACTTAAGTCGGTATCACACGAGAGTTTCTTTAGTCAACATTCGATGATCAACATTTTTCTGGCAACATTTCTGAAATTATTTGCACTGGTATCGGAAACTAAACTGATGATAGATAAATTTAGGTACCCGAAATATTTTAAACGTTGACCTCATAAGTTGCCAGACCAGTGTTGAGGATAAATGTTGAGGGTAAAAGGGCTCGTGTGATACCGGCTTTATCCACTCCAGTCATATATTCCTGATTTGCATATCCTCAATTGTTCAACAAAAATATAGATTAAGGAGAGACGGGTCGTTTTTCTGGACCCCTTTCTCCCTCGTGTTAAGCCTCATTTATTTTGAGATTATGAGACGTTCGGCCCATTAGTTTGGCGATTTTAAAACTGTTCGCCCCATTTCGTTGTCAATTTTAAGACCTTTCGTGCCATTTAGGTGTTGATATTTTCCTGGCGAGCGATAGCGAGCCTAATATTTTATGAGGAAGCGGACTTCGGCCGGGACATTTTTCTACCGAAAAATGTATACATTTATCTTGAAGGGGGGTATTGGGCGTGTTTTTCTAAGCTTGATGGAGGTCTAGCGAAGAAACCCCTCAGCTCAACAAAATAATATATTTATTGATGTAGGATGCCAAACGTCTGTATATAGTCTGGTACTAAAATTGATTGTGTGAAATCAATTTTTAGTCATTTCATGTTTTTGTTATTTGTCTCCGAGAACATAATTATTCCTAGCTTGAGTAGAATGAGTGAGAGTACCTAGCTAGAATACTAATATTATTTTTATTAATCTCACCACCACACCCCCAATGAAATTAATTAATGTATAGATGATCCACCGGGATTCGAACCCGGGTTATCACACACATATTTTTGCCACCTTAACCATTACACCACCAGTAACAAGTCAGCGTCTGATTGATGTCGGACAATATTGACAGCAAATTCGTTCACATCTCCAATAAAAAAAAAAAAAAAAAAACAAAAAAAAAAAACAATAACGCACCGTGAGAGAGAGAGAGAGAGAGAGAGCACTTTCATCAGCAAATGCAAATTCTATACAATTATCAAGAAAAAATAAATCCGCGAGACACGCACGTACAAACATAGCTATCATATGCACGAAAATCTTATACCAAAAGGAAACAAAAGAGTGAAATGAAACGTGAAATCCAATCAGTATTGTCTTAAATGTGTCGGAACTTTCACGCTGTATTACACAGGAATGTTATATTATTAAAATAACAGCATGTGAGAGAGAGAGAGGCATTTTTTTTTTTTTTTTTTTTTTTAATTATCAGTGTTCACTTGCAGCCGTGAAGCTGAACATCTTCAGAGTTTTACATAATAGGGGGGGTACCGTAGTACTTGGATTCTGGGCTATATATTTATATATTTAATTATTTTTGAGTTTCCTCGCTAGACCTCCATCAAGCTTAGAAAAACACCCCCTAGATCCACTGTCAAGATAAATTTGTACATTTTTCGGTAGAAAAATGACCCGGCTTAGGCTGGTTCCTGCTAAAATTACAGTACAGGCTCGCTCTCGCTCGCCAGGAAAAAAATCAACACCTAAATGCCACGAAAGATCTTAATATTGACAAAGAAATGGGGCGAAAGGTCTCAAAAATCACCAAACTACCGGAAATAACGTCTTAAAATCTCAAAACTAATATGCTAAACATGAGGGAGAAGGGGGTCCATAAAAAGCAAATACTACCCCCTTAACCTAGGTAGTACAATGCTTATTCTACCTTAACTACGAGAGCATATGTGACCTTTGGTGACCATGAGGTACCTAGTTCCCACCATAGTACATAGGCAAATGCACTGATGAGAAGTACGTGTAGGCTAACACAGGCTGATAGTTGAGCACCTTGGCTAGGAAGGGACCACGATACAATCATCTTTATCGGGACAGCTGAAAAAAAACTCGAACAGCGCTCTAGACCGCTCGGCTACGGCTAACCTGACCCGCGTGTGTGTGTGTGTGTGTGTGTGTGTGTGTGTGTGAAAGCACTAAGGAAACACAAATGTCGACTGAAAAGTATATTTGACGAAGGAGATTTAAAAAAAAAAAAAAAAAAAAAAAAAAACATTAAAACGCCGTGAGAGAAACCTTAAGTAGAGTCAGAGTCACGAGAACATTTTTCCAGCATGTTTTCTCGGCAACTCTGGAGTGGAGGTTTTCGCATTTAAGTTAACCCATTCAGTCCATACCAGAAAATATATGATTTGCTTTCAGTGTTTTCAATAATTGTAATGGAAAATATATTTGGTTCATATATGGCCTTGTCATTTATTAAAACTATTGTCTGTTTATTATGGCGTATCTTGAAATCTCGACCCCAAATCACTCAAACCTCAAAAAGGATTTGAGCTATCGAACAGAAATATATACCATTGTCTATTTGACTTCCATTGCTGCTTCCAATTATTAGTAAAATCATCTAGTCATAGCCATAATAACAATGAAATGATGCGTAATGATATCATGAAGGTAGGCAGTTGGTAATGCTGACAGGAAAGCAGGTGGTATAACAGGCAGGAAAGCAGGTGGTAATGCTGGCAGGAAAGCAGGTGGTATAACAGGCAGGAAAGCAGGTGGTATAGCAGGCAGGAAAGCGGTTGGTATAACAGGCAGAAAAGCAGGTGGTATAACAGGCAGGAAAGTAGGTGGTATAGCAGGCAGGAAAGTAGGTGGTATAACAGGCAGGACAGTAGGTGGTATAACAGGCAGGACAGTAGGTGGTATAACAGGCAGGACAGTAGGTGGTATAGCAGGCAGGAAAGTAGGTGGTATAGCAGGCAGCAAAGCAGGTGGTATAGCAGGCAGGAAAGCAGGTGGTATAGCAGGCAGGAAAGCAGGTGGTATAGCCGGCAGGAAAGCAGGTGGTATAGCAGGCAGGCAAGCAGATGGTATAGCAGGCAGGAAAGCAGGTGGTATAACAGGCAGGAAAGCAGGTGGTATAGCAGGCAGGAAAGCAGGTGGTATAGCAGGCAGGAAAGCAGATGGTAATGCTGGCAGGAAAGCAGGTGGTATAACAGGCAGGAAAGCAGGTGGTATAACAGGCAGGAAAGCAGGTGGTAATGCTGGCAGGAAAGCAGGTGGTATAACAGGCAGGAAAGCAGGTGGTATAGCAGGCAGGAAAGCGGTTGGTATAACAGGCAGAAAAGCAGGTGGTATAACAGGCAGGAAAGTAGGTGGTATAGCAGGCAGGAAAGTAGGTGGTATAACAGGCAGGACAGTAGGTGGTATAACAGGCAGGACAGTAGGTGGTATAACAGGCAGGACAGTAGGTGGTATAGCAGGCAGGAAAGTAGGTGGTATAGCAGGCAGGAAAGCAGGTGGTATAGCAGGCAGGAAAGCAGGTGGTATAGCAGGCAGGAAAGCAGGTGGTATAGCCGACAGGAAAGCAGGTGGTATAGCAGGCAGGCAAGCAGGTGGTATAGCAGGAAGGAAAGCAGGTGGTATAACAGGCAGGAAAGCAGGTGGTATAGCAGGCAGGAAAGCAGGTGGTATAACAGGCAGGAAAGCAGGTGGTATAACAGGCAGGAAAGCAGGTGGTATAACAGGAAGGAAAGCAGGTGGTATAGCAGGAAGGAAAGCAGGTGGTATAACAGGCAGGAAAGCAGGTGGTATAACAGGAAGGAAAGCAGGTGGTATAACAGGAAGGAAAGCAGGTGGTATAACAGGAAGGAAAGCAGGTGGTATAGCAGGCAGGAAAGCAGGTGGTATAACAGGAAGGAAAGCAGGTGGTATAACAGGCAGGAAAGCAGGTGGTATAACAGGAAGGAAAGCAGGTGGTATAGCAGGAAGGAAAGCAGGTGGTATGGCGGGCAGGCAGGCAGGCAGGTAAGTAGTAGGGCAGGTATGCAGGCAGGTAAGTAGTAGGGCAGGTATGCAGGCAGGTAAGTATTAGGGCAGGTATGCAGGCAGGTAAGTATTAGGGCAGGTATGCAGGCAGGTAAGTAGTAGGGCAGGTATGCAGGCAGGTAAGTATTAGGGCAGGTATGCAGGCAGGTAAGTAGTAGGGCAGGTATGCAGGCAGGTAAGTATTAGGGCAGGTATGCAGGCAGGTAAGTAGTAGGGCAGGTATGCAGGCAGGTAAGTATTAGGGCAGGTATGCAGGCAGGTAAGTAGTAGGGCAGGTATGCAGGCAGGTAAGTATTAGGGCAGGTATGCAGGCAGGTAAGTAGTAGGGCAGGCAGGCAGGCTGGCAGGTAAGTATTAGGGCAGGTATGCAGGCAGGTAAGTAGTAGGGCAGGTATGCAGGCAGGTAAGTAGTAGGGCAGGCAGGCAGGCAGGTAAGTAGTAGGGCAGGTATGCAGGCAGGTAAGTATGATAATGGGTAGGGAAATAAACAGGCTGGTGGTATGGTAGGCAGGCAGGCAGACAGTCAGGTGAGAGGAAAGATAGGCAGGTAAATGAACAGGCAGGTAGTAAAGGAGGTAGCCAGGTAAAGATGAAGATAGGCAGGCATACAGGAAGGCAGGCAGACAGATAAGGAAGAAGATAGGAACATAAACAACAGGCAGATGGTGAGGCAGGCAGGTCAGCAGGAAGATAGGAATATAAACAGGCAGGAAGGGGCCAAGGCAGGTAAACAAATGAAGACGAAGATAGGAATATAAACAACAGTAAGGCGGTAAAGCAGGCAGACAGGTGATGATAAAGATAGGTATATAAACAGATAAGCAGGTGGTAAGACAGGTAGGTAAAGATGAAGATAGCCAGGCAAGGGGTTCTAAATGAGTGAAGCCCGGGGCGGATGTGTGTGGTCGGCAGTGAGGGCTGATGGTTGAACCCCGTTACCCCCGGGTTTTCTTCGGGTTCCGGTGGGATGGTCAGGGAGGAACTTTACAATATACGCCCAACAATACAACCACTACCATCAACTTTGCACTCGCATTCTTGCATAAACACACACACACACACGCACGCACTCACACTAACACGTACTGTATACTCATAAAAGAATGGTACCCCCTGGGTGAGATATCTAAGGCCTCACGCTATTTAGTTGTGGTAACACTGGCCCTGAACAATCGACGTCACGAAAAGGAGAGAATTAGCAAAACGACTCTCAAAATAAAGTGAAGTATTGGTTCGTTCACATCAGCTCCCTACTCCATTGCACAATTCATAGTCGCCACTCCTTTTCGTGCCCTCGATGGTTCAGGGCCAGTGTTACCACAACTAAATAGCGTTAGGCCTTAGATATCTCGCTCAGGGGGGTACCTTTCTTTTATAAGTGTACAGACACAAACACACACAGACACGTACGGACACACATACTCACTTCAACGGTACAAGTGAATAACAATATAAGCCATATATGTTAACGTGATTATGTTTAAGCCTACATAAAACTATACATATGTAGCCTATCACACCACACACACATCAGCTGTCCAAGTCGGGAATATAATCTATAGCATGCAAGTTAAAGTATAAAATGTTTAAGCATTCTTCCAGATTCATCCAGATCCGACGTAACTTAACTTAACCTACCTAACCTAATAACACCTAACCTTACCTATCCTGAAGCCACCTGTGTCTAAGGATTTTATGATATATGTACACACAAACTAGTTCACCAATTTACTTCTACACAAGTAAGGACAATTGTGTATGTATGTATGTATGTATAAGTATACTCTGGCACCTAACCCCAGTTTTCCCATTTTTTTTATGGGGGTGGCCGACTCGAGACAGAGCCACCCACAAAAATTTCCGTTCTTGTCCACACACCCACTACTATACCCTGTTTCTTTTCAACTGACGGTAAATTACAAAGTTCCTATAAAGATTTCTCAGTTATTTGGAAGATTTTGTAGTGAAATATGATGCTAATTATATAAACCTGGTCATTGTTTAACATTTTTCCATCGAATATCGAGAAATTAGCTGCTAAGGAATTCAATTTACCGTCAGATGAAATGAAACCGAGTATATTTTTATCGATAACATATTCATATAATTCTATGAAGGTCATGCCAAAATCGGATGAATTACGGAACGAGCGTTAGATAATTACTGTATCTTCCAAAATACATTATTCCACCTCAACAGTAATACACTATAGTCTATTCGCTGTAAGTAGGCGAGACATCATGGCCTAACCTCTGTAACTAAAACACGACTAGAGTAATCGAGCTAATATTTCTACCATTTGAGAAGAGTCAGTCAAGGAATAGATGTGGAAATTTATAGCCAATTTGCTCGAGCCCTTTTTGAGTTACAGAGGATAGAGGTTACGATTTCTGCCCAACCTAGAATGAACAGACTATAGTATCACCTCTCCTCCTTATCTGGGGGGGGGGGGGGGGTTGGAAGGGGGGATAAAGCGTTCAATCATTAGCTTAACCCTATTTGGATGGAGGGAGGAGGTGTTTATGGGTCTCCCCTGTTTCGGTCCATTAGTTTAGAGATTTTAAGACATTGCACTCCATTAGTTTGGTAATAGTAAGGCGTTTCACCCCATTCAAGTGTCGATTTTTTTTCTGGGAGAGCGATAGCGAGCCTGTAACTAAGAAGAAATTAGCCTTGGACCGTATATATTTGTATAAAAGAAATATACAAATTTAGCTGGAAGGTGCCTGGATGGACATTTTATAACTTGGAGGAAAATTTGTGGAAAGGTATTTGTGGTAGCCTTGGGCACAAACTAAATTACATTGCTCGAAAATGGCAAAGGCAAGCAAAATCCTCAATAATAAACAAAATATCATAATAACCCCCAAGACGTCAGACCAGATGATGTTAACCCCTTCTTTACCGCGATGTCTTTTTGCCTTGATTCTGGGTACTATTAGACGATTTTGTTCGGTTTAAAAAGGGCCTCAAGCAATTAGAAGGCTTCAACTATCTCAACTTACCCTTTTTATTACCGTACCTCAGGTCCTTCCTAAACTGCACACATTGTCTAAATATAGCTAGAATAAAATTGAAAAGCCGTCGCCGGTACAGAAAGGGTTAAGGGGAAGGTGGGAGGGTAGGGACACTGAGCTTGGGTTAAATTAATAAAATAGAGATTATATACAGAGAGAGAGAGAGAGAGTGGCAGGCAGTCATTTAAGGGGAGGTCTCCACTTAAGGGATTTTTTTCTTGACCCCTTTCTCCCTCATGTTTAGCCCCAGTGCTTTTGATATTATAAAACGTTTGCCCCATTAGTTTAGCGATTTAAGAACTTTCACCCCATATTAAGACCTTTCGTGCCATTCAGGTGTCAATTTTATCCTGGCGAGCGATAGCGAGCCTGTCATTTAAGAGGAAGCGGCCTTCGGCCGGGAAATTTTTCTACCAAAAAATGTACAAATATATCTTGAAAGGGACTCAAGGGGGTGTAATTTTAAGCTTGATGGAGGTCTAGGGAACAAACTAAATACCTCCCCTTAAGTCATGTCAACAAGTTATTTAGGTTTCTAAAGTTTGATTACACGCAAACTAATAGATGGAAAGGGATTAAGACGCAACCACCTGTATTTAAGACGCAACCACCTCTGTATTTAAGACGCAACCACCTCTGTATTTAAGACGCAACCACCTCTGTATTTAAGACGCAACCACCTCTGTATTTAAGACGCAACCACCTCTGTATTTAAGACGCAACCACCTCTGTATTTAAGACGCAACCACCTCTGTATTTAAGACGCAACCACCTCTGTATTTAAGACGCAACCACCTCTGTATTTAAGACGCAACCACCTCTGTATTTAAGACGCAACCACCTCTATTTAAGACGCAACCACCTCTGTATTTAATTCGCAATGTAATAGACCAATCAATGCCTAGATAAATAGATAAATATATAGTCAGAAGCCACGATAATTTATAGTGCTTAGGAAACTTTTGAGTGTAAAAAATAAGTGACCTGGTAGACCGCAGGCTAAAGTGGTTATGAGGGGAGGTGGTCATTAGGTGAAGTGAACATGAGGTGAAGTGGCCGTGAAGTGAATTGGTAGTTAGGCGAAGTGGTCAGGGGGTGAAGGGGTCATGAGGTGAAGTGGTCCTGAAGTGAAGTGGTCATGAGGTGAAGTGGTCATGAGGTGAAGCGGTCATGAAGTGGAGTGATCATGAGGTGAAGTGGTCATGAAGTGTAGTAGTCATGAGGTGAAGTGGTCCTAAAGTGGAGTGATCATGAGGTGAAGTGGTCATGAGATGAAGTGGCCCTAAAGTGGAGTGATCATGATGTGAAGGGGTCATGAGGTGAAGTGGTCCTGAAGTGTAGTGGTCCTGAGGTGAAGTGATCCTGAACTGAAGCGGTCATGAAATAAAGTAGTCCTGAACTGAAGCGATCCTGATGTGAAGTGACTGCCACCCTCCGCTCTACGGCTTGCGTGTTCGTCTGCCTGCACGTTTTCCTGCTTGCGGAATCAGGAACTCTTAAGGGGGTACCACTTGCTTTTTATGGACCTCCTTCTCCCTCGTGTTTATCATATTAGTTTTGAGATTCTAAGACGCTCCGCTCCTTCTATTAGTTTGGCGATTTTAATACCTTTCGCCCCATTTCGTTGTCAATTTCAAGACATTTCGTGCCATTTAGGCGAGCGATAGCGAGCCCGTATTAGAGGAACCGGTCTTCGGCCTTGAATTTTTGTTTATCGAAAAATTTACAAATTTATCTTGAAGAGGGGTCTAGGGGGTATTTTTTTAAAGTTTGATAGAGGTCCAGCGAGGAAACTAACAAATAAATTAATTAATAGACCAAAAAAGCGAGTAGTACCCCCTTAACTGTACATGCTTGGCCTCATCCATTATCATCCTTTGGGCCATCACTACTTATCCTGGCTTTATCATATACTTTCATGACGTACCATTTGTTTTCATTTTAGGGTATATTAAATTATATTACTAACAGGTCGAAAGATGGAGGGAGTACTTCAGTGAGTTGCTATATGTAAGGAATGAAGAGCCAGCAAACATAGCTGGATATGGTATGGGAGGGAGAAGAAGAGAAGTAGTGGAGGAGGAGGTGGGGATCAGGAGGTCAGACGTGTGGGAAGCCATGAAAAGAGTGAAGTTGGGGAAAGCACCAGGAACAGATGGAGTGTGTGGGGAAATGTTGAGGTATGGTGGTGAGATAGTGATAGAATGGGTATGGAAAATGTGCAAACTAGCATGGGAGAAGGGGAGTGCACCCGATGACTGGAAGACTGGCATAATAGTCCCCCTATATAAGGGCAAAGGGGAAAGAGGAGTGTGTGGTAACCACCGAGCAATATGTCTTCTAAGCGTAGTAGGGAAGGTATACAGTAGGGTAGTACAAAGGAGTACAAAGGAGTACAAAGGAAATCAAGCAACAACAGATCTAGTGACCCTTCTAGGTTGCTTGTCCTCCAAAACACTGAGGATCAAGTGTCCAAACAGTGGTTTAGAGTGGGTAAGGGAACATTGGAAAGGGAATTACTGCCCTGGAACTAATGTCCGTGGCAGGATTAGGAAGTTAGTAGGGGACAGATGGGTTAGTAACTGAGGGGGGGATAAAATAAAGTTATTCATTTACAAACGCAGTCAGTCGCGGGTTTGATGCGAGATATTTGTCTAGGCGGAGTTTAAATGAATCAACGGTGATGCAGTCTATAACGTTTCGGGGAAGCCCATTCCACAAGTTGACAACTCGATTGAAGAAGAAATTCTTAGATTCGTGTGAGTTAAAAGATTTACCAATAATTTTGCAACCGTTTCCCCGCGTGTAATTAGATTGGTCGATAGTGAAGTACTTACTACAGTTCATATTGTCGATGCCTTTGATGATTTTGAACACTTGAATTAAGTCACCTCTTAATCTGCGCTGGGTTAAAGGAAATAGATTTAATTCTCTAAGACGCTCTTCGTATGGTTTGTTCTTTAGGCTAGGTATCATTTTGGTAACTCTACGTTGAACTCGTTCTAGCTTGTTTATATCTTTTTGGTAATAAGGGCACCAGGATTGAACGCAGTATTCCAGAAGAGGGCGGACTAAGGAATTGTAAAGGGTTAGGATAACTTCTTTGGATTTATGCTCAAATGACCTGCCTATAAATCCAATTATTTTGTTTGCCTTCTTAACAACTTCTGAACATTGTTGACTCGGTTTTAGGTTACTCGATATTGTTACTCCCAGATCGGTTTCTCTGTTTACATTCTTAAGCTGAGTGCCATTCATCGAATAGTTTGCTTTCTCATTTAGGTATCCGATATGTAGTACTTTACATTTATCCGCATTGAAACTCATTTGCCAAATTTGGGCCCAACATGACAATTTATCTAGATTGTGTTGCATATCGTCAACTTGTTCTTTTGAGAGTACGCTATTTGCAATTTTTGTATCGTCAGCAAATTTTGAGATTGTACAGGTGAGACCCTCATCTATGTCGTTGATGTAAATTAGAAAGAGAATTGGTCCTAGTACCGATCCCTGGGGTACCCCGCTACTTACATTGGTCCATTTTGATGCCTTACCGTTTATGACTACTCTTTGCTTTCTGTCGCTGAGCCAATTTTCTATCCATTTCAACACACCGTCTTGTATTCCATGCGCTTTTAGTTTTAGAAGTAAACGTTTGTGGGGAACTTTGTCAAAGGCCTTTTGAAAATCAAGGTATATAATATCTACAGCTTTACTCTCATCGTAGAGGTTGAGGATATCGTGGAAGAAGCCTAAGAGGTTTGTTAAACAGGAACGTTTTTTACGAAAGCCGTGTTGAGTATCTTTAAGTATGTTATTTTCCTCTAAGTGATTTACGAGTCTGTCTCGTATGACCGTTTCTAGCATTTTACATACAACTGAGGTTAAGCTAATTGGACGATAGTTACTGGGTAGGGATTTGCTGCCTTTTTTGAATATCGGTGTTACGTTGGCTAGCTTCCACTGATCGGGCATAGTTCCAGACTGCAAGGATTTATTGAATAGTAATGTCAGTGGTTTAGAGAGCTCATCCTTAGCTTCCTTTAGAACTCTAGGCGAGATTGTATCAGGTCCAGGCGTTTTATTTACCTTGAGTTTATCTAAACAATTCAATACTTCTCTCTCTGTAACGGTGATATTGCTTAGAACATCTGAATTATCAATCTGAATCGGCGATGGTGTAGGGATATCACTGAGGTCTTCTGTTGTAAAAACTGATGCAAAGAAGGTATTGAGGGCATTACTCATTTGTTCTTCGTCTTTGGTGTATTCTCCATTTTCATCGACTAACGGTCCAACAGTTGAAGTAACAACTTTTTTCTTTCTGATATAACTATAGAATTCTTTCGGGTTTGTTTTACTTTGATTCGCAATATGTAACTCTAAGGTCTTTTTACTTTGCTTAATTAACTTTTTGGCTTTGCGTCGTAGCTCTACAAATTTCAGCCGTTCTTCGTCATTTTGTGAGTTTTTTAATCTATCATTAGCAAATTTTTTAGCAAGCAGGCAGTTTGAAATATCTTTATTCCACCATTTGGGCTTATTATTATGGCCTGGACGCCGAGTTTTCGATGGTATGCAGTCTTGCACTGCTTTTAGGTAAGTGGCTTCGAATAACTTCCAAGATGTATTTATGTCGTTATTGTGAATTAAAAAGCTCCAGTCAGTTTCTTTAAACATAGCTCTAAGTTTATGGAAGTTTGCTTTCTTGAAATTAGGGACTTTTTCGATGCTACTATTTGGTTCGTTACTAGTAAACTTTAAAGTGAAAGTTATCGTACGATGGTCGCTGTTACTGAATTCATCACCAACATTCAAATTCTCTATTAATTCTTCTTTTGTTGCAAGTACAATGTCAAGAACGTTATTACCACGGGTCGGCGTTCCAACAAATTGATAAAGCGAACTCTCTTGCAAGTTCGTATACAAGTCATGTCCGGAGTGTGAAGTAAGAGTATCGCCCCACTTGGTCACAGGTAAATTAAAGTCACCAAAAATTACGGTATCTTGTGAGTTACTTACATCTGCAATTTGTTCGTAAATTTCTCGGTCAGTTTGCACTGATTGAGCTGGAGGTCTGTATATTAATGCAAGTATTATTTTGGTACCTTTATTATTCTTTATTAGCACAAAAGATGCGTCGACGTTCACAATTTGAGGTTTTGACAAGAGGGTAGGGTTAAGACTTTCTTTGATATAAAGTAAAACGCCACCTCCATTTCGATTTATTCGGCTTTTCTCAAACATTACATAACCGGGAAGTGAATACTCTGCTAAAAAGTCTCTATCTTCTGTATTGAGAGAGTGAGAGTGAGAACGGAGAAATGGATAGGCGACGAGCAGGGAGGTTTTAGGAAGGGAAGAGGATGTGTAGATCAGATTTTTACCCTGAATTGTGTTGTGGAGAAGTATCTGGAGAAGAAACAAAAGGTGTATGTTGCCTTTATGGACTTGGAGAAGGCCTATGACAGAGAAGGTTTGTGGAAAGTACTTAGAATATACGGAGTAGAGGGCAAGTTGCTGAAAGCAGTGAAGAGCATGTATAAGGGTACAAAGGCGGCAGTACGTGTGGAGAGTGAGCAGAGCGAGTTCTTTGACCTGAATGTTGGTTTGAAACAGGGGTGTGTGATGTCCCCGTGGTTGTTTACTGTATATATGGATGGAGTCATGAAAGAAATACTATCAAGAGCAGTGGATGTTGGTGTATCACTGAATATGGAGGGAATTGAGTGGAAGCTACCTATACTGCTGTTTGCGGATGATACAGTTCTGATGAGTGATAATGAATGGGAGTTGCAGGGTCTGGTAAATGAGTTTGGAACAGTGTGCGAAAAACGGAATTTGAAGGTAAATGCAGGGAAGAGCAAGGTTATGGTCTTGGAAAGGGGTGAAGTCACAGAGTGTGAGGTCAAGCTGAACGGTCAGGCTATGGAGATCGTCAACTCTTTTAAGTACTTGTGCAGTGTGTTGAGTAAAGATGGGACTATGGATGAAGAAGTGCAGGAGAGGGTACAACAGGGGAAGAGGGTTGTAGGAACGCTAAAAGCAGTAACAAAGAATAGGGTGGTCAATATGGAAGTGAAGAAGTCCTTGCATGACAGTGTGGTAATCCCGACACTGACTTACGGAAGCGAAGCATGGACGTTGGTTGACAGACTCAGACCAAGAGTGAGAGCAGTGGAAATGAATTACTTAAGGAGTGCGTGCGGAGTTACATGGAGGGATAGACAGACTAATGAGGAAGTAAGAAGGAGGTGTGGTGTGGAGGTAGACGTGCTGGAAAGTGTGAAAAGGAACAACTTGAGATGGTTCGGCCATATGGAACGTATGGAAAGCGAGAGAATGACTAAGAGGGTGTACGAGAGCGAGGTGGAGGGACAGAGAGGGAGAGTTAGACCGAATGAGAGGTGGAAGGATGGAGTGAGGAAGTACATGAACGAAGGCGGTGCTGGTTGGGGGGGAGGGGCGTCGACTGACTGGGGACAGGTGCATGGGGCGGTTCGTTCGTGGCCACCCCTTCGGGGATCACGGCGTCAGGCAATAGATAGATAGATAGATAGACTAACAGGGCTGTCCGAAATTGTTCATGTAAAAAGGTATTCATGGTCTGAACTTCCCCTGTTTGGTATGCTATGGTATGATATATATATATATATATATATATATATATATATATATATTGCAATAATAAATAATATATATGACAGGTAGCTTCTGATTTTTGTTTATAGATATTATGTTCATATTCTAACACTTTATTTTAATGTTTTGCCCATATTTCATGTTCATTGTATGACTTCCAATGGTCAAATTTGTTTGGATTTCACTACATTTTGACAACATTATGAAATTATGTTCCGTTTAAGAAAGACGTCTAACATTATTGCATATTAGCCAAGTTTGCATTCCAACTTTCTATTTCACTAGTCTCCTCACACCTATCTCTATATGTCACACGAGCGCCTCTTCCGTCGACTTTTACGGGACAGTTGTAGTGTTGCTATAGTTTATTCGCTGGTAGGCGAGAAATCATGACCTCTATCCTCTATAACTCAAAAAGGGCTAAAGCAAATTGGCTGTAAATTTGCACATCCATTCCTTGACTGACTCTTCCCAAATGGTAGAAATATTAGCTCGATTACTCTAGTCGTTTTTGAGTTACAGAGGTAAGAGGTCATGATTCCTGGCCTACTTACAGCGAATAGACTATAGATTTTTCACTTAAGGGCAGATGAGTCGCTTTTCGCTGGAGGAACCGGCCATCGGCCGTGACATTTTTCTATCGAAAAATTTACAAATTAATCTCGAAGGGGGATCTAATGGATATTTTTTAAAGTTTGATGGAGGTCTAGGGAGGAAACTAAACAAACAAACAAAATATATGACAAAATCGACAATAAACCCTTTCCCCTTCAGTTATATTATAATTCAGCTGCCTAACCAAATCTACCTGCAGTCTAGCTTCCGATGCCATGGGGAAATAGTCTCAAAATATTACGAGGAAAAACTGGCCCATCGAAAATTGCCAGGAAAAACGTGCTGGTGCGATCCCGGCTTAAGGGGGTAGTACTCGCTTTTTTCTGGACCCCCTTCTCCCTCATGTTTATCATATTAGTTTTGAGGCTTTAAGACTTTCGTTCCGTTAGTATGGCGATTTTGAGACCTTTCGCCTCATTTTGCTGTCTATATTAAGACCTTTCGTGCCCTTTAACTGTCGAGTTTTTCCTGGCGAGCGATAACGAGCCTCTAATTTTAGAAGAAATCAGCCTTTGGCTGGGACATTTTTCCACCGAAAAATGTACAAATTTATCTTGTCTGGGGGTCTAGGGGGTATTTTTCTAAGCTTGATGGAGGTCTAGCGAGGAAACTCAAAAATTAACAAATAAATATATAGACCAAACACCAAGCACTACCCCCTTAATTTATGTGTAATTCCTTTCACTTCCTACCCGCTTCCTACGACTTATACACTTCCTCTTCACCGTTCATGCCGCCTCACTTCCGCACGCTCACTCATCTTTGTTACCGGTATATATTAGAGAGGAGTTAATTTAGAATTTATGACACAGAAGAATTAGTGGATATATGTATATATAGTATATATTATTATCCTCGTAAATTACAGGCTCGCTGTGCGTGGAAATATTTGAATGTTTGTACATGTATCCTATATGTGTTTGTATGTGGTGTGTTTATATACTGTATATAGATGTACAGTACCGTATATGTGTACAGTATGTGTATGTATGTGTGTGTATGTGCATCTATATATGTGTGTACATCTGCATATTAGTGTATACGATATGCATTTTTTACGCTCAATGGAGGTCTAGGAAAGAAAGTAAACACAGGTTACAAATTAGAAAGACAAAAAAAATACAAATCTGACCTTAATTACCCTTTGGGTCGCTGGAGGGCGTGGCTATAGTTTTCACTCCTGTACAGGGCCCTAAAAAAGCACCCCCCTTACTGACGACACTTGTGTGTGGGGGTGTACATCTGTGAGCAAATTATCACCATAACGAATGAGTGGTTTATGACGAAAATTTGGCGATATTTTAATTTGGTACACAGATAGATCACATTAACTTGGGGTTAACTTTGGATTACACCCGCTCTCTTCACGGCCCCCGTTGTAGAATCACACGGTTCTAATCACACGAACATCTGGCATGGGATTATCCCATTCTGTACCGGCTACATCTTTTTAATTTTATTCTAGCTACATTTAGACGATTTTATGAAGCTTAGGAAGGATATATGGAAGCTAAAATAATTAAGTGAGATAGTTCGTAGCATTATTATTGGCATACATCCTTCCTAAGCTGAATTAAATTGTCTACTAATTGCCAGAATTAAATGGAAAGGACGTCACCGGTACACAAAGGGTTAAACGTCACAACACAGAGTATGCATCCTCCTTCTTTGAGGTTTACACATATAGATAATATTTGGTAATTAACTGTGTTGGTGGTGTAATGGTGTAGATGCTCATGTTCTGGGTGTGGTATCCCGAGTTCGAATCCCGGGAGGATGATATGCTTTCATTAATTTATTCAAGTGGATTGGGGTTTGTAATGGAGGATTTATGTTAAGAACGGGATGTTCCTTAATTATACTGAAGAACTGTGTTGGTGGTGGTTTAGATGTTTATGTTATGGGTGTGGTGTCCCGAGTTCGAATCCCGGGAGGACCATATGCTTTCATTAATTTATTCAAGTGCATTGGGGTTTGTAATGGAGGATTAATGTTAAGAACGGGGTGTTCCTTAATTATACTGAAGAACGAATATATTTGTTTTCCTTGCCTTTTTTTTCGCTTTTTGTTTGGTTCTTCTAGGATGTTTCAAGGTTGCTCGCTTTTGTTTACCAAACAAAAAATACGCAGAGCATTTTGTTCATTCCTCGATGCCGTACCAAACTGCACTAAGTGTTGGCTATCTTTAGGCGATTTTCACCAGCTTATGATATATCTCTGACTACCAAAGGAGTAAAATTTGATCTAATTACCGTACTGATTTTCATAGGTTCTTCCTAAGTTGAAAAAATAGTATATTGATAGCCAAATGTACAACCTCAAAATATGTACAGTATATCCTGGATTATACGTACTCTTTCACAATAAAAAAAAAAAAAAAAAAAAAAAAAAATATATATATATATATATATATATATATATATATATATATATATATAATGTATATCTAACTTGCAGAGTTGGATGCAGTATAAATAATGCAATATGGCGTCTATATTAACTAAGGCGGAGGTCTTCCTATAAATGACCTAACTTCACGGGTAATCGGTTAGCTCATGGCGTTGTTCACCTTCCCACGACGCACTTCACCTAACAGCGCAGCATCCTCGCCAGGGTTTGTTGGAAAGCCGCTGCATAGGGTCTTAAAACAGTAGGCTGACTGGGGTCGAATGGCTACTACACAGAAATTAATAAAAAAGCGGGTCGGTCCCCTTAAAACTCAAGCTTCATGGACACCTTACCTTCCCAGTACACACACACCTTGCACAACAGCATCCTCTCCACAGGGTTTATTGGATGGCATATACATAATTAGATTGAAGGTAGGGTGTTTTAGATGGTCGTTTTTTTACATAATTTGAGAAACAACCAAACCATAATTGCCGGAAATATTGTTTGTAAAGCGCCTGTGTGAAATTAAATCTATGTTAAACGGCCCTGCTTCACGGGTTATCTGGCGGCTCCCACGGCACACTTCACACAACACAACAACGTCTACGCCAGTGCTAATTGGATCGGACCTCTACATAGCCCTTTACAATCAAGAGTCAATCAACATTTACAGGTGGAATCACACCAGCTCTTTTTTCCTGGCGACTTTTGACTCACAACTTTATTTCAGACACGATAAGATAACTTTATTATCATTTGAATACAAAAATACATGAAATTATTTTTGGGATTAAGCTCATCCGTATGCTAAATATGCCAAATGTACATTACAATTACTACTATCATCATTTACAATACCAGACACCTGTGTCCACCTGTAGGTACCAAAGTACGTCACAACTATTCACAGACCCATGTTACCGGGTTGCTAAATAGTTGTAGAGTTTTATACTCTTTGGAATGAGAGCATTCTTAAACCTACGTGTGTGTTGTTTAGGGAGTGCTAACCTGCAGCCTGTATGTTTGATGTTACACAATTAATGAATGGAGGATGCCTCTAGGCACATGGACCGTGTTGGTTTTGTCGTTGGGTTTCCTTCCTCTATATATTATATTATCTCTTAAGGGGAGATATTGACTTGAGGGATTTTTTTCTGGACCCCTTTCTCCCTCATGTTTACCCCATTGCTTTTGATATTATAAAACGTTTGCCCCATTAGTTTAGCGATTTTAAGAACTTTCACCCCATATTAAGACCTTTCGTGTCATTCAGGTGTCAATTTTATCCTGGCGAGCGATAGCGAGCCTGTAATTTAAGAGGAACCGGCCTTCGGCCGGGACATTTTTCTACTGAAAAATGTACAAATTTATCTTGAAAGGGATTCAAGGGGGTGTAATTTTAAGCTTGATGGAGGTCTAGGGAACAAACTAAATACCTCCCCTTAAAACAAAATATAAATATATAAAATCTCTATGATTTTCATTGCATAGTCAGTAGAGGGTCGGCTGCTGACCAAAGGGTTGGTGGATCAAGCCCTCACTGTCAAAATGTTATGGTAGATGTCAAGCCCGGGCAACTTGACCTAGCGATTCGTGACAAACGCCTGATATTTCTTGGAAATTACGGCGTCTGGCAAAAAAAAAAAAAAAAAAAAAAAAGTTTTTCATTATTATCCATATTCTTATCTATATTCTCTCCTCTCGTTCTCAGATACTGGACGATCGACCGGAGTCTGGCCCGGAAGCGCGACAACGGGAGCTACACGCAGATCAAGAGGAACCTACGGGAGAGGGGTCAGCTGTTTGAAGACACGGAGTTCACCACCACGCCCCGCTCCCTCTTCGCCCACAAGAAGCCACACCTGGGACCCATTGTGTGGATGAGGCCGCATGTGAGTAAAAAAAAAAAAAAAACAAAAAAAAAAAAAAAAAAAAAAAAAAAAAATGTGGGGGGGGGGGGTTCTGGCCCGCCCTTCTCCCTCATGTTTAGCTCCATTAGTTTTCAGATTTAAAGACGTTCGGCCCATTAGTTTGGCGATTTTAATTGCATTTCTTTGTCAATGCTAAGACTTTTCGTGATATTTAAGTGTCGAATTGTAAATTTAAGAGGAACCAGCCTTCGGCCAGGACATTTTTTAGCCATTCGTAACCTGCATAAAATCATATAGTAATAGCCTAAGTAAAAAAAAGAAAGAAAGAAAACAAAAATAGAATACGTCATGATATGCAGAAAGGGTTAAGGAATAGTAGTGTGTGTGTGTGTGTGTGTGTGTGTGTGTGCGCGCGCGCGCCATTAGATGTCATTAACAGTGATACTGGGTTGTATCCATTCAGCCCCATTCAGCCAACTGGTTGAAGACATTTATCCCCATCCAGTTGTCGATTTCTTCCTCGCGAGCGATAGCGAGCCAGTATTGTATGGAGAAATCCAGCTTCGCCGGAGACATTTTTCTATCGAAAAATGTACAAATTTAGCTTGCTGTAGAAAAACAAATATATACAGTATGCTGGCTCGCTACCGCTCACCAGCAAAATATTGACACCTCTATGGGGTTAAACGTCTTAAAACAGTAGGCTGAATGGGGCCGAATGGATAAGAGCCAAAGAGAGAAGAACAGAAGAAAAAAAAAGCGAGGTGGGCTCCCTTAAAGAAGCTACACGGAATAGTTAGTATCTTTAGAGAGAGAGAGAGAGAGAGAGTGAGAGTGAGAGAGAGAGAGAGAGAGAGATAGTTTTAAAGAAGCTACACGGAATAGTTAGTATCTTTAGAGAGAGAGAGAGAGATAGTTTTAAAGAAGCTACACGGAATAGTTAGTATATCTTCCGAATATATTGTTTAGGGTCTGTTGAGGTATTCTAGATGTACGGCATTACACTCATTGCAAAGTGTGCATTGTATTATTATAATCCACATATACTTTTTATAGTGTTGAACTTCGCCCACTTCCTGTTTTATCCATGGCTGTGTGCTTTATGCATATTAACTCTTTCACGCTTTTATGACGCAGAGATTGCCAGATTAGCAATAAGAAATAAAGAGTTCTCTCACTCTTATAATTACCTCTCTTAAAATTAGTTTTCTGCCCACAGCTAACTCAAAGACAACTGCAGAGGTTGAAGTAACTAAACTAAAGGTTTCTAAATACCCCTGTTGGTAACAAAGGCTTTAAAGTATCCCTAATAGGCTCAACATTGCGTCATAAGCGTGAAAGGGTTAAGGATAAACGTTTACTATAATCCACGTTATCAAACCCATTCAGAATATTTAAGACAAATTACTTGATATTGTGGTCTATGTGTGTCCAACGAAAAGAGACCAAGAGCTCTTATCCAATCCACTAACTTACTTTTCTAATTGATGGAATAGGTTTTGTAGCCCTAGTTTGATTTTATTCTAACCACTTTGTCTTTTCTGAGTGCCAGCCACCGTAATTCAACAACAAATGTTTTGGGGAAATATAGTTTGTTTCTGTGTTTGTTTTTGTTTTTTGTTTTTTCCTGAAACCCCCTCTTTATATTAGCCCCATTAGTTTTCAAATTTTAAGAATTTCGCCCATTACGTTGTACATTTTGAGACCTTTTGTGCCATTTAAGTGTTGGGTTGTTCCTGGCGAGCGATACCGAGGCTGTATTATAGGAAGAACCGGCCTTCGGCCATTACATTTTTTCTACAGACAAATTTACAAATCTATTTCGAAAGGGGGGGGGGGGGTTAAAGCTTTGGTAGATATTTAGGGATCAAGCTAAAACTAATGAATATACAGTATACCGGTAGTAATAGAAAATACATTAATATGTACGATAACGTCCCTATAAACTTTCCCCTAATAAAACCTATTTCCGTATGGGCTTTCTTCTCAATCAATTATATTGTTATTGGTAGGAAAACTTCAGGCCACTGCAAATTAAATTACCCAAATCCTTTTCCCTGTTAATTACTTCTGTCACAATAGTAAATAGTTCAAGTTGAGAGTTCCTTAGCTGATATGCAACGCTTTACCCACCTTCGAGTTTAGTGGCATTTGTCTTGTCTCGGACCATTCATCCAGTCTATTCAAATTATGACCCTATTAGGATACGTCATATTTAAGTTAGAAATCACACTTAGCAGGCCAACATTAATGTCGATGACATAATATTGCATAATACACAGCAATGGACCAGGAACTGATCCCTGCGGAACTCCAACAGTAAGGAGTTCTTCCGAGGAAAAATCTTAGATCACAACTCATTGTTGTCTTGCTGTCTAATTAGTTACCTCTCTAATGATGTCAAATGCACTCAATGTTAACATTAGCTTACAATAAGGCATTTCCAACAAAGAATGCCTATGACCTACCTATGTGAAGTTCGCCACTCTTGCTAGTGGCACCGAAGAGCGCACTGCCCTTCGTTGTTGTTTGAGAATTGGTGCAGCAGACTATTCGAAGAGGTGGAGCGCACCCTTGTGAAGATGGGCTCGTCTGGCACTTGTTGTAGTTCGACATCGAGAGCTCTCTTGAAGCTGTCTAACGAGACACCTCTCATGTCTCTTACTCGCCGCGGGAGTTTGTTGAAGAGACGTGCTCCTGTATGTGATAACCAGCCCCCTCGCAGAGAGCCCATAGCACCCCGATTTTCCATCTTGGGGATATCGCATTCCCAGCCTCTCCTATCACTGAATTTCATTGCTATTGGGGTATGTAGATTATATAGCTCTATTCTAGTCATTAAGAGAGAAAAAATACAAGAAAATAAATACATAAATTAATGAACAAATATATACAGTATATATATATATATATATATATATATATATATATATATATATATATATATATATATATATATATATATATATATATATATATAAAATAAAAATAATAATGAAAAAAAGGCCAGAAAGAAAGAAAGAAAAACAAGGAGGAGGAGGAAGTGGAGGAGGAGGATGAGGGAACAGTGTAGGAGGATGAGGAAGAAGAGAGGCCCTGGGGAAGACAGTGTAGCCTGGAGCCAGCAAGTCAACAGCCTGGAGGGGAGCTAACGGTATACCCCTCTGTGGTGGTGGTGTTGATGTGACGCTTCTGTTTATGACGGTGGTGGTGATGGGTGGGGGGGGGGGGGAAGGGGGGAGGGGGGGGGGGGGGAGGGTGGTGGTGAGGTAGGGAGATGATGGGGGTGAGGAGATAGGGGGGTGGTGGTGATGGTGAGGTAGGGAGATGATGGGGGTGAGGAGGAGGGAGGGTGGTGGTGGTGAGGCAGGGAGATGATGGTGGTGAGGAGGGAGGGTGGTGATGGGGGTGATGGTAATGGTGGTGTTGATGTGATACTTCTGTTTTGGTCCTCTGTAATGACAGTAGTGGTGAGGGAGGGGGATGGTGGTGCTGCTGATGGAGGGTGGTGGTGTGGTGGTGTGGTGGTAGCTATAGTAGTGGTGTTGATGTGATACCCGGTACGGTACTTCTGTTTAAGTCGTTTGTAATGACGGTGGTGATGGCGAGGGGAGAGGGGTGGGGTAGCTAGGTAGTAGTGGTGGTGTGGAGGGGGGTGGTAGCTGTGGTGGTGGTGTGGAGGCGGGTGGTGGTGGTAGTGGTATGGAGGATAGGTGGTAACTGTGGTGATAGTGGCGGTAATGATGTGGTTGTGCTAGTGATGGTGATAATGGTGGTAAGGGTGGTGTTGATGTAGTGATGGTGGTGGTGATAATGGTGGTGGTGGTGTTGACGTAACGCTTCTGTTTTGGTCCAAGATAATGAGAGGGGGTGGTTCATGTCTGGCTTGACCGACTTCACTGTTCACCCGTTCATTCTCCATTCACACACTCTTATACACCCGCCTCTATAGCTCATCCAGGAGGTCTCCTTTTTCCACGTTCCTATACACTGACTTCTAGCTTATCCAGGAGGTCTCCTTCTTTATCCACGTTCTTATACACCGACATCTAGCTCATTCAGGGGGCCTCTTACATACACACACATCGTTCTTTATTGGCGATCTTATACACCGGCTTCTACTTTAGCTAATTCAGGAGGTCTCGTTCGGTCGCGCTAATAAGTCATGTCCCAGCTGTCATTACGTTTGGCTTGCTCTGTGCTGTATTAATGTCTGTCAGATGTTGAATTGGGTCGTTAAGTGTAGGAACATGTATGTAAATTTCACTCGATAGGAAGAGAAGCTTAGATATTGCTGATACCAATTATTGATCAAAACATACTTGGTGCCGAGACATCACTTATTAGCGCGATTGTACATACGCATTCATCACTCACCACCCTATATAGTTCAATCAGGAGGTCTCGTACACACACACACACACACACACACACACACACACACACACACACACACCTCTTTACTTTCCAAATTTCAGCTCATTACCTTTACGATTACATGAATAAATCCACATTCCGTCAATCATAAAATGGGAGAGCGTACGTAGGAATCCTGAATGGGGTTGGCCAAACAATATAGGTCACCGCTGTTTTCGGGTGGTGAAAATACAGACTTCCTACGTGGATTACCAGGTAAGAATTTGACCACTGGCTAAGTTGCCTCGGGGAACTCGTAAAATGTTCTGATGATGGGTCTTAAGGGGAGATTTCCACTTGAGGGATTTTTTTTCTTGACTCCTTTCTCCCTCATGATTAGCCCATTGTTTTTCTAATTTTAAGACGTTCGCCCCATTATTTTGACGATTTTAAGAACTTTCAACCCATTTCTGTCAATTTTAAGACCTTTCGTGCCATTAAGGTGACGATTTTATCCTGGCGAGCGATAGCGAGCCTGTAGTTTAAGAGGAACCGGCTTTCAGCCGGGACATTTTTCTACCGAAAAATGTACAAATTTATCTTGAAAGGGGCTCAAGGGGGTGTAATCTTAAGCTCGAAGGATATCTAGGAACCAAACTAAATGCCTCTCCTTAAAATTATAGCTCAACGCGTGACTTGAAATTAAATATGCTCACTCGCTACACACATAATTAGCAATATATACGTACCGTACTATGTTAAGGGGAGGTTTTTAGTTTGGTCCCTAGATATCCTTCAAAGTTAAGATTACACCCCCTTGAGCCTCTTTCAAGATAAATGTGTACATTTTTCGGTAGAAAAATGTCCCGGCTGAAAGCCGGTTCCTCTTAAATTACAGGCTCGCTATCGCTCGCCAGGATAAAATCGACACCTAAATGGCACGAGAGGTCTTAAAATTGACAGAAATGGGTTGAAAGTTCTTAAAATCGAAAAAATAATGGGGCAAACGTCTTAAAATTAGAAAAACAATGGGGCTAAACATGAGGGAGAAAGGAGTCAAGAAAATAATCCCTCAAGTGAATATCTCCCCTTAAAGACGGTTTTGGAATTTAGTGTTAGTTTCTGTTTTAGTTGGTCGCAAATGAATGGTCGCAAATGAATGGTCGCAAATGAATGGTCGCAAATGAATGGATAAGAATGAATGGTCGCAAATGAATGGATAAGAATGAAAGGTCTCAAATGAATGGATAAGAATGAATGGTCGCAAATGAATGGATAAGAATGAATGGTCGCAAATGAATGGATAAGAATGAATGGTCGCAAATGAATGGATAAGAATGAATGGTCGCAAATGAATGGATAAGAATGAATGGTCGCAAATGAATGGATAAGAATGAATGGTCGCAAATGAATGGTCGCAAATGAATGGTCGCAAATGAATGGATAAGAATGAATGGTCGCAAATGAATGGATAAGAATGAATGGTCGCAAATGAATGGATAAGAATGAATGGTCGCAAATGAATGGATAAGAATGAATGGTCGCAAATGAATGGATAAGAATGAATGGTCGCAAATGAATGGATAAGAATGAATGGTCGCAAATGAATGGATAAGAATGAATGGTCGCAAATGAATGGATAAGAATGAATGGTCGCAAATGAATGGATAAGAATGAATGGATAAGAATGAATGGTCGCAAATGAATGGTCGCAAATGAATGGATAAGAATGAATGGTCGCAAATGAATGGTCGCAAATGAATGGATAAGAATGAATGGTCGCAAATGAATGGTCGCAAATGAATGGTCGCAAATGAATGGATAAGAATGAGACAGGAGGCCGTAGGTTCAAATACTGGGCGGATTTGTTGAAATTGTATATATATATATATATATATATATATATATATATATATATATATATATATATATATATAGGTGTAATCCCATTCAATTTTCGAAAGGGAACCACATTGTCACTGTGAGTTACCATTACAGATTATCTCTTTGATTGAACCTCGCATTAGTATTAAAGGGGTTCAGTATTTTGGCATCGTTCTTTTACCTTCCTTCTACCGGCAATGAAAGTAGATATTTATTACCGATATCTGATAAGCTTCCCAGACAAAAATAAAATGAATACAGTACTACTCTTTTGATGCAGGTGGCCAATTTGTTATACCGTTACTCTCTCATATTATGCTTTCTGCTACAAGATAAATACAGTACATTTGTATTCGGTACTTGGGTGCTGTCTGAGAATGGTGTACAAAGTATCGAAAGCACAGTACAGTGGTCAGTATTATGACGCCATTCTCCTTAGTATTTTGGCTAACTCTCAGCAATTTTTCTCAGTTTTAGAGGGTCCTCTTTGAGTCAGAGAGGTAAAGTTTTGTCTTAGTTAAGGGGAGATATCCACCTGGAGGATTTTTTTCTGGACCTCTTTCTCCCTCATGTTTAGCCCCATTGCTTTTGAGATTTTAAGACGTTCGCCCCATTAGTTTGGCGATTTTAAGAACCCTCGCCCCATTTCTGTCAATTTTAAGACCATTTGTGCCATTTAGGTGTCGATTTTTTCCTGGCGAGCGACAGCGAGCCTGTAATTTATGGGGAATCGGCCTTCGGCCGGGATATTTTTCTACCGAAAAATGTACAAATTTATCTTGAAAGGGGGTCTAGGGGGAGTAATTTTAAGTTTGATGGAAGTCTAGGGAATCGACTAAAAACCTCCCCTTAAGCCAATCAGTCAAACCAGCACAAATTCGCAAGTATCGGAGTCTAGTATCTAAGACAAATTGTTGTGTCTTTGAAGGGATTTGCCAAATTGTTGCTGTACATTGCATTATGATAATTCAAACACTTTTGTTTAGCTGTAAGTTTTAAAGTACCATTATATACTGTAAAATACACGTGAGCTACTATTTTGTTTTATACTCTCAGCGGGGCTCGTACCACCGACAGTCCGGGCGATTGTCCTTGCTTTAACCAGATGTCTTGAAGGCATTTTGAATAATATATTTGATTTAAGACGTCTGACACAGATTGACATTAGGGGAGATGCCAAAAGTAATTCATTGTCAACTATGATCGTATGTGCGTCATTTTACAGAATCCTTTTATATATATATATATATATATATATATATATATATATATATATATATATATATATATATATATAATATATATACCGGTATATATATATATATATATATATATATATATGTGTGTGTGTGTGTGTGTGTGGATAATTTCCCTTGTGCTATTAGTGAGTTAAGGGAGCCCACTTCGCTTCTTTTTTTTTTTATCTTTCTCTCCCTCTTTCTTGGCTTGTATCCATTCGGCCCCATTCAGCCTACTGTTTTAAGAGGTTTACCCCCATCCAGGTGTCAATATTTTCTTGGCGAGCGGTAGCGAGCCAGCATATATATATATATATATATATATATATATATATTGTTTTTTTTTGTTTTACAGCAAGCTTAATTTGTACATTTTTCGATAGAAAAATGTCTCCGGCGAAGCCGGATTTCTCCATACAATACTGGCTCGCTATCGCTCGCCAGGAAGAAATCGACACCTGGATGGGGATACACGTCTTAAAACAGTTGGCTGAATGGGACCGAATGAATACAAGCCAGAGAAAGAGAGAAAAGGATAGAAAGATAAAAAAAAGCCGGTGACCCCCTTTAAGAACTGATGTGATGCTGGACCGGTGGGTGACGTGATGTCCAGCCTAGCCTGTCTCATTACTATGGATGTGGTGTGTGTGTGTGAGTGTGAGTGTGAGTGTGTGTGTGAGTGAGTGTGTCGTTATTATGTCCACACCACAGGTCCCATAGTGTGTGTGTGTGTGTCGTTATTATGTCCACACCACAAGGCCCATAGTGTGTGTGTGTGTGTGTGTGTGTGTTATTATTATGTCCACACCACAAGGACCATATTGTTGTGTGTGTGTGTGACACTGTGTGTGTGTGTGTGTGTGCTGTTGTTGTTGTTGTTACGTATTGTGCTGAATACATCTAATCTGCATACATGGTGTTTGTACTTATTTCTTTTAAGCTAGATAAGGTATAGTCTACTGATGCGTGTAATTGTTTGAGAGTTTTTAAGTCCGCCAACGAAGTTAGAAGGAAGTTATATTTATCTCACATATTTATTAACCGATTTTCACGAAATTTGTTGGACAGATAGGATAATATGCGCAAAGGAAGAATTTATTCAATTTAGGAGGCAATCCGTACATAATTATCAGCATCTTAGGTTATGTCACACTGGTGTCATTGTTGTGAATCTAAGTATATATATTGTAACAAAGCCAGCGTAGACAGATGTAGGCCTATGCGCTCTACTGAGTTCTCCTTTATTAAGGGAGCCCACCTCGCTTTTTTTCTCTTCTCTCCCTCTCTCTTTGACTTGTATCCATTCGGCCTACTGTTTTAAGACGTTTACCCCCATCCAGGTGTCAATATTTTCCTGGCGAGCGGTAGCGAGCCAGCATATATATATATATTTTTTTTTTGACAGCAAGCTAAATTTGTATATTTTCGATCGAAAAATGTCTCGAAGCCGGATTTCTCCATACATTGCTGGCTCGCTATTGCTCGCCAGGAAGAAATCGACACCTGGATGGGAATAAACGTCTTAAAACAGTTGGCTGAATGAGACCGAATGGAATCAAGCCAGGGAAAGAGAGAAAAGGAGATAAAGATAAAACAAAAAAACGGTGACCCCCTTAATATTTGTTCCTCATTTCAGTGACGAGAAAATCGAAACAAGTCCCACTCCGAAGCGGTTTAGTATTATGTTGATTGAATTTATTATGTTGATAATTTTGTTATATCTGCCAATTACAAATGAATTGGAAAGCTCAAAACGATTTTAGCAAATATTGATTTAACCCTCTCCGACATATGACGCGATTTTGAGCCTATTGGGGATACTTTAAAGCCTTAGTTACCATCAGGGGTATTTAGAAATCTTTAGTTTAGTTACTTTAACCTCTGCAGTTGTCTTTGAGTTAGCTGTGGGCAGAAAACTAATTTTGGAGAGGTAATTATAAGAGTGAGAGAACTCTTATTTCTTATTGCTAATCTGGCAACCTCTGCGTCATAAATGCGTAAAAGGGTTAATCAAAAATATAATTTGACGCAATCCAGTATATGTATTTATAGGATTTTTTGTGTTTGTATTTTTTTTTTTTTTTTTTTTATTATTTGCCAGCCTTCAATTAATATATATCTGTGCAATGTATTTTATTAAGGATATAGTTATTACCTTCAATATGTTGAAGTATAATTCATCTTGATTAATCTACCCTTGGACGATTTCACATAATTATAAATACTTCCTGGCAGTTAAAGGGGGTCACCGGCTTTTTTTTTTTATCTTTCTCTCCTTTTCTCTCTTTCCCTGGCTTGTATCCATTCGGCCCTATTTAGCCAACTGTTTTAAGACGTTTATCCCCATCCAGATGTCGATTTCTTCCTGGCGAGCGATAGCGAGCTAGTATTGTATGGAGAAATCCGGCTTCGCCGGAGACATTTTTCTATCGAAAAATGTACAAATTTAGCTTGCTGTCAAAACAAAAAATATATATGTTGGCTCGCTACCGCTCGCCAGGAAATTATTGACACCTGGCTGGGGTAAACGTCTTAAAACAGTAGGCTGAATGGGGCCGAATGGATACAAGCCAATGAGAGAGGGAGAGAAAGAGAAGAAAAGCGAGGTGGGCTCCCTTAAAGCTCCAACGCTGGCTCAAATAACCCGCTTTATACCACGACTGGAAATTAAATGTCATTTTAGCCACCTCCAAAATCATTATATTAACCTTTGGAATAACCTCTCGCAGTCAAGGAGTTAGTAGTGTGCTTAACCCCTTCTGTACCGGAGACTCCCTTTTAATAGCTACATTTAGACGATATTACGAAGCTTAGGAAAGATATATGGCAGCTAAAAGGATTAATTGAGATAGTCTGTAGCCTTTTATTGGGTAGACATCCATCCTAAGCTGAATAATATCGTCTAATGGGTGCCAGAATATTATGCAAAGTACATCACCGGTACAGAAGGGGTTAATCCTTGTCGGTATGTGAAGCAGGTTAGACTACATGTCGTACTCCCAGTGGGGTATTTGAAGGTATTTGGGGTATGTGAAGCAGGTTAGACTACATGTCGTACTCCCAGTGGGGTATTTGAAGGTATTTGGGGTATGTGAAGCAGGTTAGACTACATGTCGTACTCCCAGTGGGGTATTTGAAGGTATTTGGGGTATGTGAAGCAGGTTAGACTACATGTCGTACTCCCAGTGGGGTATTTGAAGGTATTTGGGGTATGTGAAGCAGGTTAGACTACATGTCGTACTCCCAGTGGGGTATTTGAAGGTATTTGGGGTATGTGAAGCAGGTTAGACTACATGTCGTACTCCCAGTGGGGTATTTGAAGGTATTTGGGGTATGTGAAGCAGGTTAGACTACATGTCGTACTCCCAGTGGGGTATTTGAAGGTATTTGGGGTATGTGAAGCAGGTTAGACTACATGTCGTACTCCCAGTGGGGTATTTGAAGGTATTTGGGGTATGTGAAGCAGGTTAGACTACATGTCGTACTCCCAGTGGGGTATTTGAAGGTATTTGGGGTATGTGAAGCAGGTTAGACTACATGTCGTACTCCCAGTGGGGTATTTGAAGGTATTTGGGGTATGTGAAGCAGGTTAGACTACATGTCGTACTCCCAGTGGGGTATTTGAAGGTATTTGGGGTATGTGAAGCAGGTTAGACTACATGTCGTACTCCCAGTGGGGTATTTGAAGGTATTTGGGGTATGTGAAGCAGGTTAGACTACATGTCGTACTCCCAGTGGGGTATTTGAAGGTATTTGGGGTATGTGAAGCAGGTTAGACTACATGTCGTACTCCCAGTGGGGTATTTGAAGGTATTTGGGGTATGTGAAGCAGGTTAGACTACATGTCGTACTCCCAGTGGGGTATTTTAATAGTTTGCTTGTTATTGTCTAGTTTTACCTTTTCCTTAAGGGGAGGTTTTTAGTATGTTCTCTAGACCTCCATCAAAATTAAAATAACACCCCCTAGACCTCCTTTCAAGATAAATTTTTACATTTTTCGGTAGAAAAATGTCCCGGCCGAAGGCCGCTTTCTCGTAAATTACAGGCTCGCTATCGCTCGCCAGGAAAACATCGACACCTAAATGGCACGAAAGGTCTTAAAATTGACAGAAATGGGGTGAAAGTTCTTATAATCGCCAAACTAATGGGGCGAACCTCTTATAATATCAAAAGCAATGGGGCTAAACATGAGGTAGAAAGGGGTTCAGAAAAAAATCCCTCACGTGGAAATCTCCCCTTAATTGCTGCTAGAAGTACCGTAGTCAAAGTTATTGATAACACTGGTGCGATCATTAGAACAGAGGAACCGACACTCTGACAGACGGAAATAATTGACTTCAGTGGAGAGATGGAGAGGATCCTCTTCCTCTTTCCACTGAAGAGGGTGATAGTTGTCACTGAAACTGTTGGTCATCAGTTATTTGTTGGCTGCCAGTGTGGGTATTGCTTCTGTAGAAATTATGTTATTGAATACATGATTAAGTAATTTGTATGTAAGTAATTTGTATGTCAGTGAGTGAGTTGTATCATCGCTTTATTGTTATTAGAAGTAGAGAACATAATGAATTCACCCCAATACCATTACATTTAAAACAGCTCCCCAGAAACTGGGTGTGCTCAACCATCTCTAGATGCTTGGCAAACTGTTGAGTCCGACTGTACAGTGTTTTACAGAGGTTCTCTTCTTCATGACTATATATTATATTGACGTGAAAAATACTGCGATTGCATCACAAGTGTAGTTTGTTATATATAGCTCGACTAATCACATTAAATTAGAGGCTCGCTTTCGCTCGCCAGGAAAAAATCGACACCTAAATGGCACGCAAGGTCTTAATATTGACAAAATAATGAGGCGAAGGGTCTCAAAATCGCCAAACTAACGGAACGTACCAAACTAGAGAGGTATATACTCGGTAAAGCGCATACCTCCGCCTACGCTGGCGGATGTATGCGCTCTACCGATCACCTCTTAACCCTATTAGGTGCAGGGCGGGCCAATTTAGACCCTCCCTGATTTACTCCATTAGCTTGTATATTTTAAGACTTTTCACATAATTAGTTTTGCGATTATATGATGCTTCAACTCAATAAGGTGTCGATATTTCCTGGGTGAGCGATAGCGAGCCTGCAATTTGGGAGAAACCGGCCTTTGGCCGGGACATTTTCCTACCGAAAAATGTACATATTTAGCTCGAAGGGGGTCTGGGGAACGTTTTTTTTTAGTTTGAAGGGGGTTTGTAGAGGCCTTTTTCCAAGTCTAGGGGTTAACTATATACACATTGTTCGAACATGTCTAAAACAATTAAAACCCTCAATAATAATTAAACACAATACCATAATAACCCCCGAGACGTTGCACCAGATAGTGTTAAATGAAACGCTTTCTTCCCTGGTGCATATCCTCGCTGCCCACCAAATTTCGTGAACATCGATTCATAACTTTTTGAGATAACTAACATACAATCTAACAGACATTGTTGGCGGTGGTAATTACACTTTTAATTCACTCACGCCGATTTCACATCCTTATATTACAAGATCACGTGAAAGAAGCAAACCTATGTATGAGACTGTACGGTCGCGCTAATAAGTCATGACTCAGCTGTCATTACGTTTGCCTCGGTATTAATGTTTGTCAGATGTTGAATAGGGCGGGTAAGTGTAGGAACATGTTTGTATATCTCACTCAAAACGAAGAAATCATGTGTAAATATTTCTGACACTATTTATTGATCAAAACATAATTGGTGCCGAGACATGACTTATTAGGCTGACTGTACCTGGTGTGAGAGGTATTATTTGTGGAAGGTAACCCGTGATAACCATCTTATAATATATGGTCCATAAGGAGAAGTTGTGGTTTTCTCCTCCATTACTCAACATGATGACTCTCTCTCTCTCTCAGTCTCACTCACACACAATCACTCTCTGTCTCTTTCTCTCTCTCACACACACACACACACACACACACACACACACACACACACACACACACACACACACACACACACTTTCAGTCTCTCTCTCTCTCTTTCACACACACACACACACACTCACTCTCTCAGTCTCTTTCTCTCACACACACACACACACACACACACACACACACACACACACACACACACACACACACAGACACACACACACACACGCACTTCCGCTGTCTCTCTTTCACACACACACACACGCACTTTCTGTCTCTCTTTCACACACACACACATACACACTCACTCTCTCAGTCTCTTTCTCTCACACACACACACACACACTTTCAGTCTCTCTCTCTCTCTTTCACACACACACACACACACTTTCAGTCTCTCTCTCTCTCTTTCACACACACACACACACACTCACTCTCTCTTTCTCACACACTCTCTCTCTCGCACACACACACACACACACACACACACACACACACACACACACACACACACACACACACACACACTCACTCTCAGTCTCTCTCTCGCTCTCTTAGGGATGGTTATTTAAGTATGATGGAGGTCTAGGAAACAAAGTAATATATATATATATATACCGGGTATATATATATATATATATATATATATATATATATATATATATATATATATAAAATATACAGTATATATAATTATTAAAAACAAACTAAAATATCGACCCCTTAAAAAATAGGAGGGTAAGTATCTCAGCCACCACGGGTCCCAAAGTGCAAACCCCTGTAGACTAGAATGGGAGTGTATTAGGGTCACCAGCTCCGTGGAACCTACCTACCTCTGTGGAAGGTTCGAAAGCCGCATAATTCTTGAGATTAACAATTAAATTGGGATATATTAGTTAATTACTCAGTTTAATACTTCAAAAGCTTTATATAAAGTGCACATTATCATGTATTCACGCATTAAAGTAGCAAAGATTACTAATACCGGTAATATATTATATAATTGTATAAAGTGGTGAAAATAGCATATTTTGTACGTCGTCTAGAGAGTCGTCGCCACGTAAACAAAGATTTGGTGAATTACTTTATTATGATCTGAAACTTACAAGAAGATATCTTGGAAGAATTATGTACAGTAGAAGTTTAGTTATTGTAACTTGAACAGTGCTTTATTTCAGTAGTAAGGAGAATATTATATGTCCGACCCTGTTGGCTAACATCGAATGTCACCATATGTCACACATCCTAATTAACATAACTATAGTAGGCTTAATTTGGTAGTTGGGTATATTTTGGGATAGATTTCCGAAATTGTTTAAGCCGTTTTTCTGGTCTGCTTTCTTCCTCATGCTTTTCCTCACTAATTTTGATATTTTAAGACGTTTGACCCATTAGTTTGTCGATCTTAAGACATTTTACCCCATTTAATTGTCAATATTAAGACCTTTCGTGTACTTTAGGTGTCGATTTTTTTCCTGGCGAACGATAGCGAGCCTGTAATTGTGGGGGAACCGGCCTTGGGCCGTGCCGAAAAATGTACACATTAATCTCGAAGGGGGGTCTAATGGATGTGTTTTAAAAGTTTGATGGAAGTTTAGGGAGGAAACTAAAAATTAAATGAATATATAAATAAATAGAGGCCCCCCCCCCCCCCCACCCAAAAAAAAAAAAAAAAAAATAGATAAAAAATAAACACTGTCCCCAAAATAAAAGGAGTAGTGAAACTTTATTATATGGATAGGCTGCGGGCTAGGCTGAGGTTTACAGGCTAGCTAGCCTAACCTTTTAGTTAAGAGTTAAGGGGACATGGGCCGGTTTTCTGGACCACTTTCTCCCTCATGTTTAGCCCCATTAGTTTTCAGATGTTAAGATGTTTGCCCCATTAGTTAGTCGATTTTAAGACCTTTCGCCCCATTTCTTCGTCAATGTTTAGACCGTTCGTGCTATTTAGGTGTCGATTTTTTCCCTGGCGAACGATAGTGAGCCTGTAATTTTGGAAGAACCGGCCTTCGGCCGGGAAATTTTTACTACCGAAAAATGTACAAATTAATCTAGAAGGGGGATCTAATTGATGTTTTTTTTAAATTTGATGGAGGTCTAGGGAGGAAACTAGAAAAATAATGAATACATGCCAAAATCGCCCTAAAAGTGAACCATCCCTCCTTAAGTCTAGCAGTATCCTCGCTTGGGCCACACACAGGCTAGTGTACACCCATAACTTTACGTTACTAGCAGAAATGGGATATTTTTTGTTATTTTTTATTTTTTATTTTTTATTTTTTATATGTGGATGAGGGAGACAGAAGGCAAAACTCCCTGTGACGAGTGCCTCCCCCAGAGTTGAAAGAGTGACAGGGCTAACATCAAGGAGTGTTCGACTCTAGAGGGGACGGTATATTTGTTTGGTCTATTTGTTTATATATTTATATATTGATTAGTTTCCTCGCTAGACCTCCATGAAGCTTAACACACACAAAAACACATCCCCTAGACCCCTCTTCGAGACAAATTTGTAAATATTTTCGGTAGAGAAATGTCTCGGCAAAATAACAGGCTCGCTTTCGCTCGCCAGGAAATAATCAACATCTAAATGGCACAAAAGGTCTTAACATTGCCAAACTAATGGAGTAAACGTCTCCCCAGGTATAAATCGACACCTGGATGGGGATAAACGTCTTAAAACAGTAAGCTGAATGGAGCCGAATGGATACAACCCAGAGAGGGTAAAAAAAAAAGCATGCCACCCCCCTTACAATATTTGTTCCTGTACTTCTGTGTTGTATTATTTGACTCCCAGCACTTCCTGTTTACGTCAAAGCTACCGTGGGAACAGTCTTAAGCCGGTATCACACGAGAGCTTTTATAGTCAACATTTGATTATCAAACATTTTCTGGCAACATTTCTGGAATATTTTGCACTGGTATCGGAAACTAGACTGATGATAGATGAATTTAGGCAACCGAAACGTTTTATATGTTGACCACATAAGCTGCCAGACCAGTGTTGAGGATAAATGTCGAGTGAAAAAACGCTCGTGTGATACCGGCTTTAGGCAACTTCAATAGGGAGCTTTCCACTGTATTTATGTTTATATATTTGTTAGGAGGATGCTGTAGGCACCCTGGGAGTGCTAGGTGGTTGATAAGGACAGCTGGAACTCCTGTTTCACCATTTGGCCTCCCTAGTTGATCCTTTCTGTGCCTCATCAATATTGAGGGCAACCCCAGCCTGCCCCCCAAAACATCTTCTCCTCCCTCATTTACTACCCCATCTATCCCCTACTAACTTCCTAATCCTGCCACGGACATAAGTTCCAGGGCAGTAGTTCCCTTTCCAATGTTCCCTTACCCACTCTAAACCACTGTTTGGACACTTGATCCTCAGTGTTTTGGAGGACAAGCAGCCTAGAGGAGTCACGATCTGTTGTTGCTTGATTTCCTTTGTATTCCTATCAATACATTACACTACAAACGCCTCACATTCTACACTACTACTTTCTTTTCTTTTTTTTGTACACAATAGAACAGAATTTACGTCTTTAGTTTGTTGGTGTCATTAAATGGTGCTATCAGTAGACGATTTTAGGTAGCTTAGGAAGAACCGGTCTGTGGGAGTCAAGTTCTTAACAACATAGTATGGGAAGTCCACGAATTTATATGACTGAGAGTACATACAATGAAAATCAAGCAAAAGTTTGTAATGTGTGTATGTGTGTGGTTGTGTGGATGTGTGTGTGATATTAAGTCGGGGTTCTGCGTGCTTAGGGGTGGAGGGTTGGCGGTGGGGTGTCGTGGAATGCTAGCCAGTGCATCGGTTTTTATTTTATTTTATTTTTTTATTTATTTGTTTCCTTTGTTTCCAAGTACCATATGAAAGTGATGACCAAGTTTCACCCAAATTCGTCCATTAGTCTTTGAAAAAACCTGCTGATGGACAGACAGACAGACAAACACACAAACAACGACGGCCACATAATCTCCTCGGAATCTTGGGTGGGGGAGATAAATAATAATAATAATAATAATAAACGGTTTATTAAAGAATGGCAGCCTCATGAGCTGAAAATACACCAGTGTGTGTTCGTGTGACTGCAATTCTTCCTATAGAGGGCGTGGGAGATAAGTGTGTGTTCGGGTGACTGCAATTCTTCCTATAGAGGGCATAGGTGATAAGTGTGTGTTCGGGTGACTGCAATTCTTCCTATAGAGGGCATGGGAGATAAGTGTGTTCCTGTGACTGCAATTCTTCCTATAGAGGACATGGGAGATAAGTGTGTGTTCCTGTGACTGCAATCTTCCTATAGAGGACACGGGTGAATCTACTCCGTTAGACCCGGACCCCCAAACCGGTTGAGAGGCGGAAATCGAGTGTCAACCAGCATATCAAGTATTGAAGGGGAGATGCGGTCGTGTTTCTCGTCCCCCTTCTTCTTCATGTTTAGCCCCATTAGTGTTCAGGTTTTATGAAGTTCGGCCCATTAGTTTGGCGATCTTAAGACTTTTCGCCTCAATTTTTTGTCAATATTAAGATTTTAGGTGTCGACGTTTTCCTGGCGAGCGATAGCGAGCCTGTAATTTAAAAGAAATCGGCCTTCGGCCGGGACATTTTTCTATCGAAAAATGTACACATTTATCTTGAAGGAAGGTCTTCGCGGGTGTTTTTTTAAGCTTGATGGAAGTCTAGGAAGGAAACTAAACAAATTATAAAAAGATACATAAGATACATAAAAAGATACATGAGATACATAAAAAGATACATAAAAAGATACATAAGATACATAAAAAGATACATAAGATACATAAAAAAGATACATAAGATACATGAAAAGATACATAAGTGAGGGAATATATACGCCCCTCCCTCTTAATGGTTCAACAGTCACTATATAGGCCATTGTTTCAAGCACGGGGGTAGGGGTGAGGAGCTCTCCCATTCTCTGTGATACTTTCCAAACAGGCCAGTGAGAGCTCCTTACCATGGTCTAACTGCACATAGGTAATAACAGTAATAATAATAATAATAATAATAATAATAGATAAGAACTATACTAATGATAAATACTACAAATAATACTAATAATAATAATAATAAACAAAAATAATGAAATGCCTTCAAAGAAAACGAAAGGTGCATAACCAATGATAACAGTACTCATTTTACCATATCCACTCTTGTAATACAAGAAGTGGACATTAAGGGGAGGTATTTAGTTTGTTCCCTAGACCTCCATCAAGCTTAAAATTAAACCCCCTTGAGTCCCTTTCAAGATGAATTTGTACATTTTTCGGTAGAAAAATTTCCCGGCCAAAGGCCGGTTCCTCTTAAATTACAGGCTCGCTACGCTCGCCAGGATAAAATCGACACCTGAATTGCACGAAAGGTCTTAATATGGGGTGAAAGTTCTTAAAATCGCTAAACTAATGGGGCAAACGTTTTATAATATCAAAAGCAAAGGGGCTAAACATGAGGGATAAAGGGGTCCAGAAAAAAATCCCTCAAGTGGAGATCTCCCCTTAACCACCTGGGCGACTCAAGTTCACTAAAGGGCAGCTCCAAATTAAAACTGCTCATCAGACGCCCATTTGCGAGATACGTGCATGCCCTAGTATCCCGCCACGCACCACCTGTTGGCAACATACCTGCCCAGAACGACTATTGGGCACGCAATTCCCTCCACTGCCAAATATTTATTTAAAGAACTATGCACAGAACACCGGGCAAGTACTGTAGGGCCCTCGGGTACTAGACATAGCATTGGTAACTTAAGGGGGGTGACCTGCTTTGTTTGTCTACTTTTCTCTCTTTTTCTGAGTTGTATCCATTCGGCCCCATTCAGCCTACTGTTTTAAGACGTTTATCCTCATCCAGGTGTCGATTTTTTCCTGGCGAGCATTAGCGAGCCAGCATATTTGTTAAAATGTTTTTGACAGCAAGCTAAAATTGTAAATTTTTCGATAGAAAAATGTTTCCGGCGAAGCCGGATTTCTCCTTACAATGCTGGCTCGCTATCGCTCGCCAGGAAGAAATCGACACCTGAATGAAGAAAAACGTCTTAAAACAGTAGGCTGAATGGGGCCGAATGAATACAAGCCAGAGAAAAGGAGTGAAAAAAGCAGGTCACACCCCTTAAGCTGTACTACCAGCACTGCTCAACACCTGGTCACATCGCTTGATACCTGGTCAGTATACAAAGCTGTATTTGCAGCACGCCCCAGCATCTGGATATCACCACAAGCTGTATCAGCAGCACGGCCAAGCATCTGGCCAGCATCTTCGCGTTTCCACGAAGAACTGCAGATGACGACAGTATCGACAATGACAACGAGTAACTAGAGGGATTGCTGAGCTATACATAATCTGTGTCTTCTCTTACTGCCAGAATATATGAATAATAGAATAAATTAATAACAGAATAAATGTATAACCCTTACCAGTGTAGTACGGTAATTAAAACCAGTGGGTATGCCTAATTAAAACCAGTGGGTATACCTAATTTAAACCATTGGGTATACCTAATTAAAACCAGTGGGTATACCTAATTTAAACCAGTGGGTATACCTAATTAAAACCAGTGGGTATACCTAATTAAAACCAGTGGGTATACCTAATTAAAACCAGTGGGTATACCTAATTTAAACCAGTGGGTATACCTAATTAAAACCAGTGGGTATACCTAATTTAAACCAGTGGGTATACCTAATTAAAACCAGTGGGTATACCTAATTAAAACCAGTGGGTATACCTAATTAAAACCAGTGGGTATACCTAATTAAAACCAGTGGGTATACCTAATTTAAACCAGTGGGTATACCTAATTAAAACAGTAATGTATAAATTAATATTATAAATAAGCAGGATATACATGTTGTGATGCTAGAATATAATCATTGCATGATACGACAACGGCTTTCCCAGTTGCATACAAACTATTATTAGACGTTTTTGGTCAGCTTAAAAAGGAATTATAGGATGTCGATTGTTAAAAAGAGATAGTGTAAACCTCTTTTATTCTTAGATGTCCTTCATTACCCGAGTAAATATGTCTAATGAAAGCCAGAACCAAACTAAAATAGCTCCATCGAATTAATACCGGTTATGAAGCGGAAGTGGAGTGCCAATTACAGTACAATATATAATATTAATGCAACATTCTCTCTCTCTCTCTCTCTCTCTCTCTCTCTCTCTCTCTCTCTCTCTCTCTCTCTCTCTCTCTCTCTCTCTCTCTCTCTCTCTCTCTCTCTCTCTCTCTCTCTCGCTCTCTCTCTCTCTCTCTCTCTCTCTCTCTCTCTCTCTCTCTCTCTCTCTCTCTCTCTCTCTCTCTCTCTATCTATCTACTGTATAGTTGGGAGTATGTACACTCGCTCCAAGAAGTATCTGCACCCCTATGCTGATACTCTGGTGTGTACAGCTTGATAGGGTTGGAACCTCTGCCTGTAACTATATCCATGTGTCATAGACGATCGTCTCTGACACATGGATATAGTTGCAGACAGAGGTGCCAACCCTACCGAGCTGTACACACCAGATGATCAGCATAGGGGTGCAGATACTTCTTGGAGCGAGTGTACATGCTAAGATTACTATGCAGTATTCGAAAATGCATAATATATCGTAGGCTTGTGCATAATCCTATAGGCCTAACTGTCTTAATAGCCTAATGTTTAGTGTGCGGAATTCCGGTGTGAGTATCCTAGGTTCGAGTCCTTGGAGTACCACATGTATTCATTACTTTCATTGATTTTATATGTCAGGCTTATGTGTAAATTAATTGGTGGGTTAGTGAAAACAAATATGAATATGTATAGGCTATTGCCGTAACACTATGTGGTGCGACGTCTTGGAAGTTATGATATTTTGATTTAATTATTATTGAGAGTTTTGATTGATTCAGCCATTTTCGAGAAACATATTTTTAGCTTGCCCCCTAGACTACTAAAAGCACCTCCCCAGACCACAGTAAAACTCGGATGCGCTCCCCACACCTTTTCAAGCTAAATGTGTACATTTGTTGGTGGAAAAACATCATCTATAAGCCAAAGACCGTTTTCTCTTAGATTTCAGGTTCGCTAACGTTTGCCCAGATTTTTTTTGTTTACGCCTGAATGGGATGAAGCGTCATATAAGAGCCAACTAATGGAGTGTAATGGGGCTGGTTCCAAAAGACTCTTAACCCCTTCAGCACGATGACGTAAATCCCATCTTATTCTATACACCATTACACGATTGTCTTTTGTTTATAATCTACCTCTAGAACTCAAAGGGGTAAATGTGATCTCAATAAGCCCTCTGAATAACATAGGTCCTTCTTAGACTGCATAGCATCGTCCAACTTTAGCCAGTATAAAAGGCCAAAATGCATCATCGTGGCGAAGGGGTTAATACACTGGTTTGGGTTACGCATTAGAAAGGTGCTCTCTCTCCTCTCCCCAGTGTGTGTGTGTGTGTGGGGACCCTAGTTTACCCATCTTTTTGTTGTTCTTGGAATTCTCAACCAGGATTCAGCATTGATCTGAGAGAGAGAGAGAGAGCAGGAAACAAGGAGATAATTCGAAGAATGGAGAGAAGGAGAGCTGAGAGAGTGAAAGACGAAAGAGTACGAAGAAAGGAGAGAGGACAGGAACAAGAAGAACGAGTAGAGAGTGAGATAGAGAGAGAGAGAGAGAGAGCGAGTAGTGACGAGGACGAAGAGAGAGTGAGGAAATAGGAAGAAAGAAAGAAAGAAAGAAGGAAGCAAAGAGAAAGAGTACACACTTAGATAATTGAAAGTAAGAAGCAAAAAGTAAATAGTAGAAAGGGGAGAAGTAGAAATAAATAGCCGAAATAGTTGAGAATGAGGGAAGATCGAGTAGAAAGCAAGGAGAGAGGGAACGAAGAGAGTAGAAAGCAAGGAGAGAGGGAACGAAGAGAGTAGAAAGCAAGGAGAGAGGGAACGAAGAGAGTAGAAAGAGTAGAGCGTGATAGAGGAGGCCGTAGGAAGAAAGGTGAGATAACGAAGCAGGGAGCAAGAGTAGAGAGTGGGGGAGGGTGGAATAGGAAGCAAGGAAAAAGAGAAAACATTGAGGGAGGGAAGAAAGGAGGGAGAAGCGAGAGTAAGGAACAAGGAGAAAGTGGGAGAGAAAGAAGAAAGAGTGGAGTGAGAGAGAGGAAATCGTAGAAAAGGAGAGTATAACAAATGGGTAAAGAGAAAGAGACGAGAGGGTGAGAAAGAAAGGAGAAACACAGGAGAGAGAGTAGAGTGAGAGCGAGTATAGAAAGAGAGAGAGAGAGAGAGAGAGAAAGAAAAAGAGAGAGAGAGTGAGAGAGAGAAAGAAAAACAAGAGAGAGAGAGAGAGAGAGTATAGAAAGAGGGGGGAGAGAGAGAGAGAGAGAGTAGAGTAGAGTGAGAGAGAGAGAGTATAGAGAGTGAGGAAGAGATGGAGGTAGTGAACGTGATGGTAGCAAACCTCCTCTCCACCTCCCTCCGTCACGACCCTCCCTCAGGATGTGCAGGTGGCTCTACACTCGCACTCTGTAGTAGTAGGAACACCAACACTAACTCACAGGGGCCTCTATATCACTCTGTTGTAGTAGGAACACCAATACTCACTTACAGGGTCCTCTATATCACTCTGTTGTAGTAGTATTAGTATTATTATTATTAGTAGTAGTAGTAGTAGTAGTAATAGTACCAACACTCACTCACAGGGGCCTCTATGTTACTCTGTTGTAGGAGCACCAACACTCACTCACAGGGGTTGTTACTCTGTTGTAGTAGTAGCACCAACACTCATTCACAGGGGTTGTTACTCTGTTGTTGTAGTAGCACCAACACTCACTCACAGGGGTTGTTACTCTGTTGTTGTAGTAGCACCAACACTCACTCACAGGGGTTGTTACTCTGTTGTTGTAGTAGCACCAACACTCATTCACAGGGGTTGTTACTCTGTTGTTGTAGTAGCACCAACACTCACTCACAGGGATTGTTACTCTGTTGTTGTAGTAGCACCAACACTCACTCACAGGGGTTGTTACTCTGTTGTTGTAGTAGCACCAACACTCACTCACAGGGGTTGTTACTCTGTTGTTGTAGTAGCACCAACACTCACTCACAGGGGTTGTTACTCTGTTGTAGTAGTAGAAGCAACACTCACTCACAGGGGTTGTTACTCTGTTGTTGTAGTAGCACCAACACTCACTCACAGGGGTTGTTACTCTGTTGTTGTAGTAGCACCAACACTCACTCACAGGGGTTGTTACTCTGTTGTAGTAGTAGCACCAACACTCACTCACAGGGGTTGTTACTCTGTTGTTGTAGTAGCACCAACACTCACTCACAGGGGTTGTTACTCTGTTGTTGTAGTAGCACCAACACTCACTCACAGGGGTTGTTACTCTGTTGTTGTAGTAGCACCAACACTCACTCACAGGGGTTGTTACTCTGTTGTTGTAGTAGCACCAACACTCACTCACAGGGGTTGTTACTCTGTTGTAGTAGTAGCACCAACACTCACTCACAGGGGTTGTTACTCTGTTGTTGTAGTAGCACCAACACTCACTCACAGGGGTTGTTACTCTGTTGTTGTAGTAGCACCAACACTCACTCACAGGGGTTGTTACTCTGTTGTTGTAGTAGCACCAACACTCACTCACAGGGGTTGTTACTCTGTTGTTGTTGTAGCACCAACACTCACTCACAGGGGTTGTTACTCTGTTGTTGTAGTAGCACCAACACTCACTCACAGGGGTTGTTACTCTGTTGTTGTAGTAGCACCAACACTCATTCACAGGGGTTGTTACTCTGTTGTTGTAGTAGCACCAACACTCACTCACAGGGATTGTTACTCTGTTGTTGTAGTAGCACCAACACTCACTCACAGGGGTTGTTACTCTGTTGTTGTAGTAGCACCAACACTCACTCACAGGGGTTGTTACTCTGTTGTAGTAGTAGAAGCAACACTCACTCACAGGGGTTGTTACTCTGTTGTTGTAGTAGCACCAACACTCACTCACAGGGGTTGTTACTATGTTGTTGTAGTAGCACCAACACTCACTCACAGGGGTTGTTACTCTGTTGTAGTAGTAGCACCAACACTCACTCACAGGGGTTGTTACTCTGTTGTTGTAGTAGCACCAACACTCACTCACAGGGGTTGTTACTTCACAGGGGTTGTTACTCTGTTGTTGTAGTAGCACCAACACTCACTCACAGGGGTTGTTACTCTGTTGTAGTAGTAGCACCAACACTCACTCACAGGGGTTGTTACTCTGTTGTTGTAGTAGCACCAACACTCACTCACAGGGGTTGTTACTCTGTTGTAGTAGGAGCACCAACACTCACTCACAGGGGTTGTTACTATGTTGTAGTAGTAGCACCAACACTCACTCACAGGGGTTGTTACTCTGTTGTTGTAGTAGCACCAACACTCACTCACAGGGGTTGTTACTCTGTTGTTGTAGTAGCACCAACACTCACTCACAGGGGTTGTTACTCTGTTGTAGTAGTAGAAGCAACACTCACTCACAGGGGTTGTTACTCTGTTGTTGTAGTAGCACCAACACTCATTCACAGGGGTTGTTACTCTGTTGTTGTAGTAGCACCAACACTCACTCACAGGGGTTGTTACTCTGTTGTAGTAGTAGCACCAACACTCACTCACAGGGGTTGTTACTCTGTTGTTGTAGTAGCACCAACACTCACTCACAGGGGTTGTTACTCTGTTGTTGTAGTAGCACCAACACTCACTCACAGGGGTTGTTACTCTGTTGTTGTAGTAGCACCAACACTCACTCACAGGGGTTGTTACTCTGTTGTTGTAGTAGCACCAACACTCACTCACATGGGTTGTTACTCTGTTGTTGTAGTAGCACCAACACTCACTCACAGGGGTTGTTACTCTGTTGTAGTAGTAGAAGCAACACTCACTCACAGGGGTTGTTACTCTGTTGTTGTAGTAGCACCAACACTCACTCACAGGGGTTGTTACTCTGTTGTAGTAGTAGCACCAACACTCACTCACAGGGGTTGTTACTCTGTTGTAGTAGGAGCACCAACACTCACTCACAGGGGTTGTTACTATGTTGTAGTAGTAGAAGCAACACTCACTCACAGGGGTTGTTACTCTGTTGTTGTAGTAGCACCAACACTCACTCACAGGGGTTGTTACTCTGTTGTTGTAGTAGCACCAACACTCACTCACAGGGGTTGTTACTCTGTTGTAGTAGTAGCACCAACACTCACTCACAGGGGTTGTTACTCTGTTGTAGTAGTAGAAGCAACACTCACTCACAGGGGTTGTTACTCTGTTGTTGTAGTAGCACCAACACTCACTCACAGGGGTTGTTACTCTGTTGTAGTAGTAGAAGCAACACTCTACTTATACTCTTTTACAGGGAAAGCTACTCTGACACTAATATACGTGTTCATCTCTCGATGTATGAGGCTGTTACGCTAACGCTCTGTAGCAGGTTCACCACTTAATTTAGGACTACTCTTATACTATGTAAGGCCACCTTTCGCAGCAAATTCTGTTCTCACACTCTGTACAATAGTGTGTTACCATTCACTTTACACTTCTTTGTTAAAGGTACTCTCACACTGTGCAGTAGAAGGGTCACCATTCACAAAGAAGGCTATTCGCACTCTATCACCATTAGTTTGGAGGGGATACTATAGTCTATTCGCTGTAAGTAAGCGATAAATCATGACCTCTAACCTCTGTAACTAAAAAACGACTAGAGTATTCGAGCTAATATTTCTACCATTTAGGAAGAGTTGCCGAAGGCCGGTTCCTCTTAAATTACAGGCTCGCTATCGCTCGCCAGGAAAAAATCAACACCTAAATGGGACGAAAGGTCTTAAAAGTGACATATATGGGGTGAAACTTCTTAAAATCGACAAACTAATGGGGCGAACGTCTTAAAACTTCAAAAGCAATGGGGCTAAACATAAGGGAGAAAGGGGTAAAGAAAAAAATCCCTCAAGTGTAAATCTCCCCTTAAAGCGAACCATTTTTCCGTCAATATTCGTTTATTCGCTTCTGAACTAAGATGTTATAAGTATTCTGGCACCGGCAATAATAAACTATTAATCTAGCCGACGATACTACTGTAAAATTAGACCCGAAATATTATGTTGCCAAAATTATTATTGCCGATGAAAGATACCGGCAGAGTCGTGCATATGTGAGTGAATTGACGGGTTGTTAAGACTTCAAAGACACTTGCAATCGATTAGATCACTCAGTATTCGATCAAACTGGCCTGGGAGGTACTCAAAATGACAAATCGAACTAAAGCAGCCTTATACGAATGCAATTATCGGCAACATTTTGTGCACCTTTTGTAAGAATATATATATATATATATATATATATATATATATATATATATATATATATATATATATATATATATATATATATATATATATATATATACAGTCCAGTCATCAGTGCCTGTGAAAAATAGTCTCAAAATATTCCCAGAGTAAAGTTGACGAGCAAATTATGTTCCCGGAAAAAAACTGCTCCTGTGAATCCGACTCTCACACTGATTTTTTTGTTTTTCTCTAGCGAAGTCCTACAAAATCACATATGCAGTACATATATAAATAAAGAAATACGGTGCCATGCTTGATAATATTTCCATCACATCTTAATAGCATATTTTCCATTATATATACCTTTAATTGAATCGTTGTTGTTTATCTGCACAATTCCAGTTGTATATAATCATCCCTTCTAAACAATATACCTGTTCCGATATTTGTTACTTGTAAAACCATAAATGTTTGATAAATAGTTCTTCCTCACAAACTCGCTCTGATTGCCACGTTTCGTTCATGTTCACAAACCCAATATAATAGAAGTGAAAATCGCCATTGAATTACAAGAATTTATTGGATTAGTTTATTGTCTATTAACCCAGTAACCACAGAAGATAATTATTTAGGCCAACTACACCTCAAAGTTAAGAGGTATCACATGAACAGTTTTCCAGCAATTTTCGCCAAGCTTCTTCAAATTATAGGTTTCATCAGAATTTAACCACTTAGCATAATCTACCGTTAGTCTAGTTTCCGATACCAATGCAAAAGAATTCAACTTTCATTCAACCAACTTAATGCATTTGACACAACGGGGTCATATTGCATGTTATTTTATCAAATATTTGATTATTTTATTCAGCTTGCGAAAGACCTCTAAAATTCGGAAGAGTTAAGAACCATTTAACCCCTTCTGTACCGGCGACGTCTTTTCAAATTTATTCTAGCTATTGTTTAGACGATTTTGTATAGTTTAAGAAGGATCTGTGGTAGTCAAAGGGTTAAGCGAGATAGTTCGAAGCCTGTTAATTGCTAGAGGCCCCTATTAAGCTGAACATAAATAGTCTAATAGTAGCCAGGAAGAATGATAAAAGACATCGCCGGTAAAGAAGGGATTAGAGTACCTGTCTGACTTCCATACATTTTCCTAAGCTGAATTACATCGTTTACTGACAGCAATTCTATTATATTCCATTGTATATACTCAGACCCAATCCCCACTTTTCCTCTTTTTTTTTTTGGGGGGGGGGGGTGACTCAAGACAAAGCCAGAATAGGGACAACACAACCGAACACATTGAACACACAAAAACTAAAGACAGATTCACACACAGCAATACTAAAAGGAAGTAATGCGTCATGTTTTGGAGAAAAAAAATATGGTAGACAATGTTATAAAATGCGTGACTAAATGTAATTAGTTAGATAAACAAATTATCAACTGTGCTTAAGGAGCCCACCTCGCTTTTGTTTTTTCTTTCTCTCCCACTCTCTTGGGCTTGTATCCATTCGGCCCCATTCAGCCTACTGTTTTAAGACGTTTACCCCCATCCAGGTGTCAATATTTTCCTGGCAAGCGGTAGCGAGCCAGCATATACAGTATATATATATATATATATATATAATTTTTCGATCGAAAAATGTCTCCGGTGAAGCCGGATTTCTCCATACAGTTTCCGATACCAGTGCAAAATATTCCTGAAATGTTGCCAGAATTTTTTTGATCATAGAATGTTGACTATAAAAGCTCTCGTGTGATACCGGCTTTAGAGTGTGCCTAGTTGTTAATTTAAGGGGAGGTTTCTAGTTTGTTCCCTAGACCTCCATCAAGCTTAAAATTACACCCTCTAGACCCTCTTTCAAGCTAAATGTGTACATTTTTCGGTAGAAAAATTTCCCGGCCGAAGGCCGGTTCCTTTTAAATTACAGGCTCGCTATCGCTCGCCAGGTTTTTTTTTACCCCTAAATAACACGAAAGGTCTTAAAATTGACAGAAATGGGGCGAAAGTTCCTAAAATCGCCAAACTAATGAGGCAAACGTCTTAAAATCTCAAAATCAATGGGGCTAAACCTGAATGAGAAAGGAGTTCAGTCAAAAAAATCCCTCCAGTGGAAATCTCCCCTTACCGTTCCTTTTATATACAACCCGATTGCTGCTACTGTGGGCCTATAGTAGTAGGAGAACAGTGTGTGTGGTGGTTAAGGGGCGATGGGTTGTTTTTCTAGACCCCCCTTTCTCCCTCATGTTTAGCCCCATTCATTTTCAGGTTTTCAGATGTTTGCCCCATTATTATTAATGTTGAGACCTTTCGCCCCCATTTCTTTGTCAATCTTAAGAGCTTTCGTGCTATTTAGGTGTATATTTGTTTTCTGGCGAACGATGGTGAGCCTGTCATTTTGGAGAAGAAAAACAAAAATCCGAAAAATGTACAAATTAATCTAGAAGGGGTATCTAATGGATTTTTTTTTTTTTTTTTTTTTTTTTTTTTTTTTTAAAGTTTGATGGACGTCTAGGGAGGAAACTAGAACAAATAATGAATATATGACAAAACTCACCAAAAAGCGGCCCATCCCCCCTTTAAGAGAGCACCAAGAACAACAACCCCTCCCCTCTCCCCCCCCCCCCCCCCCCCCCCCCCACCCCACCCACCCCCGGTATATCAGCTGTCGGTCTCCGCGCCTCATCACCGGACTAGCTTAACGGACCACCATACCACCGCACCAAACCGTATTTTATGCAACCTAGATGGAACAGTTCGTGCGCTCTTAACCCTTTTCACGCACATATGACGCAGAGGTTGCCAGATTAGCAATAAGAAATAGAGTTCTCTCAGTCTTATAATTACCTCTCCAAAATTAGTTTTCTGCCCACAGCTAACTCAAAGACAACTGCAGAGGTTGAAGTAACTAGACTAAAGGTTTCTCAATACCCCTGATGGTAACAAAGGCTTTAAAGTATCCCTAATAGGCTCAAAATTGCGTCATATGTCGGAGAGGGTTAAGGGGGTAGTGCTTGGTTTTTGGCCCATGTATGTATTGTTTCGTGTATTTTTGAGTTTCCTCATTAGACCTCCATCAAGCTTAAAAAAAAACACCCCCTTCCACCCCCAGTCAAGATAAATTTGTACATTTTTCGGTAGAAAAATTTCCCGGCCGAAGGCAGGTTTCTTTTAAGATACAGGCTCGCTATCGCTCGCCAGGAAACAATCGACACCTAAATGGCAGGTCTTAATATTGACACAGAAATAGGGCGAAAGGTCTCAAAATCGCCAAACTAATGGAACGAACGTCTTAAAATCTCAAAACTAATATGCTAAACATGAGAGAGGAGGGAGTCCAGTAAAATCGACTACCTCCCCCTTAATCCGGTATCACACGAGCGCTTTTATAGTCAACATTCGATGATCAACATTCAGCTGGCAACATTTCTGAACTATTGTGCACTGGTATCGGAAACTAGATTGGTGGTAGATGAATTGAGGTATAGCCGATATATTGTAAATGTTGTGATCTCATAAGCTGCCAGACCAGTGCTTAAGGGCGCCGAAACACGCGCTCCAAGCAAGTGACTTAAGGGGAGGTCTCCACTTGAAGGACTTTTTTCTTGACCCCTTTCTCCCTCATTGCTTTTGAGATTTTAAGACGTTCGCCCCATTAGTTTTGCGATTTTAAGAAGTTTCACCCAATTTATATCACTTAAGACCTTTCGTCCCATTTAGGTATCGATTTTTTCCTGGCGAGCGACAGCGAGCCTGTAATTAAAGAGGAATCGGCCTTCGGCCGGGACATTTTTCTACCGAAAAATGTAAAAATTTATCTTGAAAGGGGGTCAAGGGGGGGTAATTTCAAGCTTGATGGAAGTCTAGGAAACAAACTAAAAACCTCCCCTTAAATCTCCTTGAAACGCTGAAGGGAAACATGCTTGAATATATGTGTTTAAGGGGAGGTTTTTAGTTTTTCTACTCCAGCAATCTTAAAATTTCACCCCCTTGACCTTCTTTCAAGATAAATTTGTACATTTTTCGGTAGAAAAATGTCTCGGCTGAAAGCCGGTTCCTCTTATATTACAGGCTCGCTATCGCTCGCCAGGATAAAATCGACACCTAAATGGCACGAAAGGTCTTAAAATTGACAGAAATGGGGCGAAAGTTCTTAAAATCGTCAAAATAATGGGGCGAACGTCTTAAAATTAGAAAAGCAATGGGGCTAAACATGAGGGAGAAAGGAGTCCAGACAAAAATACCTCAAGTGGAAATCTCCCCTTAAAGCTCTATTATCATGGACAAACCCGTGATTTTTTTTTTTTTTTAAAGGGTGGATGGTTGTTTTTAAAGGGTGGATGGTTGTTTTTAAAGGGTGGATGGTTGTTTTAAAGGGTGGATGGTTGTTTTTAAGGGTGGATGGTTGTTTTTAAGGGTGGATGGTTGTTTTTAAAGGGTGGATGGTTGTTTTAAAGGGTGGATGGTTGTTTTCAAAGGGTGGATGGTTGTTTTTAAAGGGTGGATGGTTGTTTTTAAAGGGTGGATGGTTGTTTTTAAAGGGTGGATGGTTGTTTTTAAAGGGTGGATTGTTGTTTTTAAAGGGTGGATGGTTGTTTTAAAGGGTGGATGGTTGTTTTTAAAGGGTGGATGGTTGTTTTAAAGGGTGGATGGTTGTTTTAAAGGGTGGATGGTTGTTTTTAAAGGGTGGATGGTTGTTTTAAAGGGTGGATGGTTGTTTTAAAGGGTGGATGGTTGTTTTTAAAGGGTGGATGGTTGTTTTTAAAGGGTGGATGGTTGTTTTTAAAGGGTGGATGGTTGTTTTAAAGGGTGGATGGTTGTTTTTAAAGGGTGGATGGTTGTTTTAAAGGGTGGATGGTTGTTTTTAAAGGGTGGATGGCTGTTTTTAAAGGGTGGATGGTTGTTTTAAAGGGTGGATGGTTGTTTTAAAGGGTGGATGGCTGTTTTAAAGGGTGGATGGTTGTTTTTAAAGGGTGGATGGTTGTTTTTAAAGGGTGGATGGTTGTTTTTAAAGGGTGGATGGTTGTTTTTAAAGGGTGGATGGTTGTTTTAAAGGATGGATGGTTGTTTTTAAAGGGTGGATGGTTGTTTTTAAAGGGTGGATGGTTGTTTTTAAAGGGTGGATGGTTGTTTTTAAAGGGTGGATGGTTGTTTTAAAGGGTGGATGGTTGTTTTTAAAGGGTGGATGGTTGTTTTTAAAGGGTGGATGGTTGTTTTTAAAGGGTGGATGGTTGTTTTTTCTGGCCTTCCCTCTCCCTCATGGTTAGCCCCATTAGTTTTCAGATTTTAAGACGTGCAGTCCATTAGTTTGGTGATTTTAAGACCTGTCACCCCATATCTTTGTCATTATTAGGACCTTTCGTGCCATATAGGTGTCGATTTTTTCCTGGCGAGCGATAGCGAGCCATTTTACTACCAAGAAATTTACAAATATATCTTAAAGGGGGGTCTGGGGGGGGGGGGGTATTTCCTGATGGTGTAATGGTTAGAGTGTTTAAAATCTGTATAGTGGTAACCCAGGTTCGAGTCCCGGTGAATCACATGCTTGCTTTCATAAATTTCTTTGGGAGGTGTTTGGTGTTGGAGTGAAATTACTAAAAATAGATTATATGCATTTCGGAGGGTCCTTTCACCAGTTCGATGGCTCCCAGTGCATCGGAATTATTGACCGTGATTGTACAGAGTGTCGTAACCCGGTTGTAAAAAAAACAAATTGCGCGTGGGACTACCGGAAGCTCTGGCGTGTTTATGGCGACTCGCAGACGTGATGGTGGGCTCGGTAGCAGCGTCAACCGGAACGATAGGTGACAGCCACGCGGTTTTTGTGTGTGATTGTTATGTGGATGGACAGCTATAATCTATATATATTTTTCACCAGCGGAAAACGGCGTCTCTTAGCAACTGCTTTATCGATACGTCATGGAGAAATATATGATTGAAGTCTCAAGATCATATTAATGTTTTAGTTAGCAAGTTCGTTTATGCTGTTCAGAATGGGTCAGAATGTGTGTGTGCGAGTGTACTATTGTTCAGAATGGGTCAGAATGTGTGTGTGCGAGTGTACTATTGTTCAGAATGGGTCAGAATTTGTGTGTGCGAGTGTACTATTGTTCAACAAATTATACTTTGTTTCACTTCTGGATGACTGCGATTTTTTTTTAGGGGAGAGTGTTTTTTTCTGGCCCCCCTTCTCCATCATTTAGTTTGGTGATATTAAGGGGAGGTTTTTAGTTAGTTCCCTAGACCTCCATCAAGCTTAAAAGTACACCCTCTAGGCCCCCTTTCAAGATAAATGTGTACATTTTTCGGTAGAAAAATGTCCCGGCCAAAGGCCGGTTCCTCTTAAATTACAGGCTCGCTATCGCTCGCCAGGAAAACATCGACACCTAAATTGCATGAAAGGTCTTAAGATTGACAGAAATGGGGCGAAAGTTCTTAATTATGGTGCGAATGTCTTAAAATATCAAAAGCAATGGGGCTAAACATGAGGGAAAAGGGGTCCAGAAAAAAATCCCTCAAGTGGATATCGCCCCTTGAGACCTTCCATCTAATTCTTTGTCAATATTAGGATCTTTCGTGCCATTTAGGTGCCAGTTTTTTCCTGGCGAGCGATAGCGAGCCTGTTACTTTAGGAGGAACCGACCCTCGGCTGGGACATTATGCTACCGAAAAATGTACAATTTTATCTCGAAGGCGGGTCTTGGGGATGTTTCTTTAAGCTTTATGGAGGTCTAGTTAGGATGCTAAAAATATATAAAATAACCAAAACACAAACCCTATCCCTAGATTCTGGCTATCTCTAAACTGGCTATATCTATCTCTCTATCTATCTATTGCTATCTATCTGGCTTAGTGATACCTCTAAATGTATCCATTTGTTTTTCCAATGGCTTTTAATGTGATTTACGTGATTTTGACTATTGTTTTGTTAGCAATTGCCTTATTTTTGAGATAGCAATAATCTATTAAAACGCACCCCAATAGTGAGTAGGGATATGAAAAACAGAGAAAATGTGGGGTTAGATAATATATTAGCAATAAAATGTGGGGTTAGATAATATATTAGCAATAAAATGTGGGGTTAGATAATATATTAGCAATAAAATGTGGGGTTAGATAATATAATAGCAATAAAATGTGGGGTTAGATAATATATTAGCAATAAAATGTGGGGTTAGATAATATAATAGCAATAAAATGTGGGGTTAGATACTATATTAGCAATAAAATGTGGGGTTAGATAATATAATAGCAATAAAATGTGGGGTTAGATAATATATTAGCAATAAAATGTGGGGTTAGATAATATATTAGCAATAAAATGTGGGGTTAGATAATATATTAGCAGTAAAATGTGGGGTTAGATAATATAATAGCAGTAAAATGTGGGGTTAGATAATATAATAGCAATAAAATGTGGGGTTAGATAATATAATAGCAATAAAATGTGGGGTTAGATAATATAATAGCAATAAAATGTGGGGTTAGATACTATAATAGCAATAAAATGTGGGGTTAGATAATATAATAGCAATAAAATAAATTACTTTTTGAAATTATGAAGGAAAAAACACGAAGCTCTGAAAATCTGAGCAAAGTTTTGGCAAAACTTGGCTCGGATTTTGTGTTGTAATATTATTATTATTATTATATATATATATATATATATATATATATATATATATATATATATATATATATATATATATAAAATATCTGTGTTTTTGTTTTTAGTAACCTAATTTACTCGAGTAATCAGTCATAGGGCTCAAAATGTCTCTGAATTACTGACCGTGACTACATAAATATAGGGCTTGTGGAATGTGTGTGTTGTCGAGTTCTGCACACTAGAACTGCACGCTATAGTCTATTCGCTGTAAGTAGGCGAGAAACCATGACTTCTATCCTCTGTAACTCAAAAAGGGCTAGAGCAAATTGGCTGTAAATTTCCACATCTATTCCTTGACTGACTCTTCTCAAATTACTCGATTACTCTAGTCGTTTCTGAGTTACAGAGGATAGAGGTCAGGATTTCTCGCCTACTTACAGCGAATAGACTATAGTAAACCTAAAGGAGAGATGGGCCGTTTTTTGGTCTATTAATTCAATTATTCCTTTATTTATTAGTTTCTTCGCTAGACCTCCATCAAGCTTAAACAAAAAAAACTTAGACCCCCCTTCGAGATAAATTTGTACATTTTTCGGCAGAAAAATTTCCCGGCCGAAGGCCGATTCCTCTTAAAATATCAGGATCGCTATCGCTCGCCAGGTAAAGATCGACACCTAAATGGCACGAAAGGTCTTAAAATTGACATCGAAATGGGGCGAAAGGTCTCAAAAACGCCAAACTAACGGAACGAACGTCTTAACATCCTAAAACTATTATGCTAAACATGAGGGAGAAGGGGGTCCATAAAAAACGAGTACTACCCCTTTAAGGAGATTACTGTTGTGGTCAGTGTTCATGAGCGGTAAGTATGACAGCTAACGGAGTTGTGGGGATGATATTAGGTGGTCAGCAGTTTTATTCTGTTGGTTAATAAGATATAACTAATTTTGCTGTGTTGTTGGTGTGATGGTTTAGATGCTTATGTTCTGGGTGTGGTGTCCCGAGTCGAATCCCGGGAGGACCATATGCTTTCATTAGTTTATTAAACAAAAAAAAATGGGGTTTATAATGGATGATTAATGTTAAGAACGGGGTGTTCCTTAAATACTTTATTATGACAAGTGCTGCAATTGAGTGGAACGGAAACACTGGAAAGGGCTCGATTGGTATATTTGTCTAATGCTTTGGGTTCTCTCTGAGGATGGGTTTTGCATAACCTGAAACGTTAAAACATATAAAATTCAATATGTTTCCTATATTTCCTATATACTGCCTTTCTAATATATGGTGTTCGTGGTACTAATCGTTGTCAATTATATTTTTTAAATTTGTGCTCTCCCCAAGTTAATTTCGGAACGCAAGTTCTCCTATATTCCCAAGTTTAAAGGTCCCCTCTGAGAGGTGCCGACAAGGTATGATGTAAAGGCACTATAACCCCTAAGATATCTAGGTGAACAATCATCCAGCTTAAAGATTAGGGCCAACCAGGCTATGACTGCGTCACTTGGTTTGTATCGCCTTAGTCAAGGTAGACAGATAAACACTTGTAATATTGTAAATAGCAATCCACGATCTAAGCTCGGCATGACCTTAGGCCACTGATATTCTTAGACGCTAACCATCACAATTGCAAACAAGCCAGCATGAACAAAAGTTATTCTAGTGATAATAATGTTTAACATTTTCATTATTTCAGGAGATCTGTGCTCGCCCTAAGTTCATTGCGGATGGAGCGACACGGTTCGATGTGGAGCAGGGTGAGTTGGGTGACACTTGGCTGGTGCAGGCGGTGTCCACCCTTACCCTCACACCCAAGTTCCTGGACCGTGTGGTGCCCCCAGACCAGGCCTTCGACCATACCTACTGCGGCATCTTCAGGTAGGATACCTATGCGGGTAAACTTCATCCTTACACTAAAAACTATTGTCTCTCATCATCACATAACTAAACTTCACAGCCAACACTGTTAATCCGTAGCCTCAACATTATTTAAAGGTCGCTGATCTACTCTAGTGCAGCTTCTTCAGGTTGGGGCCAGTACATTAACCCTTAGGCGCACGATGACTCCATGCGAGTCATTAGGGTAATATATCCCTTAGCGCACGATGACTCCATGCGAGTCATTAGGGTAATATATCCCTTAGCGCACGAAGACTCGTTAAGAGTCATTAAACTTAAAAATATTCGCCAAAAATTAAGTTTTCGTCAGACGCGCGTCCAATTTGGTATACCTCCATAAACACTTTGCACATGACTATATACGCGTACTTACGCTTGTATTAACAGTAAGAGTATGTTTTACTTTCAACATATCCCCTAGAGATACAGGGAAACACACTTGAGTCAGTAGAGCTACTATTCATCCACTAGGCGCATATCCCCTACTTAGACCTGCAGCAGTCTTAAGGGAAGGTTTTTAGTTTGGTCCCTAGATATCCTTCAAGCTTAAGATTACACCCCCTTGAGCCCCTTTCAAGATAAATTTGTACATTTTTCGGTAGAAAAATTTCCCGGCTGAAAGCCGGTTCCTCTTAAATTACAGGCTCGCTATCGCTCGCCAGGATAAAATCGACACCTAAATGGCACGAAAGGTCTTAAAATTGACAGAAATGGGTTGAAAGTTCTTAAAATCGTCAAAATAATGGGAGCAAACGTCTTACAATTAGAAAAACAATGAGGCTAAACATGAGGGAGAAAGGAGTCATTGAATCATTCTTGCTAAGTGCAATCACACACGCTAACACACGCAGTAGCACAAACAATCAATACATCACACATACAGTAAAGCACATATATATTCAGTAACGTACACAAAGACACAATAAATTGCACCCTACTATTGTTCTTAGCATACAGTATATACAGGTATATATATATATAAAGTCCCGAGTTGACCTTGTGAAAACTGTCACTGGAACTCAAATTCAGCAAAGTTACTTAAGGGGAGGTATTTAGTTTGTTCCCTAGACCTCCATCAAGCTTAAAACTACACCCCCTTGGGTCCCTTTCAAGATAAATTTGTACATTTTTCGGTAGAAAAATGTCGCGGCCGAAGGCCGGTTCCTCTTAAATTACAGGCTCGCTATCGCTCGCCAGGATAAAATCGACACCTGAATGGCACGAAAGGTCTTAATATGGGGTGAAAGTTCTTAAAATCGCTAAACTAATGGGGCGAACGTTTTATAATATCAAAAGCAATGGGGCTAAACATGAGGGAGAAAGCGGTCAAGAAAAAAATCTCTCAAGTGGAGATCTCCCCTTAAGGAGAAGAGGGAAGAATGAATGAAGGGTACAAGAAAACCCGTCTAAAAGAAAACTTATTCGTTTTTGTTATACCAAGATATTGTAAATAGTTTCATGGAAAGATAAGCAACATTGGCATTTCAACATTCAATCACTGTTGTACTCTACACTGTTCTCTACGAATTTTCTGGAAAATTTTGCTCTCAATCTGTGTATCTGTAATATATTGCCGAACGCCTTACTTCCCTGTATGAGGGTGGACATACACAAAATGACCCCAAGCGGACCTGTCCCCGTGAGAAGGACAACCTGTACTATAGTCCGTTCATTCTAGGTTGGGCAGAAATCGTAACTCCTAACCTCTCGTACCTCAAAAAGTACTAGAGTAATCGAGCAAATGTGTCTACCAAATAGGAAGACTTGGCTAGGGAATATGTGTATAAATTGACAGCTCATTGCTCTAGCCCAACCTAGAATGCACGGACTATAGTGTATCAAGGACTTACAGCATTGACGATTTAACTCTGAGGTCCTCTATGTAACTTTTTAGCACTATTTTTTTGTTCAACAGTGGCGGGTGGCTAGTTTATCACCAACCTGCTTCACCCTTGTGTGCAGAGTAATCCAGCTAGCTCTCACAAACACCGCTCCCTCCTATTAATTTCACTACACTAAACAAGCACACCACACTTCTTTATAATACACCAAAATAAACACATTTAATGGTGACTATCACTCTTTCAACTTTGGGGGGACACTTGTTACAGGCAGATTTGCCTTTTGTCTCCTTCATACACATAGACAAATAATCCATACGCACATATAATATAAGCCATTGACTCAGTTACAAGTGTTCGTCAGGTAGAAAGGAGTCACCGGGTTCTGACTGTGTTGTAATGACCTGCAATTATCAAGGTCTTGTTTCTTCTTGACAAAGCCATGTTGCAAACAAAGTTGCTTTGTTATGTCTGTTGTGGCCCTGTCTGTTCTCTGTATAATATATTGACAATGATGACGCATAGCTACAACCTTTATTATTATAACCTCACGTTAAACCTTATAACTCTTAGCTATTTCACTAACAAGCATATGTGTCGACCTCAAGGGGGGTGACCTGCTTTTTGTTATTTCTGTCCTTTTCTCTCTTTCTCTGGCTTGTATCCATTCGGCCCCGTTCAGCCAACTATTTTAAGACGTTTATCCCCATCTAGGTGTCGATTTGTTCCTGGCGAGCGATAGCGAGCCAGCATTATATGAAGAAATCCGGCTTCGCTGGAGAAATTTTTCTATCGAAAAATGTACAAATTTAGCCTGCTGTCAAACAAAAATAAAAAATATGCTGGCTCGCTACCGCTCACCAGTAAAAAATTGACACCTGGATGGGGATAAACGTCTTAAAACAGTAGGCTGAATGGGGCCAAATGGATACAAGCCTGAGAAAGATAGAAAAGGACAGAACCAAAACAGGTCACCCCCCTCAAACTACACATACGTCTACTGTACTCGACCATTTTTAAAACCACTGATAAAAGTTTACTAAGCCACTTCACATCAAAGTTTACTAAGCCACTTCACATCAAAAGTTTACTAAGCCACTTCACATCAAAAGTTTACTAAGCCACTTCACATCAAAAGTTTACTAAGCCACTTCACATCAAAGTTTACTAAGCCACTTCACATCAAAGTTTACTAAGCCACTTCACATCAAAGTTTACTAAGCCACTTCACATCAAAGTTTACTAAGCCACTTCACATCAAAATTCCACTCCAGCAACCATAACATCCAATATTACTGGACGGTTGAGTGAATTTTTGTATTTGACTGCGATTTTAGAATTTCGAGTCACATTATTATATCTCCATTACTGTGTTAAGAATTAAAACTGTAGTAGGGGTAATTTGCAGTAACCTTAATTTTTGCATTTGACTATAGACAACAACGGGTAATGAAAGTTGATCGACTCTAGGTATTATTGTGTTCTCTCCACTAACCAACTTTACTCCTAAACTCGATTAATGAAATCACCTTATTAGCCCTACGTCTCACACCAGTGCTTTTCTTAAGGGGGGGTCACCGGATTTTTTGTTTTTATCTTTCTCTCCTTTTCTCTCTTTTCCTGGCTTGTATCCATTTGGCCCCATTCAACCAACTGTTTGAAGACGGTTATCCCCACCCAGGTGTCGATTTCTTCCTGGCGAGCGATAGCGAGCCAGCATTGTATGGAGAAATCCGGCTTCGCCGGAGAAATTTTTCTATCAAAAAATGTACAAATTAAGCTTGCTGTCAAAACAAAAATATATATATGCTGGCTCGCTACCGCTCGCCAGGAAAATATTGACACCTGGATAGGGGTAAACGTCTTAAAACAGTAGGCTGAATGGGGCCGAATGGATACAAGCCAAAGAGAGAGGGGGAGAAAGAGAAAAAAAAGCGAGGTGGGCTCTCTTAATTTCCAACTATTGCCCCCACCGACCACAGCAGCCATTATCTCACCGCTCTTTCTTCATCTCACGCCTCTCGGTTCTCTCGTCTCACACCACCACCAACACTACCACTCTCTTTGGTTCTGTTTATTTGTATTTGTTTTCCCGTTAACTTACTTCTACTATCCTGCCTATTACAATTTAGATTTTCCAAACTATATCCTTAAGGGGAGGTTTTTAGTTAGTTCCCTAGACCTCCATCAAGCTTAAAATTACACCCTCTAGGCCCCCTTTCAAGATAAATGTGTACATTTTTCGGTAGAAAATGTCCCGGCCAAAGGCCGGTTCCTCTTAAATTACAGGCTCGCTATCGCTCGCCAGGAAAACATGGACACCTAAATTGCATGAAAGGTCTTAAAATTGACAGAAATGGGGCGAAAGTTCTTAATTATGGTGCGAATGTCTTAAAATATCAAAAACAATGGGGATGGATAAACATGAGGGAGAAAGGGGTCCAGAAAAAAATCCCTCAAGTGGATATCTCCCCTTAACCCTAGTCTCAAGCTTTCCCTGGGAGTGTTTTTTAAGCTTGATGGAAATCTAGGGAGGAAACTAAACCATACATATACAGTATATGTAAATAAATAGACCGAAAACTAGCCCCTATCCCTTCAACTTACAACCCTTCCGTCTGCCAGGTTCCCTTTAACTTACAACCCTTCCGTCTGCCAGGTTCCCTTTAACTTACAACCTTTCCGTCTGCCAGGTTCCCTTTAACTTGCAACCCTCCGTCTGCCAGGTTCCCTTTAACTTACAACCCTTCCGTCTGCCAGGTTCCCTTTAACTTACAACCCTTCCGTCTGCCAGGTTCCCTTTAACTTACAACCCTTCCGTCTGCCAGGTTCCCTTTAATTTACAACCCTCCGTCTTCCAGGTTCCCTTTAACTTACAACCCTTCCGTCTGCCAGGTTCCCTTTAACTTACAACCCTTCCGTCTGCCAGGTTCCCTTTAACTTGCAACCCTCCGTCTTCCAGGTTCCCTTTAACTTGCAACCCTCCGTCTTCCAGGTTCCCTTTAACTTGCAACCCTCCGTCTTCCAGGTTCCCTTTAACTTGCAACCCTCCGTCTTCCAGGTTCCCTTTAACTTACAACCCTTCCGTCTGCCAGGTTCCCTTTAACTTGCAACCCTCCGTCTTCCAGGTTCCCTTTAACTTACAACCCTCCGTCTTTCAGGTTCCCTTTAACTTACAACCCTCCGTCTCCCAGGTTCCCTTTAACTTGCAACCCTCCGTCTTCCAGGTTCCCTTTAACTTACAACCCTCCGTCTCCCAGGTTCCCTTTAACTTGCAACCTTCCGTCTTCCAGGTTCCCTTTAACTTACAACCCTCCGTCTTCCAGGTTCCCTTTAACTTACAACCCTCCGTCTGCCAGGTTCCCTGTAACTTGCAACCTTCCGTCTTCCAGGTTCCCTTTAACTTACAACCCTCCGTCTTCCAGGTTCCCTTTAACTTACAACCCTCCGTCTGCCAGGTTCCCTTTAACTTACAACCCTCCGTCTGCCAGGTTCCCTTTAACTTGCAACCCTCCGTCTTCCAGGTTCCCTTTAACTTACAACCCTCCGTCTCCCAGGTTCCCTTTAACTTGCAACCCTCCGTCTGCCAGGTTCCCTTTAACTTGCAACCCTCCGTCTTTCTGGTTCCCTTTAACTTACAACCCTCCGTCTTTCTGGTTCCCTTTAACTTACAACCCTCCGTCTTTCTGGTTCCCTTTAACTTGCAACCCTCCGTCTTTCTGGTTCCCTTTAACTTGCAACCCTCCGTCTTTCAGGTTCCCTTTAACTTACAACCCTCCGTCTTTCTGGTTCCCTTTAACTTGCAACCCTCCGTCTTTCAGGTTCCCTTTAACTTGCAACCCTCCGTCTTTCAGGTTCCCTTTAACTTGCAACCCTCCGTCTTTCTGGTTCCCTTTAACTTGCAACCCTCCGTCTTTCTGGTTCCCTTTAACTTGCAACCCTCCGTCTTTCTGGTTCCCTTTAACTTACAACCCTCCGTCTTTCTGGTTCCCTTTAACTTACAACCCTCCGTCTTTCTGGTTCCCTTTAACTTGCAACCCTCCGTCTTTCAGGTTCCCTTTAACTTGCAACCCTCCGTCTTTCAGGTTCCCTTTAACTTGCAACCCTCCGTCTTTCAGGTTCCCTTTAACTTACAACCCTCCGTCTTGCAGGTTCCCTTTAACTTGCAACCCTCCGTCTTGCAGGTTCCCTTTAACTTGCAACCCTCCGTCTTTCAGGTTCCCTTTAACTTACAACCCTCCGTCTTGCAGGTTCCCTTTAACTTGCAACCCTCCGCTCTTTCAGGTTTCGGTTCTGGCATTTCGGCGACTGGGTGGAAGTGGTGATCGACGACCGCCTGCCCACCTTCAAGGGCCGCCTCGTCTACCTCCACTCCACCGACCCCTCAGAGTTCTGGGCCGCCTTGCTGGAGAAAGCCTATGCCAAGTAAGTTTGTGGAAATATTAACTTGACCCCTTGTGTACCGGCGAAGTCTGTTGTACTTTATTCTAGCCATTTTTAGATGATTTTGCGCAGTTTTGGAAGGATCTGTGGTGGTTAAAAGGGCTGGTTGAAATAGTTCGAAGGCTTATTATTGCTAGACTTCCTTCCTAAACTGAATAAAATCGTCTACTAGTTGCCAGAATATAATGAAAAAGACGTCGCCGGTACAGAAGGGGTTAAGGATGGCTTAATGATTACCAGCACCAGTTGAAGATGAGTAATTTATTGAAAATGTTTCACAGCTAATATGTCCCTATAAAGGGTGTTTAAAAAATACCTTTCATAAAATTAAGAATGAATAGATCTAGCAATAATCCATATACTTTACTATGTTACGGGTTTGGAAATATATAATGTTTACTGGGATATTACACATTTTAGTTTAAATGGGAAAGTCTAGGGGATAAAAACCATCACCTCAATTACTTTATTTTGTCATAAATTTGTGAACATCAATGTTCAAGGTATTTTTGAAACACCCCGTATATTTCCAATATTTCACATTTAAGCCGGTATCACACGAGCACTTTTTCCCTCAACATTTATGCTCAACACTGGTCCGGCAACTTATGAGGTCAACATTTTAAATATTTCGGTCACCTAAGTTCATCTACCGTCAGTCTAGTTTCCGATACCAGTGCAAAATATACCAGAAATGTTGCCAGAAATTTGTTGATTATCGAATGTTGACTAAAAAAGCTCTGGTGTGACACCGGATTTACACTGTCACTGTGAATATTCGCCTCCTCCTTTAAAAACGAAGTAAATATTCGCCTCCTCCTTTAAAAACGAAGTAAATATTCGCGTCCTCCTTTAAAAACGAAGTAAATATTCGCCTCCTCCTTTAAAAACGAAGTAAATATTCGCCTCCTCCTTTAAAAAGTAAGTAAATATTCGCCTCTTTTAAAAACTAAGTCAATATTCGCCTCCTCCTTTAAAAACTAAGTCAATATTCGCCTCCTCCTTTAAAAACTAAGTAAATATTCGCCTCCTCTTAAAAAATAAGTAAATATTCACCTCCTCCTTTAAAAACTAAGTAAATATTCGCCTCCTCTTTTAAAAAATAAGTAAATATTCGCCTCCTCCTCCTCCTCCAGGTTGTATGGGTGCTACGAGTCCCTCCAGCAGGGCTTCACCACCCGGGCACTGCAGGACCTGACGGGGGGTATCGTACAGAGCTTCAGCCTCACTATGCAGGAGAAGTTCCTCACCTACCAGGTCCTCAACTCGGCTGTCCCTAGGTCCTCGCTGCTAGTCGCCTCCATCAATTTGGTGTGTAATATATATATAATAATGAAGGTGAAAATCAGAGACAGATGTTGTTTACGCTGTCTCTCATCTTCACCTTCATTATAAGACTACGATTTCCTGTACACACATCAATTAAGGATATATATATATATGTATATATACAGTATGTATATATACTGTATATATAGCCCCTCTTAGTATTTAGCCAACGACCAACAGGGTGCTTGCTACACTATATATGTTTGTTTTATAACATAATTATTTGTAGCAGATTTGGTATACATTACACAAAATACGGTTAATATGTTTTAATCTTAATCCTTTCCAATAAACCCTCACACACCATGCAGCCCAAGGACAGCATCTGGTAAACTGAACAAAGCCCTCACGGTAGATGGAGAAGGACAAAAAGCCGAACCTGAGACTCCAGAACGGCTCGGAAGCTTCTTGCATTCTGTCGCTATGCATCGCCGGTTTTTTATTCTATTATTATAATTTTTTTAGGTAGCGACATTTTTGTTTTCCTTATCTTAAGTACTCAATAAATAAAATGTTTTTCTACCTATATATATGTTGTTAACCCTCTCACAAATGCTAAAACTTGGCAATATTAACAAACAGGTATACCATTTTCTAAAGCTAAACATAAAATACGAGTTTATTATCTAATCCTTTACCACAAACTCAATAACATTTAGAACAGCCCCTCTAAACGTTCACCAGTAACCTCAGCTGAACTGTATTATTAGGCGTTTATCCTACTGTATCCTAATGAGGCAGTTGGTTTTTCGAGTCCTCCTCCTTCCTCATATTTAGCCCTATTAGTTATGAGATTTCAAGACATTCGCCCCATTAGTTTGTCTATTTTTAGACCTTTTGCCCCATTTCTTTGCCAATATTAAGATATTTCGTGACATTTAGGTGTCGATTTTGTTCCTGGCGAGCGATAGCGAGCCTGTATTTGAAGAGGAATCGGCCTTCGGCCGGAACTTTTTCTACCGAAAAATTTACAAATTTATATCGAAGGGGGGTCTTGTGGGATTTTTTAAAGTTTGATAGAAGTTTAGAGAGCAAACTTAACCCCCTCCTTAAACCATTGAGCCGAACCAGTAAATTATGCTGTACAATACCGTCTGGGCTCCCTTAACTCCGACAATCATGCAACCCTAGAACAGCCATCCGAGGGTGAATTAAACATATTCTCACACTTGCAGGAAAAGGACAACAAGCGAAACCTGCGACTGCGGAACGGCCTGGTGACACAGCACGCCTACAGTGTCACGGGCCTGGCCAGAGTCAGGAGCAAGCTGGGGGAGACGCCCTTGGTTCGGTACGTGGGGTTTGGGTTGAGAGTGGTCTTGGTACAATTGCTGCACAAATAGCTGGTACTCTACAATATGATAAACTGGAGACAGTGAGCAGTGATAACAGGAAAACACTGACTCAGGCATGCTGCTGTTCCCTAAGCTGCTTGGCCGAACAGCCTCAAGTCCCTAAGGAAGGCCATGGCCACGATCAGGCTTTCCCACAGGGCGCTCAAGGAGTGTAGATTATGTTGTTAGCGTAAGTGATTGTGTAGAATTCAGTCTTCTATGATGTGTTTAATAGTATGGGGTGCCGTGTTGCTTCCTGGGCAGGTGTCGACGACGGAGATATCCAGTCTCTTCTGATAGCTCAGAAGAGCTGGATGGTGCCCACTTCTCAGCCTGGCCAGGTGGACACTGTCCTCACGAGGAAGGGAGGATTCAGAAGGATGGATTTCGGGAGGTCGTGCCTGCAGCTGCGTGTTGTCTATGAGTGATTGGTTGGAACGGCGAGAGATATGAGTATGGATGTGCTTCTGGAAGCTGGTTTGGGGTAGGTAGGGAGGGAGAGATGACAGTATTTGTGTGTGATACCGTGTGCTGGGTGTTGTTTTGATATTCTTTGGTGTCTGGGTGTGCTGCCATGTAGTGTAGTGGGTACGGTAACCTTGAAAAACAACTAGCATTGATAGACGCTTGGTTCTGTTGGAAAACTAGGTTATATTATGATGGGTGTCGATTTGACTGAGTCTGAGGTACATTGTACTCATTAATAAGTCATTATCGCACATACCAAAGTTAACCTAGACTATATTATGATAGTTAGTTCAGTATAAGCTACTTATTATGCCTTAAATCAATTTTGTGTTCAATTCACTCGGTCACACAAAATTTGTCTCTTTTCATGTCATATATCTAATCTCAAAGCATAACCAATTTGTCGTGCCCCCTCCACCTCCCCCTCTTCTCTCTCTCTCTCTCTCTCTCTCTCTCTCTCTCTCTCTCTCTCTCTCTCTCTCTCTCTCTCTCTCTCTCTCTCTCTCTCTCTCTCTCTCTCTCTCTCTCTCTCTCTCTCTCTCTCTCCCCATCTTCTCTCTCTCTCTCTCAGCATAATCATCTAATCAACTTGTCATATGCTGAGGCCTATAATCACCTTCTCACTTCCTTATCACAACACCTCCTCGACTACCACCCTCACAACACCAACACTCCTCCACCACTCCGCCACACCCTCTCACCACCACCATTCTCACTCCACCTCTACGAACGCACCCTCACACCACCATCACCACTTCCTAACACCACCACTCCCTCGTACTACCACCATTACCACTCTCCAATACCACCACCATTCCCTCATTTCACAACCCCTACCCACTCACACCACCACTCCCTCATACCACCACCACCACTCCTTTACACCACCTAAATCACTCTTCCATTCTAGTTCTTCACACCATCATCACTGAATCACACAACCACCCCTACACTCTCACCCCACAATAATCATTATTATCATCACTCATTCACACCACCATCGCCATTCCCTCACACCACCAATACCTCTCCCTCACACCACCAACACCTCTCCCTCACACCACTAATACCACTCCCTCACACTATCATCTGTCTCTCACACCATCCCCTCTCCCTCACACCAAATCACCACCCCCACTCCCTCACACCAAATCACCATCACCAACACTCTCCCCCTACACCACCAACACTCCCTCACACCACCACTCCTTGACATCACCACCAAGACTCCTCACTATTATCATCACTTCTTCACACCACCACCAACCCTCCTCCACACCACGCTTACCAACACTAGTCCCTTACATCACCATCACGTAGTGGTGATGGGCTGGTCTATCAGAGTGAGAACTGAGCGATCTCTGCCATACCCATAGCTTACTCTGACTGTTCCTTTTACTTATATATTTTCTAGATCTCAAGTGACGGCGTCTCTTCCGTGGATTGACCTCCCAATCTACCAAGATTGGAAGCCAAAGCGTCGGTTATGGCCTTGGCCTTGCTCGGGGCCTTGGGGCTGTTCGGCCAGGCAGCTTGGGGAACAACAACAACAACAACAACAACCATCATCACGTATTATCACCACCACTCTCTTATAACACCACCACTCCATAATGAAATCACCACTCTCTTATAATATCACCACCAGATCATCACACTATCACTCCCTCACACTACACCACCACTACCACTTCATCACTCCTTTACATCACCATCAATAAATTAATCAATAATCCACTCACCTCTCATTGCAGGCTACGTAACCCATGGGGCCGGGGAGAGTGGAACGGGCCCTGGAGTGAACGGTCCTGGGAATGGGACTCTCTCTCCGAACGTGACAAGGTCCTCCTCTCCGTCAGGGTCAAGAACGATGGAGAGTTTTGGTGGGTAATACAAATGAGTAAAATTTTCTTAAATGATATGTTTTGTGCGTTGTGGTGAGTAAAGAATCATTTGAATGAAGTGTTTTATGAGTTTCATTCCTTGATGAAACATTATGTGATGATTTATAGTGATTTGTGCTGTTCACTCTAATGATACGGTTTGTGCATTTTGGTAATTGGTGCAATATAAGAATTATGAATCTGCAAAGAATTGCAGCTCATAATTGACTGATGGGCCAAGATGAATGAAAGACAGCTTGAATGAGACATCTTCTGTATAAAATATACTCCATATTAATTATCTGGTCACTGATTTTCATTTGTTGTTCTCAGGATGGCCTTTGATGACTTCGCCCGCCACTTCAGCCACCTCGACCTGGTTCACGTGGGTCCGGACGACTGGATGAACGAACCAGCGCTGCATTCCAAGAAGCCGTGGCGGGCGGTGCTTGCGAGACGGAGATGGAGAACTGGGTATAATGCGGGCGGGGGTCCTAATCACACAGGTAGCTATTACATTATTTCTCATATTGTGAACTTACCTTACATTCAGTGGCTGCAAGATGTCACTGGGAAACTATCAACAATGTTGGCTGCCACTTCTGAATTCATTGCACCTGTAGAATTTAAACCCCAAAAGTCCCAATTGACATGGGCAATTAAGGTAAAGGGATGATCATTCCCTTTATCAAAATAATCGCACTAATGCTATGGAATATAGATTGTGGACTTGCAATTTCAGAAATGAGAAACACTTCGGACCTGTTGAAGTGAGAGTGGGTAAGAGTTTCTAAATATATATTTTTACCTCTCAGATCCCTGAGGGATAGACAGACTAATGAGGAAGTAAGAAGGAGGTGTGGTGTGGAGGTAGATGTGCTGGAAAGTGTGAAAAGGAACAACTTGAGATGGTGCGGCCATATGGAACGTATGGAAAGCGAGAGAATGACTAAGAGAGTGTACAAGAGCGAGGTGGAGGGACAGAGAGGGAGAGGTAGACCGAATGAGAGGTGGAAGGATGGAGTGAGGAAGTACAAGAACGAAGGCGGTGCTGGTTGGGGGGAGCGGCGTCGACTGACTGGGGACAGAGGTGCATGGGGGCGGTTCGTTCGTGGCCACCCCTTCGGGGATCACGGCATCAGGCAATAGATAGATAGACCTCTCAGATTCCTAGAGAGAGACCCTTTTTAGAATGTTTAAAAATATTTAATGCTCAATAATATATATATCTCGTTTTCTCCCACCCCAGACACGACGGCCATGAATCCCCAGTTCCATGTGCAGATCCCCCGTGCGGGCCTGTCCAAGTGTCACGTGGTGGTGTCAGTGACCCAGCAGTATGAAACCTTCCTCACGGCCCAGGACACTAAGAAGCGACAAAACCACCTCCACCCCATTGGTTTTGCGGTCTACGAGATCCCGCCCAATATGACGCGACTCACCACTCCTTTCGTCACAGAGCACGTTTGTATTTTGCGTCATCATTTGTATGATATTCTAATTAATATTTTGTGTCATGCCCCAGCGAGGGCTCGAACCCAGGCCAGTAGTGCAGCACTCCAGCACCTAACCAACTAGACCACCGAGGAGCTTAATCATGATTGTCATGTTCTTATAATAAGTACCTTCATTATCATCTTCCTCAATTAAATCTATCTATCTATCGCCAGATGCACTAATCCCTGACGGAGTGGCAATGAACAACCCTCCTTCGACAACACTTGTCCTACCTCCCAGCCCATCCCCCTCTCCACCATACATCTCTCTGCTCCAACCCTCCACCTCATTCTCAGTCTTCCCATCCCTCTTACCCCTTCCACATCACTCTCATACACCCTTTTTGCCATTCTCACGCTCTCCATTCGCTCCATGTGATCATACTGCCTCCCATACATTTCTCCCAACATTCTCCTTAACATGCGCCTCAACACCACTCCTCTCGTGTACTTCTTGGTTCGTCAGTCTGTACATCCATGCGACTCCAAAAGCTCCTCTCAGATAACTCATTCAAACTGCTCTCACTCTCGACTTGTGTCCGTCTAGCAACGTCCATGCTTCACTTTCATATGCCAAGGTGGGGACTGCAATACTCTCATGCAATGACCTCTTTGCTTCCATACAAACCTCTATTCTTCATCACCTTCCTCAATACGCCTAGAACCCTCCTGCACTCTGTCCTGTATCTCACTCTCCAAACTTCCATCCTTACTTAACACACTGCCTAGATACAATTATGTCATCTAATTTATGCACTCCCAAATACTGTCAGCTACCCATTTAACTGAATGATGTGGTCTAGTGGATGCTGTATAGTGCTGAATTTCTATCCAATATTTTTGCAGGTCAGGTTTGACCTGCCAGTTTCCTTGAGTGATAGTATTGGGGTTCATATAATTTTGTAAGAACCTTTTGCAAAAGCTAGCGCACTTGCCATAAACATATTTTTGATTTTGTCAAACACACTCTTATTTATGAATTAGTTTCTAAAACTCAAGTAATACTGCAAAATACTGTATTCAACCTAGGACTAGTGGTATATTGTGGGAACATTGTTGTGTGTGCAGATCCATTTATTTACCTACATACTGTACATACCTTTGGAACTTGTTTGCTGACATATTCGAATTTGGACATTCATCGAGCCTTTAAACAAGTTGAAAACTGAAATATTTAATAAATGCTATATACTTCTAATCTTTATTTCCATTCTAAGGTAAATAATGCAAAGTGCATTTTAAGACTATGCATTATTGATACTACACATATTAACCCAATAACGAGTAAGGTAGATTAGATATTAAACTCGTTTGGCACAGAATACAGTACTGTAATTCAGACAACACATTATAATGCTATCTATTTTCCGCAGCGGCCGATGGATGTAACGTCGCACAGCATGGCGCGGGAGACAGTGACCTTCTTCACTCTGCCACCAGGGGACTACATGGTCGTTCCTCACACCGCTCATCCCAACTCAGATGCCAAGTTCTTGCTCCGAATACTCACTGATGAACAGAGCAACATTTGGTAGGATATATTGTGTTGTAATGATGCTTTAGTATTGGAACCCGCAGATTGCTACACACCGGTATCATGATATGCGGGGGTTGTACAGGGAATTAAGGGTTAATGGGCAGGTTAAGTGTTAGGATTAGGAGAAAATGGTTGGGTGTTCCACTCTTGAATGCTGCGGGGAAATAATTAGTCCTTAAATATGTCAGTGATTGCCTGATATGTGTAGTGTATGAGGTTTTGGCTGCCTTATGTAGATCGTATATTTGTAGAGTGCAATTATTTGTCTTTGTCTATCTCAGCCAAGTAATTTATGATTTTATATAGCATCTGTTATCTGTGTAATTGTCTTGTTGCAAGTGTGTCCATTTTAATGTCTTGTTTAAGCGAAGCGACTGATGTAGTGGGCCTCTAATCATGTCTGATCCATCTTGCTGCTCTACTTTATATGGCTTCTAATATATTAATGTTATTGTGTGTGTGGATCCCAGAAGGTGTCACAGTATTCAATGAATGGCCGAACAAGTGCTTTTAAAAAGTAAAATTTTGATCTCTGCATTGCACCTACTTACGTTCCTGCCTGCGCAGGAACCCTAATGCTTTGTTGGCTTTTGCCCTAATGCTGCTAACATGTGTTGGACTCCCAAATACTTGTGTGAATGGACGGTACATAGGATGGTTTTCTGGAGGTTATAGGCAAAGGGGATGAGTTTGTTGGATTGGGTAAAATGCATATGGTGGCATTTGTCAGGTCTGAATGGCATCTGTCACTTGGCTTCCCAGTCTTCAAGAGCAGTCGGGTTGTCTTGAAGTTAAAGGCAATTGTTCATTGTGGATGTGGAACAAATGAGAGGCGAGAGGACATTGGAAGGTTACTTGAAAGAAGAAAGTATGATGTGCTTGCGCTGAATGAACAAAGATGCAAGGAGAGGTGAAGTGGGTTTTGGAAATGTGAAAGGTAGAAAGTCTGGAGTAGCTGAGGGAATCAGAGCAAAAGAGGGAGTGGCTATTATTGTAAAGGAGGAGTTAAAAGAGTGGAGAGCGGTGTCATCAAGGATAATGTGGGTGCGAATGCGGTTTAAGGGTGAAAGGTGGGTTTTTGTGAGTGCCTATGGGCCAGGAAGGGAAAAGATGACAGAGGAGGGGGAGGGTTTTGGGAAGATATGAGGAACTATCTACAAGGGTTTGAGGACAATGAAAATATGGTAGTTTTAGGGGATCTGAATGCTAGGGTAGGAAATGAACCTGTTGAGGGAGTCATAGGTAGTTTTGGCGTGGATGGTGTGAACGAGAGTGGAGCAAGATTAATTGATGTATATGGAGAGTGTAGAATGAGTTTAGGTAATACATTCTTTAAAAAAAAACGTATACACAAGTACACATGGCATAGACTTGTGAGGGGAGAGATTGTAGAGAGAGTGTCAATGGATTATGTGTTGGTGACAAGGGAAGATTATGTGGACTTCTGGATGTGAATGTGCTGAGAGGTGAGGCGGAGGGTATGGCTGATCATTATCTGGTGGAGGGAAAGATGAGAGTGAGGAGTTACAGGAGAATGTGAGACAAGCGTGAAGTAAGAGAGGTAATAAAAGTTAGTGAGTTAGAGAAGAGTGAAAAGAGAGGGAGTACAAGGAAAGACTAAATGAAAAATGGATGGAAGTGAGAGAGATGGAAGAGCAAGAAATAGAGGATGAATAGAAACAGTTTAAGGGGGGTGACCTGTTTTTGTTGTGTCCTTTTCTATCTTTCTCTGGCTTGTATCCATTTGGCCCCATTCAGCCTACTGTTTTAAGACGTTTATCCCCATCCAGGTGTCAATTTTTTACTGGTGAGCGGTAGCGAGCCAGCATTTTTTTTTTTTTTTTTGACAGCAAGCTAAATTTGTACATTTTCGATAGAAAAATGTCTCCGGCGAAGCCGGATTTCTTCATATAATGCTGGCTCGCTATCGCTCGCCAGGAAGAAATCGACACCTAGATGGGGATAAACGTCTTAAAATAGTTGGCTGAATGAGGCCGAATGGATACAAGCCAGAGAAAGAGAGAAAAGGACAGAAATAACAAAAAGCAGGTCACCCCCCTTAAGGAAGAAGTGAAAGAAAGTGCAGAGGAAGTATGTGATAAAGGGAAAGTAGGTGGCAGAGGTATCAGGAAGGGAAGTAGGTGGCAGAGGTATCAGGAAGGAAAGTAGGTGGCAGAGGTATCAGGAAGGGAAGTAGGTGGCAGAGGTATCAGGAAGGGAAGTAGGTGGCAGAGGTATCAGGAAGGGAAGTAGGTGGCAGAGGTATCAGGAAGGGAAGTAGGTGGCAGAGGTATCAGGAAGGGAAGTAGGTGGCAGAGGTATCAGGAAGGGAAGTAGGTGGCAGAGGTATCAGGAAGGAAAGTAGGTGGCAGAGGTATCAGGAAGGGAAGTAGGTGGCAGAGGTATCAGGAAGGGAAGTAGGTGGCAGAGGTATCAGGAAGGAAAGTAGGTGGCAGAGGTATCAGGAAGAGAAGTAGGTGGCAGAGGTATCAGGAAGGAAAGTAGGTGGCAGAGGTATCAGGAAGGGAAGTAGGTGGCAGAGGTATCAGGAAGGAAAGTAGGTGGCAGAGGTATCAGGAAGGAAAGTAGGTGGCAGAGGTATCAGGAAGGAAAGTAGGTGGCAGAGGTATCAGGAAGGAAAGTAGGTGGCAGAGGTATCAGGAAGGAAAGTAGGTGGCAGAGGTATCAGGAAGGGAAGTAGGTGACAGAGGTATCAGGAAGGAAAGTATGTGGCAGAGGTATCAGCAAGGAAAGTAGGTGGCAGACGTATCAGGAAGGGAAGTAGGTGGCAGAGGTATCAGGAAGGAAAGTAGGTGGCAGAGGTATCAGGAAGGGAAGTAGGTGGCAGAGGTATCAGGAAGGGAAGTAGGTGGCAGAGGTATCAGGAAGGGAAGTAGGTGGCAGAGGTATCAGGAAGGGAAGTAGGTGGCAGAGGTATCAGGAAGGGAAGTAGGTGGCAGAGGTATCAGGAAGGGAAGTGAGTCGTGGAATGATCTGGTGAGAAAGGCAGTTGAGGAAAAGAGACAGTGGTTTGAGAGGGTTTTACAGGATGGTAGTGTTGAGGTATGGGAGAGGTACAAGGAAAAAAGGAGAGAGGCGAAACGGAAGATTAGAGAAGCGAAGAAAAGTGCAAATGAAAGGTGAGGTCAGAGATTGAGTGAACATTTTGAGGAACGAAAGAAGATGGTCTGGAAGGAGGTAGCTAGAGTAAGGAAAGGAGAACAAAAGAAGGAAAAGTTGGTGAAAGATGCAAATGGAGAGTTATTAGTGGAAGGTGTGCAAGTGAGGAAAAGATATATTGAGTATTTTGAATATTTGCTAAATGTAAGAGATGGAAGGGAGGCAGTGGTTGATGGAGATAGATTACCCAAGCTATCCAGGTAGCAGGGAAGAATGAGGTGAAAGAAGTAGTGAGACAAATGAGAGCGGAAAAAGCAGAAGGTATGGAAGGTATTGCTGTGGAGTGTATTAAGAAGGGTGGAGATGTAATAATAGATTGACTGGTGAGAATATTCAATGTGTGTTTTGTTGTGTCAATGGTACCATTAGACCAGAGGAGTGCATGTATTGTGCTGTTGTACAAGGGGAAGGGAGACCGTCAGGAGTGTTCAAGTTATAGAAGCATTAGTTTAAAACAGTTGTTGAAAAGCTGTATGGCAGGGTGTTCATCGAGAGGATAATGAAGGGTAAAGAATGTGCAATAGGAGAAGAGCAGTGTAGTTTTAGGAGGGGAAGAAGGTGTGTGGATCAGATTTTTTGCAGTAAGACAGCTATGCGAAAAGTATTTAGAAAAACATAAGGAGGTATTTTAGGCTTTTATGGATTTGGAAAAAGCGTATGATAGTGTGGACCGGGAAGCAATGTGGAAGGTGCTAAAGATTTATGAAATTGGAGGAAATTTGTTAGGAGCAGTCAAGAGTTCTTATAAAAAGAGCAGAGCGTGTGTTAGAGTAGGAAATGAGTTGAGTGAATGGTTTGAGGTAAATGTAGGTCTGCGACAGGGTTGTGTAATGTCACCATGGTTGTTTAATGTATACAGTATATAGATGGTGTGGTGAGGGAGGTAAAAATGAGAACTATGGGTAGAGAATTGGGTTTAGTTGGAAAGAATGGTGGAGATTGGGAGTTGAATCAGTTGCTGTTTGCTGATGACACAGCATTGGTGGTGGATTTTGAGGAAAAGCTGCAATGAGTAGTCAAAGATATTGGAGTGGTATGTGGGAGGAGGAAACTGAGGGTGAATGTCAATAGAAGTAAAGTGATGGTGTGTAATAGAGGTGCTCGTAGGATAAATCTAAATGTACGGCTGGATGGGGAATTACTGGAACAAGTGGAGTGTTTTAAATATCTGGAAGGCGTGATAAGCAGGGACTCAGAGGTGGAAATGGAGGTAAGACAGAGAGTATGTGAAGGAAGGAAAGTTTTTTGAGCAATGGGAAGTATGTGGATGATGAGAAATCTCGGAATGAAAGCTAAAAGTGCAATGTATCAAGGGATAGCTATACCAACAGTGATTTATGGGACTGAGACATAGGCTCTTAAGGCACAAGAGAGAAGAAAGTTGGATGTGATTGAGATGGGCTGCTTGAGTATGTGTAGTATGACACGTAGAGACAGATTGAGGAATGAAGAGGTACGTAGGAGAGGGAGACATCAGAAACCCTTGTCGGCCAGAGTGGACAGAAGGGTGCTGTGCTGGTATGGACATGTGAGAATGGGAGATGAAGGCTTTCAAAGAGAGTGTGTGAGTCAAATACAAAGGAAGTTAGAGGGATAGGAAGACTTCGGTTGAGATGGAGAGGTGGTGTAGTAAAAGTGTTGGAAGGTAGAGGGATGACTGTAGAACAGGCAAGAGAAGTGGTAATGAATATGAATGTATAGAGAATGCTTGTGAATAGATAAGTGATAATGTGGTCATTGGGAGAGGAGTTCGGGTGACAGTTGGACTAGATAATAGTCTGTCAGGCGCCTGGCCCGGGGAGCCAGTGTATATGAAGTGTCATGCCTGGATGTGAGGTGGGCAGGCATTGTGGTGTGCTCCGTTGGTTGCGTGTCTGCCTGCTGAGACCGGAACCTCTCCAGGAGGTCTGGGGCCGGGAGAGTGCTGGTGGCCATTAGTTATCCTTGATCTCTAGGTCTTCTGGGCAACCTAGATGTGTGTCAATTTGTATTTTTTTTTTTACATGTGTTGTGTTGTCCCTGTTCGGGCTCTGTCTCGAGTCGGCCACCCCCAGCTATGGCGTATGTGCCTGAGTATATACATACAATACAATTGATCAGTATACTAAGCGGCCGCGCGGATATATATTAAGCTGGAATCGACATACTGAGATAAATTAGGTTTCTACTTGGTTAAGCATCACATATGTTTCTAGATTCTAGAATCTGCTCAATAATATATGAATGTAGCTCTCTTAATACATGAATCTTAGTGTGAAACATATTATATTGGGAATTATACCCCATATCAGTTGGACTAAACCTTGCTAATGTAGATCTATGAAATATGTATTAATCTCAATCTTCGTTGCCAATCTTCAGGAATGATTGGACAAAACTATCACCCTTCTGGTTTGTAACCACATAACTATGCTGCTTTTATACAGCGTATTTTGAATATGTAGTTTATATGATTGTTATTTATATTTCTTTGTTGCAGGGAGGTGAACGAGGACAACATGGTCTTCCGCTCCATCAGTCTTGAAAGGCTGGATGATGGAGTCAAATTGGTCAGTCTTGATATGCTTAAATATTATTAGGCCTGAATATGTGCAGTGCAGTGAGAAGTGGTAACAAATAAATTGAATTTTTTGATGTACTGATTCAATATTTTAAAACATTTCCTTGAATACATGGCTAGAATGTTCCCTCAATTACTGTTCAATCTCAAGTTCGCCAAATATGGGTGTACCAACTTGTGCAGGTGAATGTATGTTGGCTTTAGAGTCACATTATGGTACATGCGGAATTCCCCAAACCATTTAAGGGGGGTGGTTGGTTTTTATGGACCCCCTTCATGGTTATCCCCATTAGTTTTAAGATCTTAAGACGTTCGCGTCATTAGTTTGGCGATTTTAAGACCTTTTGTCCCACATATGTGTCAATATTTAGACCTTTTGTGCCATTTAGGTGCCATATTTTTCCTGGCGAGTGATAGCGAGCCTGTAATTTAGGAGGAACCAGCCTTCAGCCGGGAGATTTTTCTACCGGAATATTTACAAATTTATCTAGTAGGGGAATCTTGGTGATGTTTTTCTAAGTTTGATGGAGGTTTAGGGAAGAAACAAGAAAATAATATATACATATATAAATTGAGCAAGAAATAAACCCTACCCCCTGAACCTGCTTTGTGATGTCTCAATAAGTACCGTGGAACTACTATAGTCTATTGGCTGTAAGTAAGCGAGAAATCATGACCTCTGTAACTCACAAACGACTAGAGTAATCAAGCTAATATTTCTACCATTTGGGAAGAGTCTGTCAAGGAATAGATGTGGAAACTTACAGCTAATTTGCTCTAGACCTGTTTTAGTTACAGAGGATAGAAGTCATGATTTCTCGCCTACTTACAGCGAATAGATGATAGGTGTGCCATTTGATAAGAATTTCACATGTCTTTGAGCAATTTTGTTTTATCTTAATTAATGTTGGTCACTTTACTATTCCAAAAAACAACATTTTGATCCAGATGTTAGCAATTAATATCTGTAATATCAAAACTGATGACTGAGATTACTTGCTCAAGATAAGAAAGTGTTATTGTGTTTTTAAGATAAATGAGGGATTAATAGTTACACCGGCTTTTATTTCCATTCGTATTAAGGGGGGTGACCTGTTTTTGTTCTGTCCTTTTCTATCTTTCTCTGGCTTGTATCCATTTGGCCCCATTCAGCCTACTGTTTTAAGACGTTTATGCCCATCCAGGTGTCAATTTCTTACTGGTGAGCGGTAGCGAGCCAGCATATTTTTAATTTTTGTTAGACAGCAGGCTAAATTTGTACATTTTTCGATAGAAAAATGTCTCCGGCGAAGCCGGATTTCTCCATTTCTTCATATAATGCTGGCTCGCTATCGCTCGCCAGGAAGAAATCGACACCTAGATGGGGATAAACGTCTTAAAATAGTTGGCTGAATGGGGCCGAATGGATACAAGCCAGAGAAAGAGAGAAAAGAACAGAAATAACAAAAAGCAGGTCACCCCCCTTAAGCTACACATCTAGTTTAGAAGGTTCTACCCACAAAATGTTTCAAACTCTATGATTATCCTTGAATGTTCATTGCTTTTCATAGTTAAGGGCACCGGGTACCTGCTTTACCTATTGAATGTGTATACTTGGCAGAAAGTCATTGCTAAAATTCTTAAATAATTATAGTGATATCAAGTGTTCTAATTCAGTGAAAACGTTCCTTTCTCTTTTGTACATGACCAGAGAGAGAGCCGAACTATGCTACAGAAACTTCTGCACAAATATCCTCCAGAATTGGAACCTCACCTCTTCCACAAGTTCCTTAAAAGCAACTGGAAACGTAAGTCTTAGCAACAGTATTTGATTAATGAGAAAAATATGTCCAGTTTGCCGAACATATTCCATTTCTCGACCATCTCAGCAAATCGTAACTTGGCAGCGCCGCACCCACCTCCCCAACCCCCCTCCCTCATTCCACCTCCTACCAATAGTGGAAGGTAGGAGGTGGAGCAAGGGAGGGGGGTTAGGGAAGTGGATGAAGGGCTGCCAAATCACGACCTCAACGGAATAGAATATGTGCGGCAAACTGTACATTATACTTTGAAGATGATTATATATGAAGGATATGAAGGAGTAGTATGAAAATGTGTATAGGTAGCGCCAATGAACTTGACAAATATCTTGACCCTTGATCTCTTCGTAACTCAAAAGAACCTTGAGCAAACTGGCTGTAAATATGCACACCTATTTCCTGGTGGACTCATCCCAAATGTTAGAAATGTCAGCCCGATTGCTTTCCTATATTTTGAGTTACGAGAAGTTAAGCGGTCAAGATTATTGTCAAGTTCGTTGGCGCTACCTATAGTAAGATCACACCTTGAATGCAGTTGAGCAAGAAGTCATAAAGGAAAACCTATGATACAGAAAATCAAATCAATATAACTTGTTTTAGCATAGGGTAGAAAAGTGTTGTTAGAAATTGAGTGCTAATGATTGTCCCTCCAATCAGTATCATATAATTATGTGATTTTTCAGAGTTCCTGATTAAGAAGCTGGTTAACCCTTTTGAGTACCAGTGACGACGTGTTATATTATATTCTAGCTATAATTAGACGATGGTATTTGGCTTAGGAAGGATCTGTGGTGGTTGTTGTTGTTGTTGTTCCCCAAGCTGCCTGGTCGAACAGCCCCAAGGCCCCGAGCAAGGCCAAGGCCATAACTGAGCGCCCCCACAGAACCCTCCCTGCCGACCACAATAAAGCCTGGGTGACCGAAGCCACTCCATGGCGGGGAGCTGAGGAGGGTGCGGAAACGCCCAGGAAACCAAAGACCCAACCGGGGCCCTGTGCCCCTCAGCAATTATGAAGAGAAAGTTGAGGGGCAAAGGAAAAATGTGACGCTTTGGCTTCCAATCTTGGTAGATTGGAAAGTCAATCCACGGAAGAGACGCCGTCACTTGAGATCTAGAAAATATATAAGTAAAAGGAACAGTCAGAGTAAGCTATGGGTATGGCAGAGATCGCTCAGTTCTCACTCTGATAGACCAGCCCATCACCACACTCTGTGGTAGTTAAAAGGGTTGGTTGAGATAGTTTGAAGCCTTATTATTGGTAGAGGTCCTTCCTAAGCTGAATAAAATCATCTAATAGTTGCCAGAATAGGATGAAAAGGACGTCCTTGGCACTGAACGGGTTAAGCTTGTAGTATTTCTGATGATTATAAGTAACCCTAGCAGCATGGTGTGACCTTCCTTGCTTTGAGACTGGGTAGGTTTGTGATTTTATTCAGCATTTTTTGGCTAGAAACTGTAACATTATCCCAAGAACTTTTTCCGAGTTTCTGGTTGCGATGCCTACCCTGGAGCTGATGAAGAGTGTTAGCAAGTTAACATCGATTGTAGTTGTGTCTTATCTATTTTGTTTCTCTCTCTCTCTCTCTCTCTCTCTCTCTCGCTCTCTCTCTCTATCTATCTATCTATGTTGTCGTGCTTGAAATTAAAATATAATGATCTGGTGTTTCAGAGTTCCTGGTAGAGAAGCCTACCCTGGAGCTGGTAAAGAGTGTAATCATGCTACGAGACTACAACATCAGTGGAAGAGTGGCCTTGTTGGACCTGCCAGGGCTGCTTCTCATGCTACAGTTTTGGAAGGTGGGTTATGTTGAGATTATGCTGGGCTTACATCATTCTTTTACAATTTAAGCATCATGTACAGTAGCCTTTCTAATTTACGATATTTTTTTTCATTTACATATTTGTCGTACTAGATTTCAAATGACAGTATAATAGAAATGCTACGTTACGATTGTGTTGTGCTTCATCATTCTTATACAATTTATACATCATGTACAGTAGCCTTCCTAATTTACGAGTTTTCCGTTTACAAATTTATCGTACTATATTTCAAATTACATAGTAATAGAAATGCCACGTGAGAATGGTGGTTAAATAAACAGACCTATCCTCATATAAAGATTTTCTAAAAAAAAAAACAAAAAAAAAACACACACACACACACACACACACACACTGAAAAAATGGAACTTCAAGAGGAGCGTATTTTTATAATGTTATTTATAAAGGTAACTGGACAACTCAACTAGTAGACCATTTCAACCAGTAGCTCTCAACCAGTACCAAATAAGCCAATACGGTTAGGTTAGGTTAGGTTAGTACTATATTTTGGCACTGGTTTGGTTGGTCTTGGTTAATTTGACACTGGTTGAGAGCTACTGGTTGAAATGGTCTACTGGTTGAGATGTCCTGGAACCATTTATAAAGCTTCCTGCTTAATCAACTACGAACTGATTGAGAAATGACCTTGTTAAATCGACCTCTTTATTCCTATAGGCATAGATATTGTGCGGGAATGGAGTGGGGCTTATGCTGGTAACGCTACATAGTTATTGTGTATCATGTATTGGTCTCTTCTTATACTTCTGCTATCTCTGTTTTGCACACCCATTTGGTTTGATTAACTTACTGCATAGTTAGCATACTTTTCATTTAATATTATGCTTCGAATATGAGACTGAATTTTGTAAAGCCACAACGGGATAAGGGCTCTGCATTGTTGTCTTACTTGTATTGATGTTCTTGAATTGCCTTTAACGCATTATGGCTATACATGTGATAAGAAGGTTAACCCATACTGTACGAGGGACGTCATTTGTATCATATTCTAGCAACTATTAGAGGATTGTATTCAGCTTAGGAAGGACCTCTAGTAATAATAAGGCTTCAATCTATCTCAACCAACCCTTATAACTACACCAGATCCTTCAAAAGCTGCATAATATCGTCTAAATATAGCTAGAATATAATATAGCACACGTCGCTGGTACTCAAAGGGTTAACTGTGCTAAAGATGCTCTCAGATGGCATTCCTAAAGTTCAACCGTGGGTACCCCGACAAGACATCCTCTTATCACCTGCAGTCGGCCCTGTGGGAGGTGAGGGCTCTACAGAATCTACATTTAAGCATAATTCCTAGAAAGCCTCATACCATCTTTTCTATTTCCTACCCAGACGGCATTCCTGAAGTACGACCGCGGGCACTCTGGCAAGACGTCCTCCTATCACCTGAGACCAGCCCTCTGGGAGGCGGGCGTGACAGTCTCCAACAAAGTGCTAGAGTGTTTAGTTCTCAGGTTTGCCAAAAATCGTGTGCTCACCTCCGAGGCCTTCCTTATGGCTCTTGTTAGACTTCACCTTGCTCATGGTAAGATGTAGATCTCAGTAGATATTTAAGATACCATATATCCTCATAGATACTCATGTTCCGGTAAACACTAGATATCGGTAGATACTATAAATGCAGCTGATAATGTTGTTACTATAGTCTATTTTTTCCCAGGTGATGGTATATTGAATCCCTTAGCAGATGATTTTTCGATACTTAATGGACAAATATGAAACTACTATGGTGTGTCGTATTAATGCCAAGTTTTAATAATTAGCATAATATTTCGCTACAAAATCTACGTTATAGCTGAGTAACCAAGATAGTAACATGGCAGTTTACCCTCAGCTGGAAAAAAATAGACCATAGTAGATATTGTCAATAGAGAGTGAACAATATATAATCATGCTATACAAAACGAGTAAGATAATCGGTGACCGGTCAACTCAACCAGTAGCTCTCAACCAGTACCAAATCAACCAATACGGTTAGGTTAGGTTAGTACTATATTTTGGCACTGGTTTGGTTGGTCTTGGTTGATTTGGCACTGGTTGAGAGCTACTGGTTGAGATGACATGAACCAAGATAATCTTGTGCTAGGCTTTTCTGTTATATATGAATATAATCTTGTAAGCAATTATATTTGTTTATTACACTGATTGGGTAAGTTAATAGTAATTCGATGCATGTGTTGTTACTGCATATGTCACATTCATGAAGCTTGTTTACTGATAATAAACAATTTGTTTCCAGAACGTTACCACAGTATTGACACCAAAATGAAAGGAAATCCTCTCTCACTTGAAGAAGTAAGCCTTGCTTTCTCGTACAATTATTTTTTGCCTATAATGATATATATATATCAATTCTAATGAAGACCATATTGCAATAATTTTGAATAAAGTTTCTAGGTGTCCACAACTGTTACATGGCAACCAACTAATTGTCAAATGTAAAGGCTTTTCAGAGACCATCATGCATGCCGGCATAGGCAGCCAGATCAATTTACAATATTGAGTTCCATTGTTTCTTATTTCCAGCTAAAAGACATGCACATTAAGCATCATTCTTCTCTTATATAGATGTTACTGATGTTTATTATATTTACAGATGATTCTAATGACGACGTACTCCTGATCAATGCTTGGCTGCCATCGATAGTAACGAACTCTGCCATGTTTAGTGTGAAGGCTTTAGAGGCTCTATAAGGAACGGTTGCCAAACAGGAACCTGCGATAATTCTTTTGGAGAGACCGAATTTAATGCTGTAACTGTTATATATCGAGCTCAAAGCTGAATTCACGAGCTTAAGCCTTTTGTAATAGTGTTCGTCGAAGTGGGAGAGACCCGGCATTCATTTTACAACTAAACAATATCCCGTTGCGGTGGTTAAATCCAGACAGTGGATGGGACTCGTTAGCCTTGGTGGGCAACCCATCTAGGGGAATAAACCCTAAACAAATTACCGATGGGCGACACGCTCATCGGTGCCTTGCAGGTGGCGAACTCTATACCAGATAACACTTCCACACCATTTGTTCTTGGTTCATTACTTTGGCAAAATTAATGTACTCTGGCATAACCAACCAGCAGCAGTTGATGACAATTGAATCGAGTTGGTATTTGAAACCTATATCGCACCTAGATCATATTATAATGATCTATAATGAATGAAAAATGCTTCGGTGGTTCATAACATTATATTGAGTCGGAATGAAAAATACAGTGGTCATTAAGGGAGCTCACCTCCCTTTTTTTCTCTTTCTCTCCCTTTCTTATTGGCTTATATCCATTCGGCCCCATTCAGCCTACTGTTTTAAAGGTGGGGGTGCATGAGTTGAGGTAAACATGGAAAAATAATCGCCAACCTGCATATAATTATCTTGTAAAATGCAATGTCACTGAAATAATTATTAACAATGGTATAAAGGATTTTGCAGAACGTCTATACCGGGCCTGTGACGTCACATAAGTATCCTTATCCTAGACTGGATGGTGGACTTACACTCCTGTGACGTCACAGGCCCGGTATAGACGATTTACAAAATCCTTTATACCATAGTTAATCATTATTTCAGTGCCATTGCATTTTGCAAGATAATTATGTACAGCTTGGCGATTATCATTCCATGTTTATCTCAACCCATGCACCCCCACCTTTAAAACATTTACCCCCATCCAGTTGTCAATATTTTCCTGGCAAGGGGTAGCGAGCCAGCATATATATTTTTTTTGTTTTGACAGCAAGCTAAATTTGTAAATTTTTCGATAGAAAAATGTCTCCGGCGACGCCGGAGTTCTCCATAAAATGCTGGCTCGCTTCCGCTCGCCAAGAAGAAATCGACACCTGGATGAGGATAAACGTCTTAAAACAGTTGGTTGAATGGGGCCAAATGGATACAATCCAGGGAAAGAGAGAAAAGGAGAGAAAGATGAAAAAAAAACGGTGACCCCCCTTAACGAATGAAAGTGAGTTGGAGTATCTAATTACTTGTCTAACAGTTGACTGTGACGGTAAATTTTTTTTTTTTATATCTACGATATGGAAAATAAGTACATGTGAGTTTATTTAATTCACCGATTCTATTTATATGGCTGAGGAGAGTACCTTGAAACATTTTCTGAATATATCAAATTAATCGACGCATCGTGAGGAAACTGTACATTTTGTAAATAAGATAAAGATATTATAGACAATATTTTTACTTGATGAATGACGCTGTTCACACATTAATCGTATTATAAAGTTCCGCGAGCCGTGGCATGGTCAGTAGCGTGTCTGACTGCTGAAAGGGTTGGCAGTTCGATCCCACTCTGTGCCATTGGTAGACGTCATGAGTTTGGACACTCGGGTCTAGCAATTTGTGGCAAATGTCCTGTAAAGTCCCTGTAACAAGGGCAAGCCCTAGCCCTGTCAATCCAGGGAGTGCAAGGCTTTAAAAACTGCATCATCTTCATCTGCATCGTAAAGTGATGTGAAAACGTTGATGGAGAAGAACAGTGAGAAGGTTGATAATGATTATGAAATCAGAAAAGTTGCTAGTTATAATATATACACCGCACGAGGAGGAGCAGTTTATTGACAGCCCTCCTCTTAGAGCTTCTTCAGGTCAATACAGCTATAAGTGAAATGTTATCCATACAATACTCCTCCTCCAATGGTGTTTACATTATATATCGATGCTACTAAAGAATGTTGTTTAGTAGAGTGGTGGAAATCTAAAGGTTGTGATATAAAAAAGCGATATTATTAACCCATAAACGGTAACCATCCTCAATAGGTGTTTTTGTGGTGCACTGCGACCGTTCTCAATAGATCCAGAGCATAAAAAAAAAATTTAAAGCACCCCACTGGCACTCAAAACAAAGAAATTTGTGATTAGGTGAGATAGTTCCCCTCCATTACTTGCTACCACTCCTACATATGTGTCCCCCCCCCTTCCTCCCCTTTCTCCCTCCTCCTCCTCAATTATCAGCTATTTTTCCTCTTATTCCCCCTTTTATCGGGTAATTTTCCGCACGAATTTCCCTTATGTGGTGTCTTTAACACGGGCGAGGCAGCTAGAGATCCTTGCAACACAGAGACTTCTACTCGGAGCCGTCAGTGTTGCTCGAGAGCTCGGGAAGGGAGCATATACACCGCCCCGGCTCTCGCTTCATGATACGATCGGGCGGCAATAATACGTCTTTTTCACCTCCCAAATGCTATTCTCACTTCATTTATTGCTCTTAAATGTTCATATGTTCATATTAAAAGCAAAATAGGTGCCTGTGGATCAGTAATAATTATAAATATGGTATATATGACAATTTTCGTCAGAATAGAACCAAATACCTTTGTATGGCGGGAGGGTTTGAACTATCATAGCTTCGCGCTTTACGAGTTAAAGCAATGTTATCAATTTGATGGTTGCTACAAAATATATAACATTGCTGGAATAATTATTTCACTTCGTACTAAATTAAACAGTGGTGCTGCTCAAAACTGTGTATGTTCTTAATATTTACGTAAGTGAAAACATGCAATGATCAGTAATTCCTAGTAAGCATGAATAGTCTATCTATCTATATGCTCAGGCCCAATCCCACTTTTCCATTTTTTTTTTTAATTTTCCTCTTATTTTATTGTTGTTATTATTTGTGTGGTTTTTTTTTTTGGGGGGGTGGCATTAATAGTAAATTATATTAAATATATTGCATTAAAAATTCAACATCAAAACATTGCACAAGAGCTATGAAATTTAAAAATCTTTATGCCCTGACCAAGACATCATGGGAAGCATTTCTATTAGTTGATACGATACACGAACCTTTAAGTGACATGGAAACTATGACCAGATTTTTTCATCCGAAGAATTTTATCGAAATGTCGAAAGGAATACGACCGTGATCAGTGTTGAAAGTGTACAGAATGTATGCTCATTAGTCGAGTTATTCATATTCTTAAATAATTTTCATTTGGTATGATATGCCAAATCTAACCAAAATATTATGCACAAATATCTTGTTGTGCGTACAGTGCAGCATATTGTGTACACGCACTCTCAAATGTGCATGCCTATGGTATTTTATGTATATTTGCATATATAATTTATAGTGAATACATACAAGTGCGCAGCTTCAGTCAACGAAATAGCTAATATATTCTTTTGTTATATGAAATACTGGTTGAAAGTTTCACACAAACCATACATTTGTAATCAATTTTGTGGATGAGTTGGTTACCCCAACTCCATATACATACAAGTTTAAAGACCGTTTTGTCCACAGAGAGTGTGGTTACAGTCTCAAGTCCTAGATGGCGGCTTTCCAGGCGACCCTGTCAAGGGCTGCTTCTGTTGTCAACTTCTATATTTTGAGATTGAACCGGAGTAACTGATCCCACATCTTTCTAGGTCTATCCCTATGTGCAAGCTCCCACCACGTTCACATTCCGGCATTTCTTCACCCAGCATTGATCATCCATTATCTCCTCATGTCCAAACCAACCAAGTGTGCTCATATGCTTCACTTCACTGATACCTGACGGGCATAAATAATATACAATATATTTACAGTATACAGTATATTCAAAATGCTTCCTTAACCATTTTTATGAACAATGCAAAACAAAGTAGTGTTCTTATTAGCAACTACTGATATGCTTATGTTTGTTATGCTGTGCGATTTGCTTACCAGTACAATAATTATTCAACTTGTGTTGAGTATGTAATTAATCCAAATACCTGAGGCTAAAATGTCTGCTGCTACCTCGACGCTACCAACACATATCAGTTATTAAGGGGGGTCATCTACTTTTTTCTCTCTTTCTCTGGCTTGTATCCATTCGGCCCCATTCAGGCAACTGTTTTAAGACGTTTATCCCCATCCAGGTGTCGATTTATTCCTGGCGAGCGATAGCGAGCCAGCATTGTATGGAGAAATCCGGCTTCGCCGGAGACATTGTTCTATCGAAAAATGTACAAATTTAGCTTGCTGTCAAAACAAAAATCTATATGCTGGCTCGCTACCGCTCGCCAGGAAATTACCCCCATTACTTGAATGGGGGTAAACGTCTTCAAACAGTAGGCTGAATGGGGCCGAATAGATACAAGCCAAACAGAGAGGGAGAGAAAGAGAAAAAAAGCGAGGTGGGCCCCTTTAACATCCGTGGGATCTGCCATGTGTGGGCCAATCCGCTTTAAGCAGAGTCCCATTATCTTATGTTCGTAGGTGGCTTATTCCAGCTTGGAGAAACAGTATGAATGTGTCTCTTGCTGATCCTCCCTACCCCTTGTTGAAGTAAGGGCCGGCTACTGACTGACTTATGTTCGTAGGTGGCTTATTCCGGCTTGGTGAAGCAGTATGAATATGTCTCTTGCTGATCCTCCCTACCCCTTGTTGAAGTAAGGGCTGGCTACTGACTGACTGACTAATGGATTAATTCCCAGAAGTTCTCAACAATTTCAGAAATTGCTTCATGATAGCCAGAATAATATTAATTTTGGCTCATCGCTTTAATGGATACAAGTGAGGTCAAATTCTATCACTAACGTATCTTTTCATATTCTGAACGGATGGTTGTAGGAGATTTTCAGGTATTTCAATTGTAAACTCTTCTAACCAAGTTCAGATACTAAGCTGAACAGAATGTGGGGATGAAGATAAGTTTGGCATGTACGATAATTTAAGGGGGGTGACCTGCTTTTTTTTTTTTCTCCTTTTCTCTCTTTCTCTGGCTTGTATCCATTCGGCCCCATTCAGCCTACTGTTTAAGACGTTTATCCTCATTCAGGTGTCAATTTTATCCTGGCGAGCAATAGCGAGCCAGCATTGTATGGAGAAATCCGGCTTTGCCGGAGAAATTTTTCTATTGAAACATTTAGCCTGCTATCAAAAACATGTGTTTAAATATGCTGGCTCGCTACCGCTCGCCAGGAAAAAATCGACACCTGGATGGGGATAAACGTCTTAAAACAGTAGGCTGAATGGGGCCGAATGGATTTAACCCAGAGAGAGAGGTAGAGAGAGTGAAAAAACGAGGTGGGCCCCCTTAACCTCTCCGTGTCTGAACTGTTCCAAGTGCACCACGAATTCTTGACTGCGACTGTACATTAAAGCCGGTGTCACACGAGCGCATTTTCGAGCAATTTCTACGGGCAATTATGGTCTGGAAGCTTACAAAAATTACAGTTTATCAGAATTCAGCCGCCTAACATACTCTACCTTCAGTCTAGTTGCCGATACTCGCGCGAAAATGTCCCGAAATAATACGAGAAAAAACTTGCTCATGGAAAATTGACGGAAAAAGCGCTCGTGTGACAGCGGCTTTAGGTGAGCGCAAATATGTATCACCACGACATAGAAAGGTAACATACTTGATTAACCGATGTAGATTATATAAAAAAAGCTTTAATTGAAGAGTAAAGCCAAAGATGAAATATTTAATATATATATATTTAAGCTTTATCAGAGCTATTACTTATTATCTTTGTATAGGAGATTGTATAGATATAGTTGAATAAATGTCATTGTAAATAAATATCATCCAATGAACCTTAGTATTATTTGCCTCACCTCCGCATGGAAAAGTAATATAAGATACACTATAGTCCGTTCATTGTAGGTTGGGCAGAAATAGTAACCCCTAACCTTCCATAACTCACAAAGGACGAGAGTAATCGAGCTAATATGTCGACCAAATTGTAAGACTTGGCTAGGGAATAGGTGTATACATTGACGGCTCATTTGCTCTAGCCCATTTTGAGTTACAGAGGTTACGATTTCTGCCCAACCTAGAATGAACGGACTATTTATATAAATACGAGTTTGAAGAAGGTATGTTTGAACTCGAATTGGAATACGCGTTAACTCCTGGTTATTTGATGTCCTCAACCCCAGTGCTCTACATGCAACAAACTTTTAACGCTTGGCCATTTTTTTTTCGCAGACGGTCGTAAGTATTCCCATCTCCGATCTATTTATTTCGGCAATAACCATTTTACTGATATTTTTGCAGATTCTTCGTCCTTCTAAGAATCTAAGCCTACCGTATACTCCGCTTCCTCAACAACAATACTCTCTACCACAGATTTGATTCCCTCTTGCTCCTGCCGACCTAATCTTGAATGATAGTCCTTTTTTTAGCTAATCCTTTGGACCAGGCCTGTGGGAGTTATTTCGGGGAACTCTGTTGTCTGGTTAAAATTAGTTATATATATACCGGTATATATATATATATATATATATATATATATATATATATATATATATATATATATATATATAATATAATGTATGGAAAGTATATAGTGGTTATAATAGTTTACCATAGGTGTTTTGTTTGTTTCCACTCTCTTGAAGATCGATTTATTTATTCTATCAATAGTTAGATAGAATTTCCTTTGTTGTTGTGATATATACAGTGTGTACATGATTTGTTGAAGGTAAGCATTATATTATTGATTTAGTGTTTAAATACGTATTTATTTATATAAAAATTATATCTATCATGTATGTGTCCGTCTATCTTCCCCTCTGAACGGTGTGCATAACAGTGTAAGAACTTAGGCCTTCAAATATTGCTACAATCATATCTATATTTCATTAACCCTTTAAATTAGCATTACCATATTTCTTTATACTATTATAGCTATCATTATTCCTTATCTGCCTTATATATATATATATATATATATATATATATATATATATATATATATATATATATATATATATATATATATATATATTGTATATCATGTATATATTTTTCTTTCTTTCTTTTTGCGTAAAATCAATCTCCTAACCGAAATGTGATTCTAATCCTTCGAGCCAGCCCTGTGAGAGTTATGCCCAAAACTCAGTGGTCTGGTTAAACTAATTTATATAATCATAATAATAGCTAGCATTAAGTGATTTTATGAAGTTTTGGAAGGGCCTGTGGGAGTTAAAGGTGAATTATTATGTTTACATCTTCGATTCCATGATATCCTTCTCGTTCTCTTTAAAATCTGTTAATATTATCCAGACTTAACAGAATTACGATATCTTATACTGAAGAGTATAATATACAGTATAGGTATTTGCCAATTATTCATATATTTATTATTATTATTATTATTATTATTATTATTATAATATATTTATATTATATATTAGATTGTGTGTGTGTTGTGTTGTGGTGTCCATGTTCGGGCCATTTCTCTAATCGGCCACCCCAGGTATGGGATATATATATATATATATATATATATATATATATATATATATATATATATATATATATACGGCATAATATTTTTTTTTTTTTGACACCGATGCAATTTTCGTGCGGAAAGGGTTTCTTTGTTAACTTTTTCGATACGATGACCCAACATTTTCATTTATTCTTGCTTCTGATAATCGATTTGATTTAGTTCCGGCAAGGACCTCGACGACGCCGGTGTCACACGGATAGTTTAGCGGCAGATGTATGGGAACTATAGTATCAGAGTCAAAAATTAGGTAAAATGAGTCTACTAACTGACAATTTTCTCTTACAGGACTGCCAGGTGTTTGTTAATTTCATTAATCGACTTTAAGAGTAAAGTTGGTTGGTGGAGAGAACGTAATAATTATGACTGTATATTGTATCTTAGAGCTCGTAATTGTGTCTATCTATCTATCTATCTATATACTCAGGCTCAATCCCCCCACATTTTTGTTTTGTTTTCGTAATTGTGAACAGTCGCCAATGTAATATACGAGTAGCCAATGTAATATACGAGTCGCCAATGTAATATACGAGTAATATACGAGTCGCCAATGTAATATACGAGTAATATACGAGTCGCCAATGTAATATACGAGTCGCCAATGTAATATACGAGTCGCCAATGTAATATACGAGTCGCCAATGTAATATACGAGTACACAGCAAAATAGATCAAAATAACTCGATGACCTGTATCACATATTCAAGGCTCCGATAAATGAAGCCTGTGCAATAATTCCCGGTCAACTCAATGAGTAGACCATTTCAACCAGTAGCTCTCAACCAGTACCAAATCAACCAACACGGTTAGGTTAGTACTATATTTTGGCATTGGTTTGGTTGGTCTGCGTTAATTTGGCATTGGTTTGGTTGGTCTGGGTTAGTTTGGCACTGGTTGAGAGCTACTGGTTGAAATGGTCTACTGGTTGAGACGACATGGAACCCTGTGCAATAATTCCCACATGAGCATCAGCATCCCCTCCGAACGTGTACATCCCCCTGGGTAACTCCCGCTGAAGGGGAGACATACCGTTTTTTCTGGACCCTCTTCTCCCTAATGTTTAGCCTCACTAGTTTTGAGATTTTAAGACGTTGGTTCCATTAGTTTGAGGATTTTATGACCTTTCACCCCATTTCTTTGTCAATATTAGGGCCCTTCGTACCATTTAGGTGTCGATGTTTTCCTGGCGAGCAATAGTGTGCCTGTAATTTTAGAAGGAATCGGCCTTTAGCCGGGACTTTTTCTACTGAAAATTTACAAATCTATCTTGAAGGGGGGTCTAGGGGGGTGTTTTTCTAAGCTTGATGGAGGTCTAGGGAGGAAACTAAAAATATATATGAATAAATTAATTAATAGACCAAACAAACAGCCACTGTCCCATTAAGGGGGTAGTGCTTGCTGTTTGGCCTATGTATTTATACATTAATTTATTTGAGTTCCCTCGCTAGTCCTCCATCAAGCTTAAAAACACACCCCCTAGATTCCCCTTAAAGATAAAAAGAGTAAATTTTTCGGTAGAAAAATTTCTGGGCCGAAGGCCGATTCCTTCTAAAATTAAAGGCTCTCTATCGCTCGCCAGGAAAAATCGACACCTAAATGACACGAAAGGTCTTAATATTGACAAATAAATGGGGCTAAAGGTCTCAAAATCGCCAAGCTAATGGAACGCACGTCTTAAAATCTCAAATATAATATGCTTAACATGAGGTAGAAGGGGATTCAGAATAAGCGACTACCTCCCCCTTAAGTATGGCCATGGCAAAGTGTCTCCAGACTAGTTTGTCAAGATGTGCTTCTAATGCCCGCCCCACAATATTCCTTCCACTACGTAGACATTATTCAACAATTCTAAGCCTTTTGACATCTACTGAATCTCTCTCTCTCTCTCTCTCTCTCTCTCTCTCTCTCTCTCTCTCTCTCTCTCTCTCTCTCTCTCTCTCTCTCTCTCTCTCTCTCTCTGTATATATATATATATATATATATATGTGTGTGTGTGTGTGAAGGAGACAAAAGCCAAATTTGCATGTAACATATATCCCTCCGCACCCCATTCCCCCCACCCCCACCCCAAAATTGAAAGCGTGAAAGAGAACCAAGTTCAACGTACGATAGAGTCAAAATGTCTAGACACACGGAGCTTGAAGCAGTTTAAGTCATAGGATGAGGGCAAGACAGATTGAGGAAGAGAATTTCAGAGCTTACTTGTTGAGTAGAAGACAGACTGGGAAAATTACTTCACTCTTGTGTTAGAGAGTTGGACAGAAAAGGGGTGGGAATGTGCAGAAAGGTGGGTGCCCCCACTCCGTAAGGGAGGTATACACTGATAAATCTCTGAAGAATATTGATTATTGTAATAGTGGTAGAAGAGTGAGAGAGAGATGCAACATTGCGGCATGTAGAGAGAGATTGTAGGGAATTAGTAAGGGTAGGTGAATTGATAAGACAAAATGCTTTTGACTTGAACCCTTTCAAGAAGTAGGGTATGACATGCGAACAATACTTGATACCTGGACTCACTGTGCCCAGAGCAAGAGGCTGGGCGTGGGTGAAGAACTCGCAGAGATGATTGAGCACATCTAAAGCCGCTGTGACACAGAACTTTTTCCGTCAATTTTCCATGAGCAAGTTTTTTCTCGTATTATTTCGGGACTTGTTGGCACTGGTATCGGTAACTAGACTGGAGATAGACTATGTTGGGTGGCTGAATTATGATAAAGTGTTATTTTTTAAGCTTCCAGACTATAATTGACCGTAAAAATTGCTCGAAAAAGGGCTCGTGTGATACCAGCCTAACTTCTGTGTAGCTGTTTTACCAAGTTTGGTAATATGATTTTTTCAAGGAAGGTCAGAAGAAAAAGAAACACCAAGAATAATGAAAGAAGAAGGGCTGATTTGTGTACTGTTGAAGGGTAAGGGATTGTCATGTGGAAGATGATGGCATGTAGATAGGTGGAGAAATTGGGGTTTGGAAGCATTGAAAGTAAGAAGATTATCTATGCCCCAATCGGAAATAGTTGACAGATCAGAAAATAGGCATGTTATGGCCTCATCACGTGAGTTTTGATATAATTGTGTGGTAGCTCGGTTTGAAAATGAGTTAAAAAGTGTAAGGTAGAGTCATTAGTATAAGAGTGAATAGGACTAGAGGTACAGTTGAATAAATCATTAATGACTATTAGAAAGAGAACTGGAGAAAGGACAGAACCCTGAGTAACTCTGGAGTTGATAGGTTAAGGAAGTGAACGATGACTGTCCACAAGTGCAGTTCTGGAACAGCGGCCATCAAGACATTTTGATATAAAGGCACAGATAGAGGGATAGAAACCGAAGGAGGGAAGCTTAGAAGTTGGAAATTTGCGCCAGACTCCATTGAAGGCTTTCGATATGTCAAGCGTAATATAAATAATCTTTCCGATGTCCCGAAAGGAGGATGACCAAGAAATAGTAAGATATGAGATTTTAAGATGTTTTTACCATTAGTTTCACAATTTTAAGACATTTCGCCCCATTTCTATCGCTCGCTCGCCAGGAAACAATCACCACCTAAATGACACGAAAGGTTTAAAATTGACAATGTAATTTGGTGAAAATTCTTAAATCGCCAACTAATAGAGCGAACGAACGTCTTAAAATCTCAAAACAAATGGGGCTAAGCATTAGGGAGAAGGGGGCTGACAAAAATAAACCTCCCCTTTAGAGCAGTAGCAACTCACAAGGGGTAACTGTAATATAGCATCAACCAGATTTGGATTTTCAAAATGTCATGTAGGGAAGTTCAGCATCCGATGAATTAAGTTTCATTAGGAAAGATGTTTTTATATTGAATCGGCAAGTAGCAATAAATAATAGTCCTAGTCCATTCTTAAAACTCTGACACCTGATCCTATCACAAATCCGCAAAAAAGAAGTTGTCTGTGCGTGATCGACTTTATTGGCGATTTCAAGTCTTGAATCCAGTTCTAGTTCCTAGATAATTTAGAGGAATTTGCGTATCTATGCTGGTCTAATTTTACTATTCTAGAATATGATAGACATATCAGAAGTCCATCATGATGGAAATAATGTTCGTCAGATAAGACAAGCCAGTATATTATATTTTGGACTGTTGGATGTTGCATTCTAATATCGGGCTACACAATGGACCATATAAACTGTAACAACAGTTTTGTAGATTATAAGAATATGAATTAGAGCCCATATATAAACTAATTAAACAATTATTACTAAACTAACTATATGTACCGGTTTTGTTAGTAATTGAACACTCAAGTTTTACGTTATATGACTCAAAAGGTATCCGTTTCTTGAGTATTCCTTCAATTCCGATTTAATGTCTAAATCTGGTATCACACAAATGTCTTTCCCTCAACTTGTTTGGGCAGTTTTGTTCTGGCATCTTGTTAAAATGTTATAGTAATTATGTACTTTAAATTAGTCTGTCTTCATTCTATAGTCAGTTCATTTTGATTTGGCCAGAAATCTTGACCACTAACCTCTATAACTCAAAAAGGACTAGAGTTGTCCAGCTAATATTTCTAACATTCGGGAAACGGTAGCCAGGGAGTACAAACATACATACATAAAAGTTCAAAGACCATTTCATTCACAGAAAGGGTAATTTCAGTGTCACGTCCAAAATGGCGGCATTCCAAACGATCCTGTTTTGGGCTGCTTCTGTCGTAAAGTTCTTTGTTTTAAGATCAGACCAAAGTGAATTATTTCTAGGTCTACCCCTATGTGCAGCTATCCCCCATGTTCACAGTCTGGCATTTCTTAACCCAGTTTTGATTATCCATTCTCTCCATGTGTCCACACCAGCCAAATCTGGTCGTGTGCATTACTTCATTGATACTCCTGATACCCAGATGCCTTCTTAGTTTCTCACTTGATACCCCATCCCTGATGTTAACCCCACATATTCATCTCGCCATTCTATTCTCATTCTGTTCCATCCTTTTAATATCCTCCACTTTAATCGGCAATGTCTCTGAGGCATAGGTCATCACACTCTTACCACACAAGGCATATCCCTTCCCTTTGAGGTGAAGTGCGAGTCCTCTTATGGCCAAGAGAGGCAACAGCTCTCTAAACTTGCCCCAGCCACTTCTGACTAGCAATGAAGCCCGCTTCAGTGTCACCTTCGGTCATAAACCGAACCGCCCATGTAGCAAAATGTATTCATACACTCTAGCATTGCACTGCCGAAATCGATACTATCAGGCGGGTCATTCGACACAAGTTCTGCCTTACACACTTCACATTCAAAGTCTATGATTCTCGTCAAAAGTTCTCTCGCCCTACTACACCTATTATGTACCCAGTCACCACAGATGCAATATTGAATTGAATTACTTCCCACCTTCTCACAATCTGCACATGGAAAGTTGTACATTTCTTTCTATAATTCTGCGCATTACTCCACTGATCATGACCTTTGTTATGTATATATTAACTCTTAGTCCCATGTTTGCCATACCCTCCCTCCTTCTGTTGAACTTTACCTCCGAAGCTCCTGTACACTATTTGCAATAAGAACTAGGTCATCTGCACATAACAACTCCCATGGGAGTCCTGTTCTAAAGTCCCTTGACAGTGCCTCCAGGACCAAGACAAACAGTAGTGGGCTCAACACTGAACCTTGGTGGACTCCAACTTTAACATGGAACTCTTCACTCAGACTCCCATTCACTCTAACTGCTGCCTATGACCCCTCATACATTTTCATTATCACATGCACTAACCACTCCTCTACTCCAAGTTTTCTCATAGCCCACTGCATAACTTCCTGTGGCACCAGGTCAAAGGCCTTCTCCAAGTCTACAAACACTAAGTAGAACTCCCAGTGTTTCTCTAAGAACCTCTCTTGCAGTTGCCTAAAAATGAAGATAGCATCGGTTGTGCCACGTCCCGGCATAAATCCGAACTGCATATTACTAATAGCAAGGCCTTTTCGTTTTCTGAGTAAGTCATACCACTATCATTATGTATAAATCGTTCACTCACAACTTCCTTGCTACAGTCCCTCACACTCTTAGCTAATTTAGAAATCCCATTGTTATTATTTGTGCTAGAAACTTGTTCTATCGCACTATCCTGTATGGTTTTCCTTTCCCTGAAGATCTCCTTTTTAGCATTGCGTTTGGCAGTCGGGTATTCGTCCCTGCTACCACCTTCCTTCCACACTTTGAAATGTTGTTTCTTCTCTCTGACTGCAACTTCAACATCATTGTTCCACCACCAGGAGAACTTATGTCTGGGTGGCCCCTTGTTTTGCCACAAACTTGGTCTACTCTATGGCATCAAGGAAGCTGTGTTCCATAAAATGCTATTGGCCATCAACCTCAGCTGACCTAGCACCCACACGTCTTTCAATTTTGTTGTAGAATCTGTCTCTGTACTCCTCTTTTTCTAACAACTATACTTTGCTTTTTGGCAAATTTACTGGACTTTCTTTCTCACTGGAACTCTGCTTAGGTACATATCACACACTAGGAGCTTGTGTTGGGGGATGAATTCTTCACTCATTATAATCTTAGTGTCTCTAACCCATCTCCTGTCAGTTTTGTTGATCAGGAAGTAGTCTATCTGGCTACTGGAGCCACCTGATTCATATGTTATCAGGTGGCTCTGCCTTTTCTTGAACATGGCGTTACACACCAACATCCCCGTGGCAACACAGTGCTCCAGTATGTATTCACCCTCCAGGTTCTTTCGCCCATATCCCTGTCCCCCATGCACACCCTCATATCCATCAGCATATGCCCCAACCAGTCCCCTTCCACTATTACTACCTCTGTGTTGAGTGGTACTTGAAAAGTAGACAGAATGGATAAAAACACCATCTGAGGAAGAGCACTTTATTGACAACGTTTCGCACCTGCCTCCTTCCTCGCTCCCAACCCCCGCATCCCCACTCCTCCCCCGCCACCTGTCATGACGGATATTTAAGGCCTCCTAGGTACCAGTATTTGTTAGTGACCTGATGAAACTATCTGCGAAACGTTGTCAATAAAGTGCTCTTCCTCAGATGGTGTTTTTTATCCATTACTACCTCTCTTTCCTTGCATCCGACAGCCACCCATAGTAGCTCATTCCAAAACTCTTCTTTTACAGCTCTACCTAAGACTAATTGAGGGGCATATACTGATATAACATTAATAACTCTCACTTTCAGTCTTAGCATAATCAATCTTTCAATAAACATTTTAACTTCAATCACACAATCCACTCACCTCTCTGCCACCAGGAAACCGACCCCTCCTGCGCCACGTTCCTTTCCTTTCCATCAGAACTTACAACATTCATTCTTTCTAATTATCCACCTCACACTCCCCCCTCTCCACCGGGTATCCTGGGCACAACATAAATCTACTCTACGTCTCTCCAACATTTCTGCAATCTCACCCATTCTTCCTCTCATTGTACCTACGTTTACAATTTTGAGTCTGAACTTGGAGGAATCCGTGGTAGTGCCCTTTAGCAATTTTGTTTTTTACACAATTGCAGTGGTCAGCCACGGCTGACAAGTCCCATCCATGCAGAATTTATAAGGTTGTCTCCCCTTGATGGGCCGCCGACCAAGGCTAACGAGTCCCATGCACCTAGTTTACAGCCAATTTGCTCCAGCCCTTTTTTGAGTTATAGAGGTTTGGGTTCAAGATATATGGGCTGATTATGAAGAATACCAATTCCAATACCAATCCCAGACGTTTTGCTGAACCATATTTGGCCATCGAAAATAGGTGTTAAATTTAATCGTGTGTTATCCCTGCAATGAAAGAGTTACTAACAATTTGGCTATGATTTTAATATGTTTAAAACTGTTGTCTATAATCTCGAAATGTAAAGTACTTACATAATTTATTCGAAAGGGAAAGATGAGGTAAATAAAAACATGCAGAAAATGCGTGTTTATATATGGTCATTAAAAATCTATAATTGCATAAAAAATATATATAAATTTACATTTGGCATCCATATTTTACTAGTGTATCTATCTATTCTCGTCATTCACTCCTAATACACAGGCATATACTTGTGAGTTGAAGTACACCTTGTTCTGTAAAAATACTCTGACAAGAATGCAAATCATCAGATTGATGATATATTGGAAAAAGCTGTTTATAGTGTATTGATTCTCTTACATTTTGTTCAGTATTATTTCATTAACTAAGATTTTATATTTCATTCAGATTATAAAGGACCTTTAGTAAGGAAGATAAGATTGAAACGATTTAACATAACCTTTTAGCGCCTAGAGATTCTTTCTTTATCAACTGAATATTTGTTTTCAAATATTATAAAGAGGGGGAGGGGGGGTCATCGTTCTCAAAGGGTTTAACAGGAATATAAAATCATGTCTGGCTAAAATGCTTATACTTAGATGTAACAACGATTCTATCTACATACATACATAATAATGAGATCAACAAAGTGCTATTTATGGAATTTATTTGATCTGGTATTGTAATAAATCACAATAGAATAAATCAACCACATATGTATTGCATTATTACGTACACAACACAAATTAATGTTCAACACTACATCACAGCTGACCTGCAACTTTATTGGAGCATACTATACACACACACACACATTAACAAGAAAGGAAATTAAGTCATAATTCGGATGGAAAAAGTCAAAACAGCCACACTTGCCACTTTCATCTCGATTTTTGTATATACAACATATGCATCGGGATTTTTAGTTGTCATAAAACATATCTTTACAAGCAGGGATGACAAAACTAAATAAACTACAGCACATAAGACATGGTAGTTTGTGGAGTTTTATGGTCCTAACAGTTCCTATATAAATCACTGTATATCGCCCCTTCCCCAATCCACCGACATACAAACACACGTACACATTATATTTAACATTAAGGTACAGTCAACTCGTGTAATCCGCAGTCTCAGAATAGTGTTTAGGCATATACAAAGCTTAAAAGTTAATCTATAAAATATATGTGCAATGTATAAAATGGAAAAGAGATGAATTAAGAAATATATAAGCAATACAGTTTCCTACAGCAATCTGAGAAATTATAATTGCATAACTAAAATTTCTGAGACTCTGCGGATTAATCGAATTGACTGTACATGTTCTTGATATTTGTTTTACCCAATTTGTTAATTTTGGGGATTTGAGTCATGGAATTTCTCAGCATTACCGTCTACACACACACACTCTACTGTAGATCACTAGATGCACACACATACACACACTATATCACTAGATTAAACACATACACACACGCATAAATGTCATCGCTAGGGCCTATATATCTATCTATCCAATTGTTCTTCCACTGGTACATCTCAATCAGTAATTGTGTTATAACTATTTTTCACACACACACAAACACAAACACACACACACACGTATTTGACACTTCTGACCATTCTATCAATAACTTCAATAGTAAAGTATCTTAGGATGGCCACACACACAACCACACACTCTCTCTCTCTCACACACACACACAGACACATACACACACACGTATTTAACACTTCTGACCATCCTATCAATAACTTCAATAGTAAAGTAACTTAGGATGGCCACACACACAACCACACACTCTCTCTCTCTCACACACACACACAGACACATACACACACACGTATTTAACACTTCTGACCATCCTATCAATAACTTCAATAGTAAAGTATCTTAGGATGGCCACACACACAACCACACACTCTCTCTCTCTCACACACACACACAGACACATACACACACACGTATTTAACACTTCTGACCATCCTATCAATAACTTCAATAGTAAAGTATCTTAGGATGGCCACACACACAACCACACACTCTCTCTCTCTCACACACACACAGACACATACACACACACGTATTTAACACTTCTGACCATCCTATCAATAACTTCAATAGTAAAGTATCTTAGGATGGCCACACACACAACCACACACTCTCTCTCTCTCACACACACACACAGACACATACACACACACGTATTTAACACTTCTGACCATCCTATCAATAACTTCAATAGTAAAGTATCTTAGGATGGCCACACACAGGAAGACCATTAGGAGGAGGAGGAGGAGAAAGATCCTCTGGTTAACGTTGGTGGTCACTCGATGGAGGCACGTCCTATTACGTAGCATATTAGGATTGTTGTTTTTATTGCTCACACGTATACAGTATATTATCACTTGATCATTAGCTTCCATATACATGTTGTTTTTATTGATCATACGTATATATTTACACTTTATCATTAGCTTCCATACACACATACACAAAGGGACATACACAATCTCATTAACATCAACAAAACACAGTTTCGATCCCTAGTGTTTCTTAATCCGCTTGTCGATGGTAATGACGCGGCCTTCCTCGTCCCTCTTGAGTCCGCCCATCTTCTCCATGATCTCAATAGTATAGTAGCCGAGGATCCCCACACACAGGAACACCAAGAGGATGATGATCTTCTGGTTGATGCACAGGAGGGTGGTGGTGATGTAGGCGATGATGAAGCCCAGGGATTCCCACAGGCGGTAGTTGCTGAAGGCCGCCTCGGACTCCCCGGGGAAGATCACGCCGTAGAAAGCTGCCGGAAAGATATTATGCTTGACAAAAAGGAAAATTGATGAAGATATTTGGAAAGGAGAAGAGGAGCTTCTCTGAAATGAAGAGGAGACTATTATAATAATAATAAGATAATAATACAGGGAAGATTGATATCTTCATAAAGAGAGATTAAGCTGTGATACTGTCCCCTCTTTCCCTTACATATTACATGAAAGCAAAGAGGAGACCGATGTATATGGTGTTTGTGATGTACTCGGTCAAAAAAGTATCTGCACCCCTACGCTGATCAACTGGTGTGTACAGAGCTTGATAGGTTTGGCACCTCTGCCTGCAAATATATCCATGTGTCAGAGACGATCGTCTCTTCAGCAGCGTCTTTTCACACATTCTATCTCCTTCCCACAACTTTCCACGTCATGATCTTCCCCAGCTAATCTAAAGGGGCCTTCATCAACTACAGCCTCTGGGCTTTAACATCATGTACACCCGGCAAGATTTCCAACTGGCCCAGTGTTTGTTGTATTTATGTTTTTTGTCTCTATTTTAAGTGAGTAATAGCAAACAAAATATACAGCCATATCCTACCCACGTATTTGTTAAATTCTGTATTTTGCATTTATAAATTTTGTATTTATATATAGCTAAAATGACATATACACAAGTATCCTTGGACCAGCTGGAAATCTTGCCGACTGTACGTGATGTTAAAGCCCAGAGACGGTAGTTGATGAAGGCCACTTTGGATTAGCTGGGGAAGATCACCCCGTAGACAGTTGTGGAAAGGAGGAAATAGAATGTGTGAAGAGACAACAAATAACTAATAACACACATAACAAAGCCACTCCAACAGCTTCCTCTCTCTCCAACACCCCTTCTCCCCTCTCTACACTCTTAACACACATAACAAAGCCACTCCAACAGCTTCCTCTCTCTCCAACACCCCTTCTCCCCTCTCTACACTCTTAACACACATAACAAAATCACTCCAACAGCTTCCTCTCTCTCAAACACCCCTTCTCCCCTCTCTACACTCTTAACACACATAACAAAGCCACTCCAACAGCTTCCTCTATCTCCAATATCCCTTCTCCCGTTCCTAATATACGGTTTTGTTCTATTTGTGGATTGTATTTTAAATTGATACATACAATGATATTTGTTTAGCTAGTGGTGGAGAAACGCCATTCGTAGATGCAATTTTGTTTCTTAAAATTATAAAATTCCAAATATGAGGATAAAATTGAGCTTAGATCACTGCAATTATTTATACTGTATATATTAACTAGCATTACAACGAATTGCAATGTTTTCCTAGTTTTCAAAAGAGGAAAACATAATAATATATACAGGGTGTCCCAGGAGGAAAGAGCATAACTTTGGGAAATGATAAAACAAAATATTCTAAGCCTAAAATGTTCTATAAGAAATATTCCAAATCTCAACCAGTAAAGAGATATTACATGTTGAAAATGGCATTTTCTTAAGTATTTTCCCATAAGGGTGGCCTAGCTGTCCTAGTACCTACCACACCTTCATCTAACTGCAGTTATTTTACCATGGTATTGTAAAGATATTATAATTCTGTAAGTTGCAAAATGATTATAGATAATTATAATTGCTCACTTTGGACCAGTTGGAAACTAGCTGACATGGAAGAGTCCATTACAGTAAGGCGGGGGAGGACACTATATAAAACCTTCAATATCTTTTTAACGGTTGAGATTTGGACTTTTTGTTATAGAACATTTTAGGCTTAGAATACCTTGTTTTATCAATTCCCAAAATTATGCCTTTTCCTCCTGGGACACCCTGTAATCCTTTGGATACCTTTGGATGTGTTTGCCGCTCTTCTAGCGGCACCAAGGAGCGCGACGCCCCTCGTTATGGGTGGTGATTTGGTGCAGTAGACTGTTTGAAGCGACAGCTCGCTCCCTTGCGAGGATGGGCTCGTCTGGCACTTTTTGCAGTTCGACATCTAGGGCTCTCTTGAAGTTGTCTAACGAGATGTCCCTCATGTCTCTTACTCGCCGTGGGAGTTTGTTGAAGAGACGTGGGCTTCTGTGTGATAACCAGCCCTCTCGCAGAGAGCCCATAGCACCCCTGTTATTCATCCGGGGGATTTCGCATTCCCAGCCTCTCCTATCACTGAATTTCATGACTATCGGAGTATGTAGGTTTGGTACTAAACCCTCTGCGATTTTCCACGTGTATATTATTAGGTAACGTTCTCTTCTACGTTCCAGTGAGTACATAATAACAAGAACAGTTTATCTAATTTAATACATTTGACCTATAATCATATCTATTGCCTCTCCCTTGTTTATATTAACTGTAGTTTGTGTTTACCTATGGCTATGTAGTATCAATTCTACCCATTATATTTAGCTCCTTTTAGCTTTCATTTTCTTCAGCATTAAAGGGTTTATGTCCAGTAGGCTGTTGACATATAGTGTTAAGGGGAGGTTTTTAGTTGATTCCCTAGACTTCCATCAAGCTTAAAATTACTCCCCCTAGACCCCCTTTCAAGATAAATTTGTACATTTTTCGGAAGAAAAATGTCCCGGCCGAAGGCCGATTCCTCTTAAATTGCAGGCTCGCTATTGCTCGCCAGGAATACATCGACACCTAAATGGGACGAAAGGTCTTAAAAGTGACATAAATTGGGTGAAAGTTCTTAAAATCGCCAAACTAATGGGGCAAACATCTTAAAATCTCAAAAGCAATGGGGCTAAACATGAGGGAGAAGGGGGCTCCAGAAAAAAATCCCTCAAGTGGAAATCTCCCCTTAACCAATAATATATATATAAGGACACAAGATAATATATATAAGGACACAAGATAATATATATAAGGACATAAGATAAGTGATATCTTGTCTAAGAAAGAAGGAAAACACGTCAGTGGTTTCTGCCGATCAACAGGCTTGTATTATCTATATAGAGATTGGCTTATCACATCTTACTTGGGGCAGCAATATTACTACCGGGGTGGGGGGCGTATCTATTTGCTTATTTATTTACCCTTTTTATTATTCCTCTTATGGGGACAGTGGCTGTTTCTTTGGGCTATTAATTCATTTATTCATATATTTTTTTTAGTTTCCTCCCTAGACCTCCATCAAGCTTAGAACCCCCCTAGACCCCCCTTCAAGATAGATTTGTACATTTTTCGGTAGAAAAATGTCCCAGCCAAAGGCCGATTTCTCCTAAAATTACAGGCTCGCTATCGCTCGCCAGGAAAAAATCGACACCTAAATGTCACGAAGGGTCCTAATATTGACAAAGAAATGGGGCGAAAGATCATAAAATCCCCAAACTAATGGAACCAACGTCTTAAAATCTCAAAACTAGTGGGGCTAAACATTTGGAAGAAGGGGTCCAGAAAAACGGTCTGTCTCCCCTATGTTATGCCTATGTCATGTCTATTAATACAACTGAACTGATTCGAGCTCAGGACTGACGTGGGCGTACTTTATCTTATAGTTAGAGGGAAAAAAAGCTGCAGATATTCAAGTACAATTTGATGGAACTCAAATATTTGTTAAAGTAGAGTTTGTATACTTGTCTGAACCCTAAATGACTCTTGTTGATTTTCTTGTATGTCTCACTGTGTCAACCATCCCCCACCGTCCCGACGAGATAAAGCAAACTGCAATATCATCAGGGTGTGGCTTCCATTTCATGAGGATGATCAAGATTTCAAGTTTGATGAGGGGTCGTATAATTTCTTAACTAAAGGGATAGCTAAGGATATTCATTACAACTGTGGACCTCAGATTGATTCCACACCAAACGTCAGTGTTTTTTTCTGGGGTGATCTGATCGTTCCCAATATTCTACAAATATCCTGGCTACACCGACACGTCAAGAAAATACCCCCTATATCGTCACCAACTTATAGCAAAAGAAGATGCCTGATCATATTCGAAGATGCGGTGAATGATCTGTACAAATAAGATATCGTAATGCGACAAAAAGGAAGCAAAAACACCTTGAAGCTCCACCCTACCATCTAGGGCGACACATAAGAAGCACCCAACATCTCAAAGCTTCATTCTATAATGTCAGAGCCTCGCAAGATTTACAGGCTAGTGACCACCTAGTAACAGTTCCTAGGTTGAGACCTAAAAAAAGAAAACAAAAATCACACACACAAAGGGGAAACACGGAAATAACGAAAAAAATAAAAATGAAAACGACAATAATTATTTGCAAAAAATTTGGACAGAACTGAGCTAAACACAAAGCCAAATGACTCCAGCCTTCCTTACCATCTTCCACACTGCACCCGAGATCCCCCAGAGTCCCGACAGGATGAAAAAGGCAGCAACATAATAGGGGCGCAGCTTCCAATACATGAATGTGATGATAACCCCGAGGTTAATGACTGTGTGAGAAGTTACAGATACTGAATACATGATTGTGCTTTATGATTTGGAGAATAGCATTTAGAATACTTGCTTAATCTGTTAGCTTGCGCAACATCTTGCTCTAACTTAGCTGAATTGTTGTTCTAACTCATTCAAACGAACAAGGATAGATCACAGCCCACTCTTACCATAGATCACAGCCCACTCTTACCATAGATCACAGCCCACTCTTACCATAGATCACGACCCACCCTTACCATTGATCTGCGTCTGCCACACTGCGTCCGATATCCCCCAAAGTCCCGATAGGATGAAGAACACCGAAATGTCATCCGGGTGCGGCTTCCAGTACATGATGGTGATGATGACGCCCAGATTAACGACGGCGCCCATGGTGAAGACGGGGACGCGGCCGATCATCTTAACCAAGGGGCTGAAGGCGATGGAGCAGATGGCGTCACATATACCGTAGCAGATCATGACGTAGCCGATCATGTGAACACCCAGACCGCAGGATACGTAGGCCTGTTGGGGAGTTCATTGTAGTTAATTCATGATTTTAAGGGAGCCCACCTCGCTTTTTTGTTCTCTTTCTCTCCCTCTCTCTTTGGCTTGTATCCATTCGGCCCCATTCAGCCTACTGTTTTAAGACGTTTACCCCCATCCAGGTGTCAATATTGTCCTGGCGAGTGGGAGCGAGCCAGCATATATACAGTATGTTTTTGTTTTGACAGCAAGTTAAATTTGTACATTTTTCGATAGAAAAATTTCTCCGACGAAGCCGGATTTCTCCATACAATGCTGGCTCGCTATCGCTCGCCAGGAAGAAATCGACATCTGGATGGGGATAAACGTCTTAAAACAGTTGGCTGAATAGGGCCGAATGGATACAAGCCAGGGAAAGAGAGACCCACCATGTGAACACCCAGACCGCACGACACGTAGTAGTTGGGGAGGTCAGGCGTTGTAATTCAATCGTAATTTTAATAAAACATTCAGTGTTATAATTTTAATAAAACATTCAGTGTTATAATTTTGTTTTATTATATAGATAAGTTGGCATTGTATATTTGCAAAATATTTAGTATTCAATATTTTTTGGAAAGGTATTAAGCCTACTGATACTTTGTCCATGTAAGTTAGTCTGTGAATTGTTTAAGATTGCATATTGTTTAAGATTGCATATTGTTTAAGATTGCATATTGTTTAAGATTGCATATTGTTTAAGATTGCATATTGTTTAAGATTGCATATTGTTTAAGATTGCATATTGTTTAAGATTGCATATTGTTTAAGATTGCATATTGTTTAAGATTGCATATTGTTTAAGATTGCATATTGTTTAAGATTGCATATTGTTTAAGATTGCATATTGTTTAAGATTGCATATTGTTTAAGATTGCATATTGTTTAAGATTGCATATTGTTTAAGATTGCATATTGTTTAGATTGCATATTGTTTAAGATTGCATATTGTTTAAGATTGCATATTGTTTAAGATTGCATATTGTTTAAGATTGCATATTGTTTAAATTTAAGATTGCATATTGTTTAAATTTAAGATTGCATATTGTTTAAGATTGCATATTGTTTAAATTTAAGATTGCATATTGTTTAAGATTGCATATTGTTTAAGATTGCATATTGTTTAAATTTAAGATTGCATATTGTTTAAGATTGCATATTGTTTAAATTTAAGATTGCATATTGTTTAAGATTGCATATTGTTTAAATTTAAGATTGCATATTGTTTAAATTTAAGATTGCATATTGTTTAAATTTAAGATTGCATATTGTTTAAATTTAAGATTGCATATTGTTTAAATTTAAGATTGCATATTGTTTAAATTTAAGATTGCATATTGTTAAAAATAGGGAATCATGTGTACAATGGAGATACGGGAGTCCATGACGCCTTCTGGATCCCCTTAAGGGGAGGCAGACCGTTTTATCTGGACCCCCTTCTCCCTAATGTTTAGCCCCACTAGTTTTGAGATCATGAGGCGTTCGGCCCATTAGTTTGGCGATTTTAACACCGTTCACCCCATTTTGTTGTCAATTTTAAGACCTTTCGTGCCATTTAGGTGTCGATTATTTCCTGGCGAGCGATAGCGAGCCTGCAATTTCAAAAGGAATCGGCCTTCGGCCGGGACATTTTTCTACCGAAAAATTTACAAATTTATCTTGAAGGGGGGTCTAGGGGGTGTTTTTCTAAGCTTGATGGAGGTCTAGGGAGGAAACTAAAAATATATAAATACATTAATTAACAGACCAAACACACGGTCAGTCTCCCCTTAACCCGTTCAGTATCGGTGCCATCCTTTTAATTTTATTCTGGCTACCATTAGAAGACTTTATTAAAAACAAAAAAAAAATAGCCCACCCCTTTCCCATTCTTAAGTAAGCCATTTTAGATTTAGACGACTTTATTTAGATTATAAAAAATGGCCTCCAGCAATTAACAGACTTCGAACTATCTCACTTAACCCTTCTTACTACCACAGATCCTTCTTAAGTTGCATAAAATCGTCTAAATATGGCTAGATTATAATACAAAAAGACGTCACCGGTACAGAAGGGGTTAAAAATCACCCCTTTACTAACTTCTCCTTCTTTCTGAAGACACTATAAGCGAAGCGTTGTTAAGGGGAGATATCCACTTGAGGGACTTTTTTCTTTACCCCCTTCTCCCCCATGTTTAGCCCTATTGCTTTTGAGATTTTAAGACGTTCGCCCCATTAGTTTGGCAATTTTAAGACCTTTCACCCAATTTAAGTCACTTTTAAGACCTTTCGTCCCATTTAGGTGTCAATATTTTCCTGGCGAGCGATAGCGAGCCTGCAATTTAAGAGGAATCGGCCTTCGGCCGGGACATTTTTCTACCGAAAAATGTACAAATTTATCTTGAAAGGGGGTCAAGGGAGTGTAAGTTCAAGCTTGATGGAAGTCTAGGAAACACACTAAAAACCTCCCCTTAATAAGTGTATCTCTTCAAACGGTGCTAAAATCCAAGGTCGTTTTGGTTATAATTTATCACAGGGGTTAACAAATTGGAAGGAAATTGATTTAGTGAGTGACTGTGAGCAAAGGGGGAGTTGTTAGAGGGATAAATAGTGAAGTAGGTTAGGATAGCTTAACCCTTCGAAGCTCTGACGCGTTTTAGCAGTTTATGTTGGCTCTCATTAGACGATTTTTATGCAGCTTTGGAAGGATCTGTGGGTATTAAAAGGGTAAATACTATCTCCATCAACCCTCTGACTTCCATATACCGTTACTAATCTGAATAAAATCGTCTAATAGTAGCCAGAACACAGAACAGAAACGCGTATTGGAGCTTGAAAGGGTTAATGGGGGATGGGCGTATTAATTTGCTTATTTATTTGTTTATCTTTGTATTATTTTTGGTTTAGTTTCTTCCTTAGAATTCCATCAAGCTTAAAAAAAACAAAAAAACAAAACTCATTGTACATTTTTCGATAGCATGGGATTCGAAGTTTTAAAAGACTGACCGCGGTAAAGTCAGCAGATAGTGAGGGGGATGATGATGAGTTGGTAGGGGTGGCGCATGTGGCTGAAGGTGGCGATCAATAGGTGTCAATTTCTTCCTAGCGAGCGGTAGCGAGCCAGCTTATTTTACAAATGTTTTTGACAGCAGGCTAAATTTGTACATTTTTCGATAGAAAAATGCCTCCGGCGAAGCCGGATTTCTTCACACAATGCTGGCTCGCTATCCCTCGCCAGGAAGAAATTGACACTTGCATGGGGATAAGCGTCTTAAAACAGTAGGATGAATGGGGCCGAATGGATACAACCCAGAGAGAGAGAGAGAGAGAGAGAGAGAGAGAGAGAGAGAGAGAGAGAGAACAAACAAAACAAGGTGGGCCCCCTTAAGAGACTGACCGCGGTAAAGTCAGCACCCCAGAAGGCCTGCTCGACTCCGGACCAGATAGTGAGGGGGATGATGAGGAGTTGGTAGGGGTGGCGCATGTGGCTGAAGGTGGCGATCAGTAGCTGCATCCCTGTCTTGCCCTCGGTGGCGCTTTGGTCGTCACTCACAAACCTGCCAGGGGATCGAAACCGGGCCCGTGTTAATCAAGGTGCCATGCTAGGTTAGATTACATTAGGATAGGTACATATTGATAGTCTCTCTCTCTCTCTCTCTCTCTCTCTCTCTCTCTCTCTCTCTCTCTCTCTCTCTCTCTCTCTCTCTCTCTCTCTCTCTCTCTCTCTCTCTCTCTCTCTCTCTCTCTCTCTCTCTCTCTCTCTCTCTCTTTCTTTCTCTCTCTCTCTCTCTCTCTCTCTCTCTCTCTCCTTCTTTTCTATCCTTTCCTTCAACTTTCCTTTTCCATCAGATATGCCATCTCTACTAGAATTATGTTTTGACCACCTCGTTTGGATCGTAAGGTCTGTGTGGCCAGTGTATCTATGTAAATCTCTCACTCTATCTCTCTATGTTTCTTACGTGCTGAGGGGGTTGATGAAGATGACAATGATGGCAGAAGAGGCGAAGGCGAAGACGAGGTAGATGGAGGACATGGTGTACATCTGCCAGTCGGGGATGGAACTGTTGGTGACGTTCGTGCCGTTCGTGCCGTTGACCGTGGACTGGTCGTCGTTGATGCAGAAGTAGTAGCCGCACTGAGCCAGGTCCTCCTCCGTCTTGTCTTCGTTCTCCACACCGACCGAGAGCACTGGCGAACGGGAAGGAATTAAGTAACACCCCGTTCTTAACATTAATCATCAATTACAAACCCCAATGCACTTGAATAAACTAATGAAAGCATATGGTCCTCTCGGGATTCGAACTCGGGACACCACACCCAGAACCTAAGCATCTAAACCATTACACCACCAACACAGCTGCATTTAGACGATTTTGTGCAGCTTTAGAATGATCTGGGGTACTGAAAAGGTTTAAATGAGATAGTTAACCCGTTCAGTACCAGGGACGTCCCTTTTCATCATATTCTGGAAACTATTAGACGATTGTATTCAGCTTAGGAAGGACCTCTAGCAATAATAAGGCTTCAAACTATCTTAACCAACCCTTTTAACTACCACAGCTCCTTCCTAAGCTGCATAATATCGTCTAAATATAGCTAGAATATAATATAACACACGTCGCTGGTACTCAAAGGGTTAAGGGGAAGGCATTTTGTTATAGGACGGTGACCTCATTTCTTTTGTATTCTGAATAACATTAGACAATTTCAGTCAGCTTAGGGGAGGTCCGCAATTATAGGGATGAACTCCAACTCCTTCTTTTGTTTCCAACTCCACGCCTGATGCTGTACAGTAGGTAGTTTCGAATCTGGTTAAGGGGAGGTTTTTAGTTTGGTCTCTAGGTATCCATCAAGCTTAAGATTACACCCCCTTGAACCCCTTTCAAGATAAATTTGTAAATTTTTCGGTAGAAAAATGTCGCGGCTGAAGGCCGGTTCCTCTTAAATTACAGGCTCGCTATCGCTCGCCAGGATAAAATCGACACCTAAATGGCACGAAAGGTCTTAAAATTGACATACATGGGTCGAAAGTTCTTAAAATCGTCAAAATAATGGGGCGAACGTCTTAAAAATAGAAAAGCAATGGGGCTATACACGAGGGAGAAAGGAGTCAAGAAAAAAATCCCTCAAGTGGAAACCTCCCCTTAACTCTCTCCGGTTGACGTTAGACGACCTTACCAAGTTTAGAAACACCTTCTGGGATATAGATTGATGTCCAAAATTCGAACAAGGATATTAATCGTGATCATGTATTGACTACATGAGAACAAATATAACTGTGTTGGTGGTGTAATGGATCAGATGCTTATGTTCTGGGAGTGGTGTCCCGAGTTCGAATCCCGGGAAGACCATATGCTTTCATTAGTATATTCAAGTGCATTGGGGTTTGTAATTGATGATTAATGTTAAGAACGGGGTGTTACTTAAATAACACTGACTTTCACAAATCCTCGTCCATCGTCTGCTCTTCCACCCCGACCAAGATCACTGGCGAAGGGGATATACTTTATGAATAAGATACTTGATTAGTTATACCATCAAGTGAAGCATATTTACCCAAGCACACGTGATCGGCAAAGCTTTGGATGAAATATATAAGGTGAGCAGAAGCGTAATGATGGTGCAGCTTTGTGTGTCTCTCTCTCTCTCTCCCCCCCCCCCCCCTCTCTCTCTCTCTCTCTCTCTCTCTCTCTCTCTCTCTCTCTCTCTCTCTCTCTCTCTCTCTCTCTCTCTCTCTCTCTGTTGGCATGTGTATGTTTTTTTCTCTCTCTCTCCCTCTCTGTATGTGTGTGTGTGTGTGTGTGTGTGTAACGAGAGCAAAAAAGACGTACCTGTAGAAGAGATGAGGTTGCCCCACACCTGCGTCGACTGGAAGAAGAGGAAGAAGATGCCAAAGAAGCGAGTGATGATGACCTCAGAGTCCTCCCCCACCAGCTGTCCATACCTGGCACCAACCTGGAACAAACATGGGTATTATTGGCGTAATCTTCACTAATGGTACAACATCACTAAAGGAACAACATCACATATGGAACAACATGACATATGGAACAACATTACATATGGAACAACATGACATATGGAACAACATTACATATGGAACAACATCACATATGGAACAACATGAGTCACATTACATATGGAACAACATGAGTCACATTGTCATAATATTCACTAACGGATGTACAGTTGACCGCACATATTCTGTTCCCAAATATCCCAGTAAATTCGTAACTTGGGGAGCGCCGCACCCACCTCCCAACCCCCTCCCTCACTGGGCTTCCTCGAGATGTGAGGGAGAGGGGTTGGGGAGGTGGGAGAGGTGCTGCCAATATTGTGAATATATTGTGATATTGAGGAACGCCATATGTGATGTACACGGAACTGTAGACTTGTAGAGATAAATCACACACACACACACACACACACACACACACACACACACACACACACACACACACACACACATGCATACACAAACAAATTCATATACACACTCAAGCTATTATATTACTGACAAAAGGTATTTTTTCACTTTTTTAACCATTTGTTTTCATGCTTCAACTCTCTCATGAGACACTGACTTTCTATAGCCTGTAGAATCGATCGTTCAATTTTATGAACTCTAAAGCTGTTTTTCCAGGTCATGAGTTAGGTGATAAGTGAGTCAGTATACAAGACTTGCAACCGGGTCAAAGTAGTCTTGGCAATGCCAATGTCACTTAACTTTTTCTTTCCCGCTCGGAGCAGCTCCGCGTTCCGAACCTGCTTCCGCATCTGCCTCGTCATCCCATCTCATCACCTCAGACCACTCACACTTTCACGCCACCTTTTAAGATTCTCACTCACTAGGAGCTGGTTCGATTGTATATTTTGAATATTGGAATGTTCATTACAATGCTCTATAACTGGAAACAGCAAGGGTGCTTTTATGACGTGTCGTTGGGCTTTGTGGTAATGTACTAAAGCACAAATCCCATCCCAGTATTATCTTCCCTTGACACATCGGGGGGGATTTCAACTCGGAAACCTAAGCTACCAGGTCGTTAGCAAGACCACTCCGCCACACCTACCCGATAACCTATACAAAGGAGTACAAAGGAGTACAAAGGAAATCAAGCAACAACAGATCTAGTGACCCTTCTAGGTTGCTTGTCCTCCAAAACACTGAGGATCAAGTGTCCAAACAGTGGTTTAGAGTGGGTAAGGGAACATTGGAAAGGGAATTACTGCCCTGGAACTAATGTCCGTGGCAGGATTAGGAAGTTAGTAGGGGACAGATGGGTTAGTAACTGAGGGGGGGATAAAATAAAGTTATTCATTTACAAACGCAGTCAGTCGCGGGTTTGATGCGAGATATTTGTCTAGGCGGAGTTTAAATGAATCAACGGTGATGCAGTCAATAACGTAGTTATTGTAGTAGTTAAGGTAGTACCAGTACTACCTTCTTGAGAACACAATCAATCCCCAGTACAAATGTTTCTAGTTCTCTTGTATTGTGGCTAATTAAGGGGAGGTTTTTAGTTTGGTCTCTGGATATCCATCAAGCTTAAGATTACACCCCCTTGAGCCCCCTTTCAAGATAAATTTGTACATTTTTCGGTAGAAAAATTTCCCGGCTGAAAGCCGGTTCCTCTTAAATTACAGGCTCGCTATCGCTCGCCAGGATAAAATCGACACCTAAATGGCACGAAAGGTCTTAAAATTGACAGAAATGGGTCGAAGGTTCTTAAAATCGTCAAAATAATGGGGCGAACGTCTTAAAATTAGAAAAGCAATGGGGCTAAACATGAGGGAGAAAGGAGTCAAGAAAAAAATCCCTCAAGTGGATATCTCCCTTTAAGTAACACCCCGTTCTTAAAAATATGCACTTGAATAATGCCAATGCACTTGAATAAACTAATGAAAGCATATGGTCCTCTCGGGATTCGAACTCGGGACACCACACCCAGAACAAAAGCATCTAAACCATTACACCACCAACGCACCACTAGACGATTGTATATAGCTCACCTTTGTCAAATAAGAACACTTGGCGGACCACAAAGGCGCGCCAGCCAGCCCCAGTAAAAAGGCCGTGGGTATGAGGGTGTAGTACTCGGGGTAGAACTGGGCCGCTATGTAGGAGGTGTACCCCAACATACACAACGCCATCGTGTACTTGGTCTTCAGCTTCTTGATCATCCAGGAAGGGACGAAGCAACACGAGAGGATCAGGGCGCCATAAATGGTGGATAAACTCGCCGTACCTAATTGTCTGGAACATACAGAAAACGAGCTATGTAAGTACCTAATTGTCTGGAACATACAGAAAACGAGTTATGTAAGTACCTAATTGGCTGGAACATACAGAAAACGAGTTATGTAAGTACCTAATTGGCTGGAACATACAGAAAACGAGTTATGTAAGTACCTAATTGGCTGGAACATACAGAAAACGAGCTATGTAAGTACCTAATTGTCTGGAACATACAGAACACGACCAATGTAACTACTACTAATGGTTTAATGTCCCTATTCCTTCTATTGTAATATCTGAGACTAGGTGGCCTTTCGCCAGTTGCACTGTAGAAATCCTGTCATAACACTGGCCCACCATGCCATCACTGTGTAGGCTATTATACTGGCATATTGCTAACTGTACTTCAACAAACTTTACTGTATAGGATGACCGTCGGTACGAATTTTCATCATCCCCCTCTTTAGTCGCCTTGTACGACATGCAGTAGGATACGTGGCTCATATTATATTTTCCTGTACTAAATGTGAAGTCCCCTTTACCCCAGGTGGTAATTCAACTTCATAAGTCTGCAGCGAATAGATTGCAAGGTGTATAGGTTCGTCCAACCATTACACTCATAAGAGAATCATACTCTTAATACAGTTGGAGGCAGCAAACCTGTGGTATTTTTGCCTTTTGTATTTTTAAACTCACTGAACAGGGATCCACACGAATCTTTGTTTTTCGTCAACTTTTTGTTTCGGCAACACTGGTTAGCTATATTCTAAAATATACCTGTTACATAAGATGATTCACTTCCAGTCTAGCCAGAGACACGTTAATATACAAACCCATGAACCTACTTGTAATAGACTTTAGCTAGAGTTTATACTCGTCTTCATTCTTGAACTCTGTCTAAATATACATCGATGCCTTTAATATTTAATGAATCTTCATGAAATTGAATCCATCTTAAGGGGGGTGACCTGTTTTTGTTCTTTCCTTTTCTATCTTTCTCTGGCTTGTATCCATTTGGCTCCATTCAGCCTACTGTTTTAAGACGTTTATCCCCATCCAGGTGTCAATTGTTTACTGGTGAGCGGTAGCGAGCCAGCATATGTTTTTATTTTTGTTTGACAGCAGGCTAAATTTGTAAATTTTTCGATAGAAAAATTTCTCCGGCGAAGCCGGATTTCTTCATATAATGCTGGCTCGCTATCGCTCGCCAGGAAGAAATCGACACCTAGATGGGGATTAACGTCTCAAAATAGTTGGCTGAATGGGGCCGAATAGATACAAGCCAGAGAAAGAGAGAAAAGGACAGAAATAACAAAAAGCAGGTCACCCCCTTTAAACTCAAGTGCAGGGTGAAAAGCATCTTGTAGCTCTTAATCTAATATAAATACGACTTTGAAAAGAAGTACATAATTATATCCATACTAACTTACTTGTTGAGGGAGGACTGTAAATTAGCCATGGAGTTGTAGGCGGTGAAGAGGAAGGTGAAGGCGATGGAAATGACGATGATATTCTTGAGGATGAGCCTACTCTCCGCCTTCTCCTCCGGCGTCATCACCTTCTTCTCCTTCTTCACCAAGGTCCCGGGGGGCGCCGCGCCATGGGGGCCTGGTGGAGGACAGATGGTAACAAAGTCAAAGTCAAAGTCAAAGTTTTTATTATTAGCCAAAATCAGGTTGCAACTATAAATAAAATAAAATAATATGTACAAGGCTGATATATTTGTTCTCCTTTTCTCTCTTTCCCTGGCTTGTATCCATTCGGCCCCATTCAGCCAACTATTTTAAGACGTTTATCTCATCCAGGTGTCGATCTTATACTGGCGAGCGATAGCGAGCCAGAATTGTATGGAGAAATCCGGCTTCGCCGGAGACATTTTTATATCGAAAAATTTACAAATTTAGCTTGCTGTCAAAACAAAAATATATATATGCTGGCTCGCTATCGCTCGCCAGGAAAATATTGACACCTGGATGGGGGGTAAACGTCTTAAAACAGTAGGCTGAATGGGGCCGAATGGATACAAGCCAAAGAGAGAGGGAGAGAAAGATTAAAAAAAGCGAGGTGGGCTCCCTTAAATGCAGAACATGACTCTCAATTCTCTTAGTACGATGACGCATTGTTGTGTTTCACTGAGGATGGACGTGGACGATTTAATTCAGTTTGGAAAAGACGTCTCATACTCAGGGTTCTAAACCTACCTCCTAACTCTTTAATACTGTTCATATTTCATTTACTTGTAGTATAGTTTCAAACAGGTAATTTTGCATATTCTCTATAGAGTCCTCCTTTTGCTAAGCAATGCACTGATCCCCTATTACGAAAGTGTGGATTTTGAAAAAAGAAAACAAAATATTAAACTCGATGGCATGATGAGTTTAAGCTATCTATGCATCTCCCCTTAATAGCAAGCGCATAAATATACACCCTGTGCAACTCTCCAACCCAAGAGTGAAACGCTATTCTCAGACTTTCTTCTATTCAACTGCTGAGCTCTGGAACTCTCTCCCAGAATCAGTCTTTCCCTCTTCCTATGACTTAAATTGCTTCAAACTCCGTGTGTCCAGGCATTTTAGCTCGAACGTCCCTTGATTTCGGCCCTGTCACTCTTTGAAATCTGGGGGGAGGCACTTTTGTCTCCCTCAGTCACATAGAAAACAAACCAAAAAAAAAACACACACTGCTTCCTTCTAGCCTCTTTTCCCGTTTTAGTTGACATAGAAAACAAACCAAAAAACAAAAACACACTGCTTCCTTCTAGCCTCTTTTCCCGTTTTAGTTTACCGACGTGAGTTATAAATTAAAGACCTATCTCAATATGTGACTCTGGTATACCTAGTGGAAGTTGGTCTCAGTGATTTTATTCCTTAAGGGGAGATGGGTCGTTTTTCTGGTCCCCCTTCTCCCTCATGTTTAGTTCCATTAGTTTTTCAGATTATAAAACGTTCGGCCTATTAGTTTGGCGATTGTAAGACCTTTCGCCCCATTTCTTTGTCAATAATAAGACTTTTGGTGTCATTTAGGTGTCTATTTGTTCCTGGCGAGCGATAGCGAGCCTGTAATTTAAGGGAAACCGGCCCTCATCCGGGACATTTTTCTATCGAAAAATGTAAAATTTATCGTGAAGGAGGGTCTTGGCCGGGTGTTTTTTAAAGCTTGATGGAGGTCTAGGGAGGAAACTAAAAAAAAAAATAAAAAAAATACATACATGAGCAAATAAATACATACATGAGCAAATAAATACATACATGAGCAAATAAATACATACATGAGCAAATAAATACATACATGAGCAAATAAATACATACATGAGCAAATAAATACATACATGAGCAAATAAATACATACATGAGCAAATAAATACATACATGAGCAAATAAATACATGAGCAAATAAATACGTACATGAGCAAATAAATACATACATGAGCAAATAAATACATACATGAGCAAATAAATACATACATGAGCAAATAAATACATACATGAGCAAATAAATACATACATGAGCAAATAAATACATACATGAGCAAATAAATACATACATGAGCAAATAAATACATACATGAGCAAAATAAATACATACATGAGCAAATAAATACATACATGAGCAAATAAATACATACATGAGCAAATAAATACATACATGAGCAAAAAAATACATACATGAGCAAATAAATACATACATGAGCAAATAAATACATACATGAGCAAATAAATACATACATGAACAAATAAATACATACATGAGCAAAAAAATACATACATGAGCAAATAAATACGCCCCCCATCCCCCCTTAACCCCTTCTGTACCGGCGACGTCTTTTTAACTTTATTCTGGCTACTATTCGACGATTTTATTCAGTTTAAAAAGGGGCCCCAGCATTTAACAGGTTTCGAACTATCTCGCTTAACTCTTTTCACTACCACAGATCCTTCTTAAACTGCACAAAATCGTCTCAATATAACTATAGAATAAAAATAAAAAGACTTCGCCGATACAATAGGGGTTAAGGGGAGGTTTCTAGTTTGTTTCCTACTCCTCCAGCAATCTTAAAATGTCACCCCCTTGACCCCCTTTCAAGATAAATTTGTAAATTTTTCGGTAGAAAAATGTCCCCGCCGAAGGCCGGTTACTCTTAAATTACAGGCTCGCTATCGCTCGCCAGGATAAAATCGACACCTAAATGGCACGAAAGGTCTTAAAATTTACAGAAATTGGTTGAAAGTTCTTAAAATCTTCAAAATAATGGGGCGAACGTCTTAAAATTAGAAAAGCAATGGGGCTAAACATGAGGGAAAAAGGAATCAAGAAAAAACTCCCTCAAGTGGAAATCTCCCCTTAAGCCAAGTAAAGTGCAAAAATATTCACAGGAGCTCTTTATGCGGGATATCAACATGGTCAACAGCTTTATTCTGATTCGGAGACGATAATGTAAAAAGGTATCGGTGAATAAAGTGGATTATTATAAGTGACAGATTTATTTGGAGACGATAATTTAGAAAGGTATCGGTGAATAAAGTGGATTACTATAAGTGACAGATTTATTTGGAGACGATAATTTAGAAAGGTATCGGTGAATAAAGTGGATTATTATAAGTGACAGATTTATTTGGAGACGATAATGTAAAGGTATCGGTGAATAAAGTGGATTATTATAAGTGACAGATTTATTTGGAGACGATAATGTAAAGGTATCGGTGAATAAAGTGGATTATTATAAGTGACAGATTTATTTGGAGACGATAATGTAAAAGTATCGGTGAATAAAGTGGATTATTATAAGTGACAGATTTATTTGGAGACGATAATGTAAAAGTATCGGTGAATAAAGTGGATTATTATAAGTGACAGATTTATTTGGAGACGATAATGTAAAAGTATCGGTGAATAAAGTGGATTATTATAAGTGACAGATTTATTTGTATCACATAGTTCTCATGCTGCCAGTCAAAAGCTGCCGAAGAGAAGTAGAAGAAACCTCCATTTGAAGTAATAGACGTCTTCGTAAGTCCTCCTTCATGACGTCTTTTTACCTTTGATTCTGGCTAAAAGGAGATGATTTTAAACAGCTTAAGAAGGACCTACATTATGAAAAGGGTGTATTGAGATCGCATTTTCCCATTTTAGTCCTTGCGGTAGATCATAAACTAAAGAAATTCGTCTAATGGTAACCCGAACACGATGAAAATTACGTCATGGTGGTGAAGGGGTTAAGGGGAGATTAATAATAATTTGTATATATATTTATGTATTTATCATTGTATTAGTTTCCTCCCTAGCCCATCAAGCTTAAACATAAGACAACCCCAAGATAATGTTTTGCATTTTTCGGTTTCAAAAGCCGGTTCCTCCTAAATTGCAGGCTTGCTATCACTCGCCCGGAGAAGAAATCGACATGTAATTGGCACGAAAGGTCATAAATTGCCAAGCTAATGAAGCAAATATCTTATAATTTCAAAACTAATGGGGCGAAACATGAGGGAGAAGGGGGTCCATAAAACCCAAGCAGACTGAGACCCACGGTGTATATATATATATATATATATAGAGCACAAGTGTTCAGTGACGGTACAGGTGTGTGGAGATACTTGGTACGTGGTGCTAATAAGTCATGTCATCTCATTACGTGTGGCTCGCTCTGTGCTGTATTAATGTCTGTCAGATGTTGAATCGGGTGGGTAAGCGTAGTAGAAACATGTTGGTATATCTCACTCAAACAGAAGAAATCGTGTGTAAATATTGCTGATAACCATTATGGATAAAAAACATACTTGGTGCCGAGACATCACTTACTTGGCCGACTGTACAACCCTGCAGGTGTGAGGTGGAATGTATCATGTTGGGGTTTACCTGGGCGTGTTTATTTACTCATTTACATATTTGTTTATTTGCTCTTGTTAGTTTCCTCCCTAGACGAGCTTTAAGAAACACCACCCAAGACACTCCTTCAAAATAATGTATTATTTAGTGTCCTCCCTAGACCTCCATCAAGCTTAAAGAAACACCACCCAAGACCCTCCTTCAAGATAAATTTGTACATTTTTCGATAGAAATATGTCCAGGCCGAAGGCCGGTTCCTCTTAAATTACAGGTTCGCTATCGTTCGCCAGGAAACAATCGACACCTTAATGACACGATAAGTCCTAATATTGACAACGAAATGGGGTGAAAAATCTTAAAATTGCCAAACTTATAGGCCGAACGTCTTCTAATCTAAAAACCAATGGGGCTAAACACGAGTGAAAAGGGGGGCCAGTATAGCGACCCATCCCCTTAATATCAACCCTAGATAGCTCTCCAGTACCAAATCTTAAGGTGTGAAGATCCTACGAGACCTGGTCCTCGAGGTACAGTCACTCATATAAACTCCAGGTACAGTCACTCATATAAACTCGAGGTACAGTCACTCATATAAACTCGAGGTACAGTCACTCATATAAACTCGAGGTACAGTCACTCATATAAACTCGAGGTACAGTCACTCATATAAACTCGAGGTACAGTCACTCATATGAACTCGAGGTACAGTCACTCATATAAACTCCAGGTACAGTCACTCATATAAACTCCAGGTACAGTCACTCATATAAACTCCAGGTACAGTCACTCATATAAACTCCAGGCACAGTCACTCATATAAACTCCAGGCACAGTCACTCATATAAACTCGAGGCCCTCACCTATTTCTTATTGTGGAAGTATATATATCTGGAAACAACGAATCTATGGCTATACTTTTCTATACATCAACTAAAGGATTACATACTGTGTACTAGTTAATGAATATATAATTATATATATATACAATAAAATAAATATAAAGATTCGTCTGTCTGGAATCTATCATTATCCAAATTTAGACCCCTCCATAAATTATTGCTTTCTCAATATTATGGTCATCGTCAAGTTTCATCCAAACATCAATTACGTTATAATTCCATATATTAAAACATAGGGGCTCCACGAATTTTTATTGACTGACTGTACTTGACGAATGTGTGTATTTTTGAGTGAGTCTGTATATTTTCTCAGTTTGTATGATTGTTTTATGTTTAAGGGGAGATTTCCACTTGAGGGATTTTTTTCTTGACTCTTTTCTCCCTCATGTTCAGCCCCATTGCTTTTCTAATTTTAAGACCTTCGCCCCATTATGTTGACGATTTTAAGAACCTTCGACCCATTTCTGTCAATTTTAAGACCTTTCGTGCCATTTAGGTGTCGGGTTTATCCTGACGAGCGATAGCGAGCCTGTAATTTAAGAGGAACCGGCTTTCAGCCGGGACATTTTTCTACCGAAAAATGTAAAAATGTATCTTGAAAGGGGTTCAAGGGGGTGTAATCTTAAGCTTGATGGATACCTAGAGACCAAACTAAAAACCTCCCCTTAACTGGGCTTTTGTCAGTGTGCATGGAATGTGAGTCCTTGATTTGGTCAGTGTGCATGGAGTGTGAGTCCTTGATTTGGTCAGTGTGCATGGAGTGTGAGTCCTTGATTTTGTCAGTGTGCATGGAGTGTGAGTCCTTGATTTGGTCAGTGTGCATGGAGTGTGAGTCCTTGATTTGGTCAGTGTGCATGGAGTGTGAGTCCTTGATTTGGTCAGTGTGCATGGAGTGTGAGTCCTTGATGGGGCCAGTGTGCATGGAGTGTGAGTCCTTGATTTGGTCAGTGCGCATGGCGTGTGAGTCCTTGATTTGGTCAGTGTGCATGGAGTGTGAGTCCTTGATTTGGTCAGTGTGCATGGAGTGTGAGTCCTTAATTTGGTCAGTGTGCATGGAGTGTGAGTCCTTGATTTGGTCAGTGTGCATGGAGTGTGAGTCCTTGATTTGGTCAGTGTGCATGGAGTGTGAGTCCTTGATTTGGTCAGTGTGCATGGAGTGTGAGTCCTTGATGGGGCCAGTGTGCATGGAGTGTGAGTCCTTGATTTGGTCAGTGCGCATGGCGTGTGAGTCCTTGATTTGGTCAGTGTGCATGGAGTGTGAGTCCTTGATTTGGTCAGTGTGCATGGAGTGTGAGTCCTTAATTTGGTCAGTGTGCATGGAGTGTGAGTCCTTGATTTGGTCAGTGTGCATGGAGTGTGAGTCCTTGATTTGGTCAGTGTACATGGAGTGTGAGTCCTTGATTTTGTCAGTGTGCATGGAGTGTGAGTCCTTGATTTGGTCAGTGTGCATGGAGTGTGAGTCCTTGATTTGGTCAGTGTGCATGGAGTGTGAGTCCTTGATTTGGTCAGTGTGCATGGAGTGTGAGTCCTTGATTTGGTCAGTGTGCATGGAGTGTGAGTCCTTGATTTGGTCAGTGTGCATGGAGTGTGAGTCCTTGATTTTAGTTTTGCTTGTGTGTGTGTGTGTGTAAGTGTTTGTTTGTTTGTTTGTTTGTGGCTATTTGCTTACATTACTGAAATGTTTGTGGACATGCAGTAATGCAAGTAATGGTCACTCTTCTGTAAATCTAAAATGGCTTACTTAAGAATGGGAAAGGGGTGGGACCTTCTATTTTTTTTTTTTTTTTGTACTTAATTAGAACAAAAAAAGTGTGTGTGTGTGTGTGTGTGTGTGTGTAAGAGAGAGCGAGGGAGAGAAAAGAGAGATAGAGAGAGAGATTATGTGTGTTTGTGTGCGGTTATGCGTACGTGTGTGACAGAGAGAACGTGTAAGTGTTTATGCATATGTCGCAACAAGGCTTACAATACAAAGCCTATTGTCAAGCATAATTATGAAGATTCACATCATTGGCACAAAAAACATGGTCCATTCTAACTATGCTTTCACTCATGTCCTCAATATCAGTAATTACATTCTTATGTTGACATCCATTTATTTGTCAGGCTCTGCACTACGTAAGTTGTTTTGTTTTGTTCTATAATTATGGATGAGGGAGATAAAAGCCAAAACTGCCTGTGACGAGTGGCCCGGGTGCCTCCCCCAGAGTTAAGGGGAGGGATTTAGTTTGTTCCATACTTTTTCATCAAGCTTAAAATTACATCCCGTAGACCCCCTTTCAAGATAAATTTGTAAATTTTTCGGTAGAAAAATGTCCAGGCCGGAGGCCGGTTGCTCTTAAATTACAGGCTCGCTATCGCTCGCCAGGAAAACATCGACACCTTAACGGCACGAAAGGTCTTAAAATTGACAGAAATGGGGAAAAATTTCTTAAAATATCCAAACTACTAGGGCGAAGGTCTTAAAATCTCAAAAGCAATGGGGCTAAACATGAGGGAGAAAGGGGTCCAGAAAAAAATCCCTCAAGTGGATATCTCCCCTTAAAAGAGTAACAGGACCAAAATCAAGGAACGTTCGAGCCAAAATGTGTAGGATAGTGTAATCGATCTGATCTGTGTATGTAATTTTGTTTGTTTTTGTGCGTATGTTTAATTGTGAGTGCGTATCAATTTTGATTAAAAGGGGGATGACCTGTTATTTTGTCTCTCCTTTTCTTTCTTTCTTTGGCTTGTATCCATTCGGCCACATTCAACCTAGTGTTTTCAGACGTTTATCCCCATCCATGTGTCGATTTCTTCCAGGCGAGCAGTAGCGAACCAGTATTATATGAAAATATCCAACTTCACCGGAGATATTTTCTATCGAAAAATGTACAAATTTAGCCTGCTGTTAAATTTTTGTTCTTTTAATATGCTGGCTCGCGGAAAAAATCGACACCTGGATGGGGATGAACGTCTTAAAACAGTAGGCTGAATGGGGCCGAATGGATACAACGCAGAGAGAGAGAGAGAGAAATAAAAAGAGGTGGGCCCCCCTTAACCTAATGCCTCCATTCTTATAATTATGATTTCAAGTATCAGTTTACTGTATGTCTGATGTGTGAAGGAGGAAGGGTGTAGAAATTATTATTATTATTATTATTATTATTATTATTATTATTATTATTATTATTATTTATTTATTTATTTTATTTTTTTGACAAGCACACTATATAATTTCTTTTGCAAGGGCATTATTAGCACATCTTGTTATCCATGCAGTTATAATGAAGTTGCGAGGTTATATTGCACACAGACGCGGAGAGAGAACACACTGGAAATATAGACAGAGAGAGTGAGAGAGAGAGAGAGAGAGAGAAAAAAAATAGATAGATATATAGATAGATAGATAGATACATAGATAGATAGATAGAGAGAGAGAGAGAGATATATAGATAGATAGATAGATAGATAGATAGATAGAGAGAGAGAAAGAGAGAGAGAGAGTATTCATAGAGATGAGTATACCAGGATGAGAAAGCATTTAGTGAACCAATATGTACCCTCCAGCCGGGTGTAACAACAACACGGTAGGCATGCATACACACAACAATGACAACAACATCAATAACACAATAATAACCAATTGAACAACACCAGTAATCACAAATATTATAATAATGCCACCAACAACAATGAAAACAGGAAACGCATATGAGCCAGCTTTAACGAAGAAACACAAATCTTATGCCTACAGGTGTTTGTTATGCCTACAGGTGTTTGTTTTTAAATAAGCATGATATTATCTTTCACTTCTGTTGGTAACATAATATATATATAAGGGTACGTAGGGTAGGTAGGTAGGTAGGGTACGTAGGGTACGTAGTACCCGCCTTGCAACACAGTCCCACCCCTACTCTGTGCAACTCTCCAACCCAAGAGTGAAACGTTATTCTCAGACTTTCTTCTATTCAACTGCTGAGCTCTGGAACTCTCTCCCAGAATCAGTCTTTCCCTCTTCCTATTACTTAAATTGCTTCAAACTCCGTGTGTCCAGGCATTTTAGCTCGAACGTCCCTTGATTTCGGCCCTGTCACTCTTTGAAATCTGGGGGAGGCACTCGCTGCAGGCAGTTATGCCTTTTGTCTCCCTCATTCACATAGAAAACAAAAATATATATATATACTGTATATATACCGGTATATATATATATATATATATATACAGTATATTATAATTATAAACATCCTTACAAGATGCCCCACGCAAATCGGGTTATAGAGATTTAATTTTAATTTTCGCCGAGCCAAACACGAGTCATGAATATCAAGTATATCTCACAAATACACGTGAGCTAATAAATGTCTATAATACTCTCAGCCGGACTCAAACCTCCGACATCCAGAACGAGTGTCCAAGCTTTCAATACGCTACACCACGGCATGATAAAGGAATCTTAACCTTTTCCTTTTTAGGAGACGGGAAATCCTACTTGGAGAATGCATGAAATGAAATACCTTTTTAAACCTAATAAAATCGTCTAATAGTAGCCATAATAAAGTTATAAAGATGCCGCCGGTACAGAAGGAGTTAACACAAGATATCAGAACACAAAAGCAGAAAGGACAATCAGTCAATCACACACAATCATCCACTCTTTCGCTCTCACACTTACTTGGCTTTGAACAGCTATAACTAACCCAACACGCTATAATAAAATACTGTAATAACATGCATAACAAATAATTAATTGTCATAAATAATATAAACATCTGCTGCTGCAGGATATATAAGTATTAAACAAATATCATCGTCATTAATATTATTATAATTGCTATTTTGTATGGTGATGATGATGAACTGGGGTAGATAGTGTTATGATGTGAAGTAGACTGTGTTGTGGTGTGAGGTAGACTGTGTTATGATGTGAGGTAGACTGTGTTATGGTGTGAGGTAGACTGTGTTATGGTGTGAGGTAGATTGTGTTATGGTGTGAGGTAGACTGTGTTATGGTGTGAGGTAGATTGTGTTATGGTGTGAGGTAGACTGTGTTGTGGTGTGAGGTAGACTGTGTTATGGTGTGAGGTAGACTGTGTTATGGTGTGAAGTAGACTGTGTTATGGTGTGAGGTAGACTGTGTTATGGTGTGAGGTAGACTGTGTTATGGTGTGAAGTAGACTGTGTTATGATGTGAGGTAGACAGTGTTATGATGTAAGGTAGACTGTGTTATGATGTGAGGTAGACTGTGTTATGATGTGAGGTAGACAGTGTTATGGTGTGAGGTAGACTGTGTTATGATGTGAGGTAGACTGTATTATGATGTGAGGTAGACAGTGTTATGATGTAAGGTAGACTGTGTTATGATGTTAGGTAGACTGTGTTATGATGTGAGGTAGACAGTGTTATGATCTGAGGTAGACAGTGTTATGATGTAAGGTTGACTGTGTTATGATGTGAGGTAGACTGTGTTATGGTGTGAGGTAGACTGTGTTATGGTGTGAGGTAGACTGTGTTATGATGTGAGGTAGACTGTGTTATGATGTGAGGTAGACTGTGTTATGATGTGAGATAGATAGTGTTATGATGTGAGGTAGATAGTGTTATGATGTGAGGTAGACTGTGTTATGATGTGAGGTAGACAGTGTTTTGATGTGAGGTAGACAGTGTTATGATGTAAGGTAGACTGTGTTATGGTGTGAGGTAGACTGTGTTATGATGTGAGGTAGACTGTGTTATGATGTGAGGTAGACAGTGTTATGGTGTGAGGTAGACAGTGTTATGGTGTGAGGTAGACTGTGTTATGGTGTGAGGTAGACTGTGTTATGATGTGAGGTAGACAGTGTTATGATGTGAGGTAGACAGTGTTATGGTGTGAGGTAGACAGTGTTATGGTGTGAAGTAGACTGTGTTATGGTGTGAGGTAGACTGTGTTATGATGTGAGGTAGACAGTGTTATGATGTGAGGTAGACAGTGTTATGATGTAAGGTAGACTGTGTTATGATGTGAGGTAGACAGTGTTATGGTGTGAGGTAGACTGTGTTATGATATGAGGTAGACTGTGTTATGATGTGAGGTAGACTGTGTTATGATGTGAGGTAGACAGTGTTATGATGTAAGGTAGACTGTGTTATGATGTGAGGTAGACTGTGTTATGATGTGAGGTAGACTGTGTTATGATGTAAGGTAGACTGTGTTATGATGTGAGGTAGACAGTGTTATGGTGTGAGGTAGACTGTGTTATGATATGAGGTAGACTGTGTTATGATGTGAGGTAGACAGTGTTATGATGTGAGGTAGACAGTGTCATGATGTGAGGTAGGCTGTGATATGATGTGAGGTAGACAGTGTTATGATGTGAGGTAGACAGTGTTATGATGTGAGGTAGACTGTGTTATGATGTGAGGTAGACAGTGTTATGATGTGAGGTAGATAATGTTATGATGTAAGGTAGACTGTGTTATGATGTGAGGTAAACAGTGTTATGATGTGAGGTAGATAGTGTTATGATGTGAGGTAGACTGTGTTATGGTGTGAGATAGATAGTGTTATGATGTGAGGTAGACTGTGATATGATGTGAGGTAGACTGTGTTATGATGTGAGATAGATTGGGTTATGATGTAAGGTAGACTGTGTTATGATGTGAGATAGATAGTGTTATGATGTGAGGTAGATAGTGTTATGATGTGAGGTAGACTGTGTTATGATGTGAGGTAGACTGTGTTATGATGTGAGATAGATAGTGTTATGGTGTGAGGTAGATAGTGTTATGATGTGAGGTAGACTGCGTCATGATGTGAGGTAGACAGTGTTATGATGTGAGGTAGACTGTGTTATGATGTGAGGTAGATAGTGTTATGATGTGAGGTAGATAGCGTTATGATGTGAGGTAGATTGTGTTATGATGTAAGGTAAACAGTGTTATGATGTGAGGTAGACAGTGTTATGGAGGTAGACAGTGTTATGATGTGAGGTAGACTGTGTTATGATGTGAGGTAGACTGTGTTATGATGTCAGGTAGACTGTGTAATGAATCTATGAGAGAGAGAGAGAGAGAGAGAGAGAGAGAAGAGAGAGAGAGAGAGAGAGAGAGAGAGAGAGAGAGAGAGAGAGAGAGAGAGAGAGAGAGAGACGAAAGTGAAAGTGAAAGTGAAAGTTTTTGTCCACGATACAGACGGTGTCAACCACACTATACCACTTGTTTGTATTTAACCCCTTCTGTACCGGTGACGTCCTTTTCATTATATTCTGGCAACTATTAGACGATTTTATCCAACTTAGGAAGGACTTTTACTCATTCATAGGCTTCATACTATCTCAATTAATCCTTTTAGCTACCATATATCTATCCTAAGCTAAATCAAAACTGTCTAAATGTAGCTAGAATACAATATACTGTATATAATTCGTCGCCGGTACAGGAAGGGGTTAATATGAGACACCTAAACTATAACAATTGCTGTAGTTTATAGACTGCGTAAATGACTTTGTAATAATTTTAGACCTATAATTCTGACAGGTGGTCCTTCCTATGTTAAAAAATCGTTTGGGTGTCACTAAAATAAAGCCTAGACTGATGCCATTTGACTGAAAGGGTTAAGAGAATATATCATGGTGACTGAATGTATTTGGATTCGATACAGCTTGTCAACCAGGAAGTAAAGGAGGTATCACACGAGAGCGGTGACCGGTCAACTCAACCAGTAGGCCATTTCAACCAGTAGCTTTCAACCAGTACCAAATCAACCAATACGGTTAGGTTAGGTTAATACTATATTTTGGCACTTTTTTGGTTGGTCTGGGTTAATTTGTCACTGGTTGAGAGCTACTGGTTGAAATGGTCTACTGGTTGAGATGCCATGGAACCCACGAGAGCCTTTATCATCAATTGTATATGATAAAATTCTTCCCGTATTGATATATTGGCATTTTGTACTGGTGTCGGAAACTAAGCTGAAGGTAGATGGAATTGGGAGACAGAGTTATGGAAACTTTCTTTTTTCCTTTCTGGACCCCCTTCTCCCTCATGTTCAGCCCCATTAGTTTCGAGATTTTAAGATGTTTGCCCCATCAGTTTGGTTGATTAAAAACTTTCACCTCATTCCTTTGTCAGATTTAAGATCTTTTGTGCAATTTAGATGTCGATTGTTTTCTGGCGAGTGATAGTGAGCCTGTAATTTAGAAAGCGGTGCACAAATTTATCTGGAAGGGGAGTGTAGAGTGTATTTTTAAGCTTGATAGAAGTCTAGAGAGGAAACTAAAAAAAGACCAAAAACTACTAAATAATTATAATAGTAACAATAATACTAATGATAATAATAATATTTATATTAATAATAATAATAATAATAATAATAATAATAATGATAATAATGATGATTATTATTATTACTATTAATAAGGTCTGTAGAAGCTCAACCCCCCCTCCTCGTGGCACAGACCGGGCAACGCATGTATAGCAACCCAGCTATGCAAGTGGCTAAAGGGGCTCTGACAAAACTTGATCAACATGCAAGCACAACAAATCAAATCACCGCATCGGTCGTCGTGCGGGTCAACAAGGACCGCGATCCCCAGTAAGAAACCAGAATGGGATCGAAAAATCAGCTACTGGAACAAACTCGCCCCAACAAGTACTGGAGGAACACCACACCGAGGACAATTCTCACAGAGGCCTTCTAGCTACAACATCCCAAAGAACGACAGAAACAACACAACAGAAATGGACCCGAGAAGAGTATAAACAAGCCATGGAAGCATTTTACACCGCTTCACTTGACCCAAAAGCTGCCTACAGCATCTGACGAAAGAAATACCCCACAGATAGGCTTAATCTCGATGCCTACAAACTAACCAATGTCAAACCAGATATTATAAAGAACAAAAGGCTAACTGATCTGGGACTCGAGACCATCCGAGAGAAAATCCAAGAGAAAACTAGACGGAAAAACCCCAACACCAACAGGGAGGACCTGAACAAAAGCAAAAATTATAAGACAATTGCAACAGATGAAGAACTAGAAGAGACAAATATTCTTGACCCCCAAGAGATGCGAGACCAACCAGACACACTCCAAGAAGAAAATGAAAATGAGAGTTTTAAAGATGACAGCATCTGGCAGAATTGGGAGAGCATCAAAGAAACAGCTATTGGAGACAGATCACCAATACCAAAGATCAAGAAAGATTACCATGCAACAAATAGTCATCAAACACGCCAATGAAGCCATCCACAAGATCGAAGGTGACCTAACAAGACCGATGGAACTGACAGAAGTGAACCAGCTCATATACGCAACAGCTTCAGCATTCAGATTTCGTGCAGTTTAAGAAGGATGTGGGGTAGTAAAAAGGGTTACGTGAGAAGCCCGTTAATAGCTGGAGGCCCGTATTAAACTGAATAAAATCGTCGTACAGTAGCTGGATTAAAATTTAAAAAAACGACACAGGTACAGAAGGGGTTAATGCTGTGTGGTTATCAGATAAGAAAATGTTGTTCTTAATTAGTTCCCAAGAAAGGCTTCCAAAAATCATTAACACACTAGAGATAAGAATTTAACCCCTTCAACACGATGACGTGTTTTTCATTATATTCTGGTTACCTTCAAACGATTTTCTTTAAGCTTATCTACCTCTAGGGCTCAAAGGGGCGTATGTGATCTCAATAAACCCTCTGAATAAAATAGGTCCTTCTCAAACTGCGTAACATCGCCTAATGTTTGCCAAATTCAAAGGTAAGAAGGTGTCATCGTGCTGAATGGGTTAACCCCCTCTGTACCGGCAACGTCTATAAATGTTCTTCTGGCTACTATTAAACGATATTATTCAGTTTAAAAGGGGCCTCCAGCAATTAACAGGCTTCGAACTATCTCCCTTAACCCTTTTTACTACCACAGATCCTTTTCAAACTGCACATAATGGTCTAAATACAACAAGAATAAAATTATAAATACATCGCGATCATAAGGGGTTAAAGGGAAACTGGTCACGATACCTGGCAATAATGTGATGCCAAGACGTAGTAGTGTCCATGTTCCCATCAGTTATCGAGAAATGAGCTGCTATGAGAGTCAATTATCCGCCCAGTTAAGGCGGGTGACCTGTTTTTGTTCTGTCCTTTTCTATCTTTCTCTGGCTTGTATCCATTTGGTCCCATTCAGCCTACTGTTTTAAGACGTTTATCCTCATTCAGGTGTCAATTTTTTACTGGTGAGCGGTAGCGAGCCAGCATATTTTTTAGTTTTGTTTGACAGCAGGCTAAATTTGTACATTTTTCGATAGAAAAATGTCTCCGGCGGAGCCGGATTTCTTCATATAATGCTGGCTCGCTATCGCTCGCCAGGAAGAAATCGACACCTAGATGGGGATAAACGTCTTAAAATAGTTGGCTGAATGGGGCCGAATGGATACAAGCCAGAGAAAAGAGAGAAAAGGACAGAAATAACAAAAAGCAGGTCACCCCCCTTAAAATAAACTATCGAGTGTAGTCAGGCGCTCACAGTCATGTTATGCAGGATACGATTCATAAAGTTTGGTTAAGGGGAGATGGGCGTGTTTATTGGCTCATTTATGTATATATATATATATATATTTATAGTTTCCTTCCTAAACCTCCCTCAAACTTAGAAAAACACCCCCTAGACCCACCCTGAAGATGAATTTGTACATTTTTCGGTAGAAAAATGTCCCTTCCTCCTATAATTACAGGCTCGCTATCGCTCGCCAGGAAAATATCGACACCTAAATGTCAAGATAGGTCTTACAATTGACAACGAAATGGAGCTAAAGGTGTTCAAATCGCCAAACTAATGGGCCGAACGTCTTATAATTTGAAAACTAAAGGGGCTAAACATGAGGAAGAAGGGGGACCAGAAAAACTACGACCCATCCCCCTTAACACCTCTATACCAGCCTCTGCAGTAAGGGCCTATACTCTGTTTCATTTCATCTGGCGGTAAATCGAGTCCCTTAGCAGCTAATTTCTCCAACTTAACCCATGCAGTACCGGTGACTTCATTTTTATTATATTCTGGCAACTATTAGACGATTTTATTCAGACCTTTCATGTCATTTAGGTGTTGATTTTTTTCCCGGCGAGCGATAGCGAGCCTGTAATAGAGGAGGAACAGGCCTTTGGCCGGAACTTTTGTCTACCAAACAATGTGAAAATATAGCTCGCAGGTAGCTCCTAGGTGTGTGTGTGTGTGTGTGTGTGTGTGTGTGTGTGTGTGTGTGTGTGTGTGTGTGTGTGTGTGTGTGAGAGAGAGAGAGAGAGAGAGTGTGTGTGTGAGAGAGTGTGTGTGCGTGTGTTTTTGTGTGTGAGAATACCATAGTTTGATAATAGGAAGGATCTAGACGGGAAGTGCGTCATGGTATGCAAATAGGGTTAAGGCGGAGTCATATTAGCTTTTGTTCCCTTTAATTTATTTTGTCTTGAGATAATACAAAACAAGTTAGAATAAATAATTGATAATTAAAGAACACCAACATGTTTGCAACGAAGCAGAAGCCGGTATCCGAGCTAAACCACAATACTTGTTTTTTTCTCTATGACTTTCGGGAAAATCCCAATACCCAACAACTATTTCCTGAGTGTCTCCTATAATGCGTGTCTCCGATGCACCAATAGCGTATTTTGCGTGATTTGCAATCAAAGTTTATGTACTTATTATATATATACTGTATACTTTGATTTGCAATATAATTTAATTACAATTTTGTAATTGTTTGTGTCACTCAGCAGTTAATATGGAGACATGACACTGAACCTTTATAGATTTTTTTTTCCTCAGCTTGGTGATAACAAAAACGGATGTCAAACTAGATTGAATACTACGTTAGACAGATACTAGGCAAGCGGATATATTTTAAGTATAGGAATCGTCCAATAAGGTATATTTGTGGGTCTGTAGTGAGTGAGAGAGAGAGAGAGAGACAGAGAATGTATTAAATTACTATATAGAGAGGAAGAGACACAGACAGAGACACACAGGCAGACAATACAGGCAGATCATATACGAGTTGTGGGAGGTTTTGCTCGTGGCCTTGATTTTGAGAGATAGTTACATATAGTTACATAGATACACAGACTACACAGACCTTGCGGTCCCTACTAGATAGTCCAGACTTAATACTAAAATAGAATTTGCTACAAAGTGGAAGGCAAGGATAGCAAAGCAGAAGGCTCTCTCCCCGCCTACTTCTCCCTCCGACCGTTAGTCGGCATGAAATTTAGTTGGGGAAACAAGTCCCCCAGCAGAATGAGAAAAACTTCTACTGGGAAATTTATAGTAAAGAACGAAATTGAGAAATATTATATATATATATATATATATATATATATATATGAAATTAATAAAATAAAGATTATTAGTAGGTTCAGGGATATTTCTTCGAGAGGCCGGTCTATATGACCTGTGCCCCATGAATATTCTTTCCTCTCACTTAAACAGTAGGCTACCATAGCGCGGTTGGGAATATGAACATGATTAGATTAATATCCAGTATTCGAGAATGGATAATAAGTCGTAGGCGTGTGCATAAACCTTTAACCGTCCTGGTGGTGTAATGGTTAAGGTGGCAAAAATATGTGTGTGATAACCCAAGTTCGAATCCCGGTGGATCATATATACTTTAATTAATTTCATTGGGGGTGTTGGGTGTTGTGGTGAAATTAATAAAATCAAGATTACTGATCATTAAGGGGAGATTTCCACTTGAGGGACTTTTTTCTTGACTCCTTTCTCCCTCATGTTTAGCCCCATTGTTTTTCTAATTTTAAGACGTTTGCCCTATTATTTTGACGATTTTAAGAACTTTCAACCCATGTCTGTCAATTTTAAGACTTTTGTGCCATTTAGGTGTCGATTTTATCCTGGCGAGCGATAGCGAGCCTGTATTTTAAGAGGAACCGGCTTTCAGCCGGGAACTTTTTCTACCGAAAAATTTACACATTTATCTTGAAAGGGGCTCAAGGGGGTGTAATCTTAAGCTTGAAGGATATCTAGGGACCAAAATAAATACCTCCCCTTAACTTGTATTTGATTTTTGTTTTTATGTTTTGTTTTTTGTACCTACAGTATATTACTCAAACCTCCTCAAAATGGATGTCTAGCCTTCATTTGAATGTGTCAATTGTATTACATTGAGAGAGAGAGAGAGAGATCATAAGCTTCTTGCGGTGTCTATCCTACTCGCGGCCTTGGTGTGGGAATTACGCTAACGCCCCCCCCCCCCCCCTCCCCCCCCGCCCCTACGTCACTGTCAAGGGACCTTTACACTTTCCGCTGTCGTCCATTTCCAGTTTGTGCTTGCTACCGTTAGACGATATTGTTCAACTTAGGAAGGACCTCTAGAAATCAAAGAGTTGCAGTTTATAATATCTAGTAACCCTCTAACTCTGACATCTCCCTCCTCCTAAGTTGAATAACATTGTGTGGAGCAAGAAGGTGTTTAGTTAAGGATAAGTTAAGGGATGGTTTTCTGGACCCTCTTCTCCCTCATGCTTAGCGCCATTAGTTTTGAGATTTTTTAGACATTGCATTAGTCCAGAACCCCCCCTCCCCCCCCATCATCTCGTTAGATTCAGGTATATATATTCAATCTAGTGGTGAGATAAAACCTTAAGTATTCCTTACAATGACCGCCATTACTTATATAATAAATTTAACAAGCGGTAGGGAACCGAGGTGTGGCTTCTGACATTCACCTTTGAATATTAATGACATCGGAATCAAAGGCAGTAATTTGAAGCTTACCATAAATATATTTTTTTCCATAGTTAGCTTATATCATACGGAGATAGAGTTCAAATATTAATGTCAATATGATACAGGTATTCCTAGCTTAGTTATATAAAATTATACAGTAGCCTATATATATAAATATACATATATATATATACCGGTATATATATATATATATATATATATATATATATATATATATATATATATATATATATATATACCGGTATATATATTATACAGTATATATATATATATATATATATATATATATATATATATACCGTATATATATATATATATATATACCGTATATATAATATATATATATATATAAATATATATATAATATATATATATATATATATATATATATATATATATAATTTATCTCATGGGTTGAGATAAACATGGAATGATAATCGCCAAGCTGTACATAATTATCTTGCAAAATGCAATGGCACTGAAATAATTATTAACAATGGTATAAAGGATTTTGTGGATTGTCTATACCGGGCCTGTGACGTCACAGGAGTGTAAGTCCACCATCCAGTCTAGGCTAAGGATACTGGTGTGACGTCACTATGACGTCACAGGCCCGGTATAGACGATCCGCAAAATCCTTTATACCCTAGTTAATAATTATTTCAGTGACATTGCATTTTGAAAGATAATTATTTCAGTGACATTGCATTTTATAAGATAATTATATGCATGGCGATTATTTGTCCATGTTTACCTCAACCCATGAGCCTCCACCTTTAACATTGCCAAACTATTGGGGCGAATGTCTTAAAATTTCAATACAAGGGAGAGCTACATAGAGCTACATAGAGCTACATAGATACACAGACCACACAGACCTCAAGGTCCTTACTAGGCAGTCTGGCCTTACAAACTATATATGCATATGTGCATATATACACATACACACATGCACATACATACATATACATATACACATATATATACATATATATACACATACATATACACATACATACATATACATACATATATACACATATACATACATATATACATACATATACACATACATACATACATACACATATATACACCGGTACACACATATACATACATACACACACATATACACATACATGCATACACACATACATACATATATATACAGTATATATATACATACTGTACAGTGCACACACATACACATACATTTTTTTTTTTTTCATATCACCCCAGAGAGAGAGAGAGAGAGAGAGAGAGAGAGAGAGAGAGAGAGAGAGAGAGAGAGAGAGAGAGAGAGAGAGAGAGAGAGAAACAAGAGAGAGAGAGAGAGAGAGAGAGAGAGAGAGAGAGAGAGAGAGAGAGAGAGAGAGAGAGAGAGAGAAACAAGAGAGAGTGAGATCTGTAATAACGGAAAATATCTGCTAGTCACTTGACATAAAGTATGTACATTTCTCAAGTTTCACTTACAATACTGCAAGTGACAGTCATTCTGGCCATCTTCTTGACTATACTCGAATTCATTTCAACTGACGGTAAATTGCAAAGATTTCTCAGTTATGTTGCAGATTTTGTAGTGAAATGTGGTGCTAATTATATAAACTTGGTCTTAATATGATGCAGAGACATAGTGGTTAATATGATGCAGATACATAGTGGTTAATATGATGCAGAGACATAGTGGTTAATATGATGCAGAGACATAGTGGTTAATATGATGCAGAGACATAGTGGTTAATATGATGCAGAGACATAGTGGTTAATATGATGCAGAGACAGTGGTTAATATGATGCAGAGACACATAGTGGTATACTGATTCGTGGTTAATATGATGCAGAGACATAGTGGTTAATATGATGCAGAGACATAGTGGTTTAATATGATGCAGAGACAGTGGTTAATATGATGCAGAGACATAGTGGTTAATATGATGCAGAGACATAGTGGTTAATATGATGCAGAGACATAGTGGTTAATATGATGCAGAGACATAGTGGTTAATATGATGCAGAGACATAGTGGTTAATATGATGCAGAGACATAGTGGTTAATATGATGCAGAGACATAGTGGTTAATATGATGCAGAGACATAGTGGTTAATATGATTGCAGAGACATAGTGGTTAATATGATGCAGAGACATAGTGGTTAATATGATGCAGAGACATAGTGGTTAATATGATGCAGAGACATAGTGGTTATATGATGCAGAGACATAGTGGTTAATATGATGCAGAGACATAGTGGTTAATATGATGCAGAGACATAGTGGTTAATATGATGCAGAGACATAGTGGTTAATATGATGCAGAGACATAGTGGTTAATATGATGCAGAGACATAGTGGTTAATATGATGCAGAGACATAGTGGTTAATATGATGCAGAGACATAGTGGTTAATATGATGCAGAGACATAGTGGTTAATATGATGCAGAGACATAGTGGTTTCATATATTTTCCATTAAGTATCAAGAAATTAGCTGCTAAGGGAGTCCATTTACCGTCAGATGAAATGAATCAAAGTATATACAGTATCTTCGTCTATAAGTACACAATTTCGTATATCCAGTAATTCCATCCATTCTTTTACAAGCATATGACAAGATCGTATACAAAGTAGGTGATTCTCTTCTCCTTCAGTGTTTACATTCTGCGGTCGTGAATGTGGAGAGACAGGTGGGGTACGGTCGCGCTAATAAGTCATGTCCCAGCTGTCATTACGTTTGGCTTCCTCTGTGCTGTATAAAGGTCTGCCAGATGTTGAATAGAGTGGGTAAGTGTAGGAACATATTTGTATATTTATCTCGATATGAAGAAATGAAGCTTAGAGATTGCTGATACCAATTATTGATCAAAACATACTTGGTGACGAGACATGACTTATGAACGCGATTGTACAACACGGAAATACCACACTGTATAACAAGATAGTGTTTGTATACCAAGATAGTGTGTGTATAACAAGATAGTGTGTGTATAACAAGATAGTGTGTGTATACCAAGATAGTGTGTGTATACCAAGATAGTGTGTGTATAACAAGATAGTGTGTGTATACCAAGATAGTGTGTGTATACCAAGATAGTGTGTGTATACCAAGATAGTGTGTGTATAACAAGATAGTGTGTGTATACCAAGATAGTGTGTGTATACCAAGATAGTGTGTGTATACCAAGATAGTGTGTGTATACCAAGATAGTGTGTGTATACCAAGATAGTGTGTGTATAACAAGATAGTGTGTGTATACCAAGATAGTGTGTGTATACCAAGATAGTGTGTGTATATATAATAAACACATTGAGTTGTCTATAGTGATTTACCTCCTGAACAATAAATTATGCTCGTTAACGGTGTGATATTAGGCTATTGTACAAATTTCTACGAGTCCTAATGCATTTCTAGTATCCCCTCATAAATACTTCTCTATTTAAGGTCATAGGGTGGTATTCTTACACAATTATCTCCCTTTGCCGAACGAATACTGTAGGAATGAGCGTTGTTTACAGAGATTAGACGGATTAGCATGTCCATTTCTAAAGATAACGACATTTTCCAAGACATTTCGTCGTCCATTAACGACGCAGCGAAGGGAAAGAGTTATTTAAGGGGAGATTTCCACTTGAGGGATTTTTTTTTTTTGTGGACCCGTTTGTCCCTCATGTTTAACCTCATTGTTTTTGAGATTTTAAGACGTTCGCCCCATTAGTTTGGTGATATTAAGAACGTTCGCCCCATTTCTGTTAGTGCCATTTACTGTAGGTGTCGATTATTTCGTGGCGAGCAAGAGCGAGCCTGTAATTTAAGAGGAACCGGTCTTCTCCCGGGACATTTTTCTATGGAAAAATGTATAAATTTATCTGAAAAGGGGGTCTAGGGGGTGTCTCTCCAACACCCCTTCTCCCCTCTCTACACTCTTCAGAAAAATAAGAAAAGTAGAATGTAGATACGAGGTGCCGTTGTAAAGGCTTATCCCTCAATACTTCATCTGATCTGATCTGGAGGTCTAGGGAACAAACTAAGAACCTCCCCTTAAGAATCTTCCCTTTATGGCCCTCTCTATGGATCTCACACACGGAGTCACGTGTTTAGGCCCACGATGGTACAGTCACGGTCATAAACGGGGGAGGGTTTAATAATTGAGCGATTTATATATTAAATTGGTTTTATTATTATTATTATTATTATTATTATTATTATTATTATTATTATTATTATTATTATTTAGTTTCCTCCCTGGACCTCCAGCAAACATATAAAAGTATCCCCAAGAACCCCCTTCTAGATATATTTGTACATTTTTCGGTAGGAAAATGTCCCTGCCGAAAGCAAGTTTCTCCTAAGTTTCAGGCTTGCGATCGCTCGCCAAAAGAAAAAAAACAACAACAGCTAAATGGCACGAAAGGTCTGAATATTGACAATGAGATGGGGCGAAAGGTGTCAAAACCGCTAAACTAACGGGCCGAACATCATAAAATCTCAAAATGGGGCTAAACACGCGGGAGAAGGGGGTCCAGCTAACGCAAGCATCCCCCCTTAAAGAATGAAGGGCTCAGAATGTATCAGTATTAATGAATGCGACTGAATAGTATAAACTGAAACATGGGAGCTAAAATGGCGTCCAGTGATGTGACTCCCTGAATCCTGTAAACCACACTACTCTGTTAATCTAGGCACTCTTCTCAGGCAGAATTCAACCTTGTGTTAAGTTGTTACCCGACCATATTAATATTTTATGAACATGTGCACACGGATAAGAACACCCACCATTTTTATTTATATTATTTTGTCCTTTTGGTCAAATATATACGTTTCTGAACCCCACTGAACCAGCCTTGGCTATCTATACAGGCTTTGTTTATGGCTGTTGAAGATATAATTTTTCAGTTAAAGTTATGGAGGTTGAACAAGTATTTTACTTAATTAAACTTTGATAAGATTTGGCCACTCAAGGAAATACAGCTTCAGTCACGTCTACGTTTCTGATATATATATACACACACACACACACACACACACACACACACACACACACACACATAATATAATACATCATTTGATAAATATACTTGCTCCCAAAAAGAATGCCGGGAAACGCGCTCGTGTAAACACCAGCTTTCTAAAATACGGTGAACGGAAAAAAAATAAAAAATAAAAATAAAAGAAAACAAAAGTCATACGTAATCAAAGTCATACGAGATATGTCATCTCTATCCTAGAACAACAGGTAAGTCAACTCCCAAACTTTCAGAGAAAACTTGTAAAATGTACCATTACCATCTCGACTTGAAAATATCACCAGCTAAGGAAGTACATAATATCTAACTGACCAACATTTAATACCAGTAGCTCTTGTGCAATCTCTTACTTTGGTCCATATTGTATTGTAAGGTAATATAAGTTAGAGTGAAGCAACAAACTGTTCCTTTGTACATTTTCAGCCAATGGCTGCAACTATCAATAAACCGTGTAGTATTATTATTATTTTTTATTATTACACACACATATATACTGTATATATATATATATATATATATATACTGTATATATAAGACAATAGATATATATATATATATATATATATATATATATATATATATATATATATATATATGTTAGTAAAGCCAGGTAATTCATTTTCTTTAATACATACGAGGCTGAAAGAAATGGCAATTTCTGCGTTGGAAATTTTATTATTCAAAGTTTCCAGGTCTCTGATGAGTTTTCGCTGGGTGGCAGGAAGTAGATGAAGGAGATGAGCAAAATTCATGGTGGTACAGGGTTACATAAATGTAAATGATGATACAGGATATACGACGCGTTTCACTGGACAACCAGCATTATCAAGTAAGGATGGAATGATATAAAAGGTAAACAGGAAGGGTATATATAGATACATATATATAGATATATATATACCCTTCCTGTTTACCTTTTATATCATTCCATCCTTACTTGATAATGCTGGTTGTCCAGTGAAACGCGTCGTATATCCTGTATCATCATTTACATTTATGTAACCCTGTACCACCATGAATTTTGCTCATCTCCTTCATCTACTTCCTGCCACCCAGCGAAAACTCATCAGAGACCTGGAAACTTTGAATAATAAAATTTCCAACGCAGAAATTGCCATTTCTTTCAGCCTCGTATGTATTAAAGAAAATATATATATATATATATATATATATATATATATATATATATATATATATATATATATATATATATACTGTATATATGACTATATATATATACATATACTGTATATATAAGACTATGGCAATAAATCAAAACATGATGGGCGATTGTCACGCCTGCCTAACAGTATATCATGATATGACAACTAGCCAGTGTACAAAACTGTATCTCTAATGCCGAAGGTCAAAAGTGAAAGGTTTCCTAAAATAGCTGATAAATAGGAATCCCCCAATCTCACCCCCCCCCCCCCCACAAAATATACACAAATATATAATAAATAAATAAACAAATAAATAAATAAATAAATCAGCATATAAAATCCTGAGGCCTTTTTTCCAATGAGCTTTTCGTTACAGTGTTCTCGTTTTTATTTTATTTTTTCATTGGTATATCCAATTATGGTGATTTTCAGTTATTTTTGGTGACTACATTCTTTTCAAAACTTCTATTCAAATGCTAACAGACCCACATTGCCGAGATTATGTTGCGAAGAACTCGCTCGTGAGACTCTTACCCAATAACTAGGTAAAGTTTTCCTAGAGTGAGGGTGATGAAATCCCCCCAGTAAAATGGGTACCTTGATAAGACAGGATCACGATGGTAAAATGGGTACCTTGTTAAGACAGAGTGCGCCAACTTCACTTTCGAACGCCATATCGATTAAACTGGGTGTATACTTATAATGGAATTGTGTAGTACACTTAGGGATGTAAGTCATGGAGCAGAATCGATTTTTTTTTTTTTTTTTTTTTTTTTTACCTAGTATATGGGTTTCGTATTATTAGTTAAGTAGTTCAAGGATTCAGAAAGGACAACGCCTACATTATTGTTCCTGAGTGTACAGACTAATATTCTATATGTTTATTAATATACAATATTATATACCGGTATATAATATTAATATTATAAAAGGTTCCAGTATTTGCGTTTCTTTACAGTTTACTTTAAATATGGATTAGTTATGGAAGTCATGATTTGCATTTTGTATTTGACGCTGTTGCTTGTGTGCTAAAACTGTTCGACAAATGTCTCAAGTTGAAAAATAATTCGTATCTCTCCTTCAACACCTTAAATAAAATGTATCATTAATTTAATTCAAATATGCTGGCATTCATTCATTCACATGCTTACTTTCATTCATTTCTTTGGGAGGTGTTTGGTGTTGGAGTGAAATTAATGCAAAATATAATCAAATATAACACAATGTGAAATCACAAATCTATAATAATACGATTCTGCTTTATTGTGTATCGGTATATTTATTTATTTAACTATAACACAAACCACAGTTGAAGATATAAGGGTAGAACATATTATATCTTATTGAGCATTGGTAAACGTAACTTATTTTTTATTCGGATATATTTATTTTTGCCTAATAGTACTGTTTGCTGTTTGTTTACATTTTACCTTCTCACATTTTAATAACGGATCTCTAAACAGTGAAAGGACGCTGAATTAAACCGTCGGAATTTTTTTATTGAAAAGGTCTGGCACGAATTGAATAGAAACACACACACACACACACACATATAAAGAGAGAGAGAGAGAGAGAGAGAGAGAGAGAGAGAAATTCAATTGGCTTCAGGAAAAGTTCTTCCGAATATGATAATGTGGTATGTTACTATAATTGGGAAGAGTCCGTCAAGGAATAGATGGAGAAATGTACAGCCAATTTGCTCTAGCCCCTTTTGAGTTACAGAGGATAGAGGTCATGATGTTTCGCCTACTTACAGCGAATAGACTATAGTGATCCTCCAAATACATCACGACCACAGAACTTGCCGGTGCTTGGATACACTGAGAAGGAAACGGTGAACTGGTGGAGTGGGAAATTCCAACAGTTTTTTTTTTGTTATTACTATTCTTGGAAGTCCCCCAACAGGAAAACTATATAAGTAGCTGTACGGGTGTTGGAAAATACGCCTCACGAAATGTTTGTCACATCATTTTACTTTGCTTAAGATGGGCCGGTTTTCTGGACCACTTTTTCCCTCGTGTTTAGCCCCATTTGTTTTCAGATGTTTGCCCCATTAGTTAGTCGATTTTAAGACCTTTCGCCCCATTTCTTCGTCAATATTTAGACCTTTCGTGCTATTTAAGTGTCTAATTTTTCCCTGGCGAACGATAGTGAGCCTGTAATGTTGGAAGAATCGGCCTTCGGCCGGGAAATTTGTCTACCGAAAAATGTACAAATTAATCTAGAAGGGGGATCTAATAGATTTTTTTTTTTTAATTTGATGGAGGTCTAGAAAGGAAACTAAAACAAATAATGAATACATGAACAAATAATGAATACATGAACAAATAATGAATACATGAACAAATAATGAATACATGAACAAATAATGAATACATGAACAAATAATGAATACATGAACAAATCGCCCACAAAGTGAACCGTCCCTCCCTACATATCAACATCTACATGCATAAGCGTATATGTGTTTACACTTATCCATCCATATGTTGGAGTAATATCACTTTCAACATATGTTTAATGAAATTTATGAAAGTTGATGCACCTGTTCAAAGAAAGTACTATATAATTAAATATTATATTTTCCAGCAAGTTATTATTTCTGCTTAAGGAGGCCCACCTCGCTTTTTTTCTCTTTCTCTCCCTCTCTATTTGGCTTGTATCCATTCGGCCTCATTCAGCTTACTGTTTTAAGACGTTTACCCCCATTCAGGTATCAATATTTTCCTGACGAGTGGTAGCGAGCCAGCATATATATATTTTTGTTTTGACAGCAAGCTAAATTTGTACATTTTTCGATAGAAAAATATCTACGGCGAAGCCAGATTTCTCCATACAATACTTGTTCGCTATCGCTCGCCAGGAAGAAATCGACACCCGGATGGGGATAAACGTCTTAACAAAGTTGGCTGAATGGGAGTGAATGGATACAAGCCAGAGAAAGAAAAAAGGAGAGAAAAAAGCAGGTCACCCCCCTTAATACAATCTGAATTCCGTATCACTATAGTTGTAAATTTCACACAGCAGTTACTAAATATATGATGAGTTGTAGCAAAAGAAGTAAAGCAACTAAAGGAAAGCACTAAACATGCAATAATAAAACTAAAAACAATGTACTCACCCAATTTGTCATGTGTCTTATCAAAGGCCGGGTTGTCCACACCGAATGTCTCCTTAGTAGCGGCCATGTTGGGGCTAGGGGGGGGCCTGGGGGGGGAGGAGAAGGGGGGTACATGATTAAATATGGTCAGGAGATGGTATAGTAGGAATTGATATATTTCCCCAGTCAATTACGTTGGTAAGAAAGATTGGTCTTAAGAAAGTAATGAAATAAAATATCAGCCCGAATACACATAATATCAACTATATAATAAATATATAAAGCATATTAAAAAAAACAAACATCAAGACTGAAACATTTTGACAGTTTATTGAGGCTATTATTCGACGGTTATTCAGTCTAGAAACAATTTATGGGCGCTAGAGAGTTTATTGGGATTCTTTTTAACCCTTGTGATTCCTAATAATCCTCTGTAAATTACATAACATCGTTCAATGCTAACCAGAATAGACTACAGAAATGCGTCCTCAAATACAAAAAGAGTTGAACCTTGTGATGAATCTGATCGGTCCATTACCACATTTCGAACGAACACCGGAAACTGTAACTTGAAGTCTAATGATTGTACTTATAAACCCCCCCCCCCCCTTCTCTCTCTCTCTCTCTCTCTCTCTCTCTCTCTCTCTCTCTCTCTCTCTCTCTCTCATTGCTAGACTTTGAATTGATGAAGTTTAGCACTATAATGTATGGAAACATTTTCACATAATGAGATCTGTTTAACTTGAAACAAGCTACTCTCAGATAACGCAAAGACATGCTAATTTACTTACACTTGTTCTTCTACTGTGCGCAACTAAGGTAGAAGAAATAAAACAGTACACTCACACACTCTCTCTGCCTCACACACACTCTTTCTCTCTCTCTATTTCTCTTTGTTTCCATGTGTGTTACGGTGCCGTTTTATCAATCTCTCTCTCTCTTTCTCTCTCTCATGACAGAATACCGATAAACCCCACCAAGTAGTGGGGTTTATCCCCAAGGATGCACATTCCGTCTCTTATCCGCTAGGTTTACAGTCACGATCGTTTCCGTAACTTGGGGTGTACAAATATTATAGCGCCTTTATTGAAGTCTCTTAGCCGTCGTAATGTCTAGTTTGTTATTGTTTTGTATATATATATATATATATATATATATATATATATAATTATATAATTATATATATATCTTTTTTGTTTTTTTGTTTTTTTGGTATGGCACTTAAGATATCAGCTTGGGATGACTTGCTTTTTACCCTTGATATCATATCAAATCTTGTAGCTGTCGTTAGAATTTAGCTAATGTTGTGGATTATATATATATATAGCATACACATTTATATATACAGTATACACACACACACACACACACACACACACACAATTTCGTGAATCATGAGTTTTCTTCAGACAAGATATTGGTAAAAAAGTCTTTAAAACGTAGTTTTAAGAACTCGTTTATGAAATCTTATCAAGGCTTATCTTATCTCACAAGTACCACAACACTGTGTGTACGATAAACTGTGTGTAGTTGTTAAGGGTGTGTAGTTGTTACCTCGCTTTTCTTCTCTTTCTCTCCCTTTATCTTTGGCTTGTATCCATTCGGCCCCTTTCAGCATACTGTTTTAAGACGTTTACCCCCATCCAGGTGTCGATTTCTTCCTGGCGAGCTATGGCGAGCCAGCATTGTATGGAGAAATCCGGCTTCGCCGGAGAAATTTTTCTATCGAAAAATGTACAAATTTAGCTTGGTGTCAAAACAAAAAACATATATGCTGGCTCGCTACCGCTCGCCAGGAAAATATTGACACCTGGATGGGGGTAAACGTCTTAAAACAGTAGGCTGAATGGGGCCGAACGGATACAAGCCAAAGAGAGAGGGAGAGAAAGAGAAAAAAAGCGAGGTGGGGTCCCGTAAGAACACCTATACCTGTACTTGATTGCACTTGTTTACAGTTATCCGAACTTTTCACCGTTTGAGTATGGTTGCGCTAATAAGTCGTGTCGCAGCTGTCATTATGTTTGATTGATTCGCTCTGTGCTGTATTACTGTCTGTCAGATGTTGAATAGGGTAGGTATGAGTAGTTTGTATATCTCACTCAAAACGAATAAAGACAGTTTTAAATATTGCTGATACCAAATATTAATCAAAATACACTTGGTGCCGAGACATCACTTAAGGGGAGATATCCACTTGAGGGAATTTTTTCTGGACCCCTTTTTCCCTCATGTTTAGCCCCATTGCTTTTGCTATTTTAAGACATTCGCACCACAATTAAGAACTTTCGCCCCATTTCTGTCAATTTTAAGACCTTTCATGCAATTTAGGTGTCGATGTTTTCCTGGCGAGCGATAGCGAGCCTGTAATTTAAGAGGAACCGGCCTTTGGCCGGGAAATTTTTCTACCGAAAAATGTACACATTTATCTTGAAAGAGGGTGTAATTTTAAGCTTGATGGAGGTCTAGGGAACTAACTAACAACCTCCCCTTAATAGGTCGATTGTACCAGCGACGACGCGTTACATTTGACTGTAGCTATATATATATATACGATATTATGCAGCTTAGGGAGGATCTGTGGTAGTTGAAAAAGTTGGTTGATATATATTGAAGCGTTATTATTGCTAGAGGTCCTTCCTAAGCTGAATAAAGTCGTCTAATAGTCGCCAGCATACGTGACTAGGACGTCTCTGGTGCTGTACGGGTTAAGGGGAGGTATTTTGTTTGTTCCCTACGTTTTCATCAAGCTTAAAATTACACCCCCTTGACCCCCTCTCAAGATAAATTTGTACATTTTTCGGTAGAAAAATGTCCCGGCTGGAGGCCGGTTGCTCTTAAAATACAGGCTCGCTATCGCTCGCCAAGAAAAAATCGACACCTAAATGGCACGAAAGGTCTTAAAATTTACAGAAATGGGGCAAAATGTCTTAAAATATCCAAACTACTAGGGCGAACGTCTTAAAATCTCAAAAGCAATGGGGCTACACATGAGGGAGAAAGGGGTCCAGAAAAAAATCCTCCAGGTGGAAATCTCCCCTTAACCTTTTATTTCTGGAGGTTGGTTCCAAGGTGGGAGACAAGCAATTAGAATTGTTTTGTTTTATGTTTCCTATGTGAGTGAGGGAGTCAAAAGGCAGAACTGCCTGTGGCGAGTGCCTCCCCCACAGTTGAAAGAGTGACAGGGCCAAAATCAAGGGAAGTTCGAGTCAAAATGCCTGGATACACGGAGTTTGAAGCAAATTAAGTCATAGGAAGAGGAAAACACTGATTCTGGGAGAGAGTTTCAGAGGTCAGCTGTTGAATAGAAGAAATATTGAGAATAACGTTTCACTCTAGGGTTGGAGAGTTGCACAAAGTAGGGGTGGGATTGTGTTGTGAGACGGGTGCTACTTGCTCTACGAAGAGGGGGTGGTATACACTGAGAGAGCTCTGAGTAAAACTGATTATTGTAATAGCGGTAGAATAGTGAGAGAGATGCAACATTGCGGCAAAGAGAGAGAGAGACTGCAGATAAATGGTGAGTGGATGTGAGTTAATGAGACGGAAGGTTTTCTTTTCTACTTTCTCAAGAAGTGCTGTGTGAAAGGATCCACCCCACAACTGTGAACAATGCTAAATACATGGATACATTGTGCCTCTGTAGCTTACAGAGCAAGAAGCTGCAAAGGGGTAAAGAACCCCTGGAGGCGGTTGAGCACACCCAGCTTCTGGGAAGCTGTTTTAGCAAGAGTGGTAATATGATCTTTCTAAAAGGGATCAGAAGAAAAAGAGACACCGAGAATATTGAGAGAAGATTAAGGATTAATTTGTATGATGTTGAAGAAGTCATAGTTTTCTGGAAGGGGGCGACGAGTAGACAGATGGGGAAATTGAGTTTTGGAAGCATTGAAAGTAACAAGGTTTTCTCTGTTCCAATTAGAGATAGTAGAGAGATCAGAAGATAGGTGCTTTATGGCCTCCTTAGTGAGTTTTGGAGTTCCTGCTGTGTATGGTGTTGTGGAAGGCTAGTTGAAGAGTGTAATGTAGAGTCGTCAATATAGGAGTGAATGGGGCTGGAGGTGCAGTTGAGAAGGTCGTTAATGAATAATAGGAAGATAATTGGATTTAGGACAGAGCCTTGAGGAACACCGGAGTTGATAAGTTGAGGAAGTGAACGGTGGCCGTGCGCAACCTTGCAATCACGCATGTGCTCGCTTAATTGTATATACAGTATAATGATTAGACTGAAGCACATGTGAACGGTTAGGTAGTCTCTCCCCCCTCCCCCCCACACACACACCCCTCTCTCTCTCTCTATCTATCTCTATCTATCTCTCTCTGCCTCTCTCTGTATGTGGATATGTGTAAATTGATATGCGTAAATGTGTGTGTTTGTCCATGTACAATATATATACAGGTATATATATATATATATATATATAGGGGAGGTGTGGTGGAGTGGTCATGCCACTGGATTGGTAATCCAATGGACCCGGGTTCAAATCCCGATATGTCAATGGGAAGATATTATTGGGATTGAATTTGTGCTGTACCTAGTATCAGTGCATTACCACAAAGCCCACCGAAATGCCAAAAAAAATACCCTCATTGTTCCCTGATTAAATAACACTGTATGAATATTCCCATATTCAAAATATGTTACAGGGGGACAATGCCTAGTGAGTTCACTGCTCAATAGGTGGCGTTCTGAGAGTGAGGGTCTGAGTCTGGAGGGTGAGACGGTGAAGCACTTGGGCGAAGCAACCGGCCGCTTCAGAGATGGAGCTGCTTTGAGCCATGATGGATGCTTCACATGTCTCACTCCCCAGGCTGGAACAAGACCTCACGGGCTTCACCGTGTTGAGCGGTGGAATGTACAGGCTCTCAGCCTATGCCCGAGAGGGAGTAGTTAGAATATAGAAGACAAAAAAAAAAAAAAAAAATATATAACACACTTGACTTTATCTTCTGACACACCTGACTTATGACACACCTAACGTCATATTCTGTCACACCTGACTGTTGACACATCTTATTTCGGACACACAACATGACTCATTTTCTGACACACTTGATTTCGGACATAAGTAATCATTTCACCCGACACTCTTGGCATTAAGGGGGGTCACTGTTTTTTGTTGTATCTTTCTCTCCTTTTCTCTCTTTCCCTGGCTTGTATCCATTCGGCCCCATTCAGCCAACTGTTTTAAGACGTTTATCCCCATCCTGGTGTCGATAGCTTCCTGGCGAACGATAGCGAGCCAGCATTGTATGGAGAAATCCGGCTTCGCCGGAGAAATTTGTCTATCAACAAATGTATAAATTTAGCTTGCTGTCGAAACAAAAATATATATATGCTGGCTCGCTCCCGCTCGCCAGGAAAATATTGACACCTGGATGAGGGTAAACGTCTTAAAACAGTAGGCTGAATGGGGCCGGATGAATTAAAGCCAAAGAGAGAGGGAGAGAAAGATATAAAAGCGAGGTGGGCTTCCTTAAATCACCTTGTCTGATAAGAATTCCCCGTTATCTCTTTAGTTGCCCCCTAGACCCCCTCCAAGCTTTAAAAACGCTCCCAGAACCCCTTCAAACTAAATTTGTATCATTTGTAATAGAAAAATCACGACTGAAGGCCGGTTCTCTTCAATTGCAGGCTCACTAAGGACAGAATCGTGACTTTATTGGGGCGAAACGTCTTAGAATCGTCAAGTTAATGCAACGAAACAGGGGCTAGATCAAGTTAAATCACCTTGCCTGATAAACCTCACTCCACTCCTATCTCTCCTTAATTAACGGGGGTCACCTGCTTTTTTTCTCTCCTTTTCTCTCTTTCTCTGGCTTGTATCCATTCGGCCCCATTCAGCCTACTGTTTTAAGACGTTTATCCCCATCCAGATGTTGATTTCTTCCTGGCGAGCGATTATATGGAGAAATACGGCTTTGCCAGAGACATTTTTCTATCGAAAAATTTACAAATTTAACCTGCTGTCAAAAAAAATGCGTTTTAATATGGTGGCTCGCTACCGCTTGCCAGGAAAAAATCGACACCTGGATGGGAATAAACATCATAAAATAGTAGGCTGAATGGGGCCGAATGGATACAAGCAAAAGAAAGAGAGAACAGGAGAGCAAAAAAGCAGGAGACCCCCGTTAAGGAGAGATAGGAGTGAGTGAGGTTTATCAGGCAAGGGGATTTAACTGGAACTATTGTGGAGCAAAATATAGAAAAGGGATTTTCGATTAATATCTCTCTCTCTCCCTCTCTCTCTCTCTCTCTCTCTCTCTCTCTCTCTCTCTCTCTCTCTCTCTCTCTCTCTCTCTCTCTCTCTCTCTCTCTGTGTGTGTGTGTAAATTTGTTCAACTTCTATCAACTGAACCAATTCGTACGTCATAGTCCAAACAGGAAAACTACCAACACGCCTTATTTCCTTGAACTCGGTGGCGTCACGAGGATGTTTTATTATGGCTGGCATAAGACGCTTTTACTTTGTTCGAAAGGATCATTCGTAATACAAGGGGTACACATTTATCAATATTCTATGCTATACTCTCCATAGGCCCTTCCTATATTATCTATAACCTTATATTGATAACTAGATGAACAAAGAAGAACACAACGAATCCTTATACTATTTGGGTAAATAACTAGTGCGTTTAACAACTAACTTCTTGGTATAAGCTTTTACAGACATTTGTGGAAGTCTTATGATTTTGTTCTTTGTGATACCGGTATAATATATATATATATATATATATATATATATATATATATATATATATATATATATATATATATATATGATATCATCAGCTATTAGGGGTCAACTGCTGGAAAAAGGCCTTCATTGCCTTTTGTTAGTTTCACTACTTGTCCAAGGTAATTGTATTCTTCTACTCCATCTAAGAATTTCGTTATCAATCCTAATTATTCTACGTGAAGTCTTATCATTGTACATACATTTGGTTTTACTTCTGTTAATTTGTTTAACCTACTTTGAGACTTTCTTTATTGAGATAATTGAGTATTTCTTACAGCTTTTCTGCTTTATCTGAAATTGAGACAATGTCATCTGCAAAACCGAGATGGTTAAGGTATTCCCCGTCTACATTAATTTCATTTGATTCCCATGAACATTTTCTGAAGATCCCTTCAAGACAAGCTGTGAACAGCTTGAGTGAGATTGTGTCTCCCTGCCTCACTCCTTTCTCAACCTTTATCTTCTTTGTGTCTCTGTGAAATCGGACCACAGCAGTGCCTTTTGGATATATATATTCTCTAAAAGTGTTATATAAAGTTAATTTATTCCTTGTTCATGTAGTGAGTTTGCTATAGGTGTTTTCTCTAAGGAATCGAAGGCCTTTTCATAGTCTACAAAAGTTAAACAAAGAGGAACATTATATTCTGAGGTTTTCTCTATAAGCTGGGTCATTGGATTCAAGTGATCCATGGTTGAAAATCCACTTCTAGATCCTTCCTGTTCCCGAGATTGATCTTCATCTAACATTTTATATAACCTATATTTGAGAACTTTAGAGAACAAATTGTAAATAAACGATAACAAACTAATGGGACGGTAGTTGCTTAGATCTTTCTCATCGCCTATATATATATATATATATATATATATATATATATATATATACATGAATGTAATAACCCATCATAATCCAGGAAACTGAATGTTGTTATGGAAAAACCTGTTACAAATCCTGTCACACTTTACAGCTTGATTCAAAGTCGGTCGAATTCATGTTTCAGATAACTTGAGGATCGGTTAATATAATCATTCAATATTCGTAAGCTAAGATATTTATTATTATATAGTGCTAGTAATTCGTACATACGTTTTCACACCCTGAATTAGAACTTATATATAGTAGCAAATGGTTTATTTCGAATAGTAAAGAGTACTAATGATATCATTTTGATGAGATAAATACGCATTATCAAAAACGGTCTTCTAATGACTAACATGCCAAATAATAGAGCTAATCGCTATCTCTAGAGAAAAGTCACCAAAATATGTATTGTAACGGAACTTTAAGTATATATGTATCTTAACCCTCTGAAGATCGATGACGCACTCTTGTCTGTGTTTTGGCTATTATTAGACGATTTTATTCACATTAGTAAGGGTGTATGGAAGTCAGAGGAATAATTTGGATAGTTTTCACCCTTTTTATTCCTACAGATCCTTTGTAAGCTGCACACAATTGTCTACTGATAGCAAGAATACACTTCTATAATGCGTCATGATCCTCAGGGGGTTAAATGATGCTCCACAAGTAAAGGTGTGTGTGTGTGTGTTTGTGTATGTGTGTGTGTGTGAAGGTTGTTGGGTGCGTCTGTTTGTATTTGTTTGTGTGTGTGTGTGCGTGTGTGTTTTTCTGTGTGTAGCCTATGTGTGTGCGTGTATATTTGTGTGTGTGTTTGTGTGTGCATGGAATGGTGAGTGGGTCTCTGGTTTGGTCATGTATGTATATATATATATATATATATATATATATATATATATATATATATATATATATATATATATATGTGTGTATGTGTGTGTGTGTGTTTGTGCGTGCGTGAGCAGGTTGGTTGGTCGCGCTCCCTTTTTTGCTACCCACTGATGGCCAAATAAATACGCCTACACTTGTACAAACAGAAGAGACCCCCAGTAGGACGCCGCTACCCGAGGAATCAAGCACCCACCTTGAAGTTATAGATCCCACGGCGTTTCACCGATCTAAGTAATTATTCCTGCTCCAAAACGTAACGGGCTGTGAGAAAAAGGTGCTGTAATCAAGAGCAACACCAACCGCTCACGACCAAGGATTCCGGACTACTGACTGACTGAGTGTAAAACCTGGATATACTCAGTCACTCACCTGCGCTACGGTTGGTCTGGAGTGCCATAGCTCGCCATACCGAAGATTTATTCAACCCGCGTACTACTGTAGTCACGTTTGTATCTTTATCTTTACTGACACAGTTACGGCTGCCTTATCATTTCCGGGAACGGCGTCTATGTGAGCATAATTATGTGTATGGTTATCTGTTTTCTATTTGTTACTCTGAGAGAGAGAGAGAGAGAGAGAGAGAGAGAGAGAGAGAGAGAGAGAGAGAGAGAGAGAGAGAGAGAGAGAGAGAGATAACAATATTTGGCCAAATATTTTTGACGTAATATACAGTATATATATATATATATATATATATATATATATATATACCGGGTATATATACTATTTTTTGTCAGGCGAGAGTATCTGCATTGTAACATTACCAACACAAGCTGATATAATTAAGCTCTGGAGAAACATGTGACTATAAAAATTACCTGAATATAACAAACATTTGTTGTTAAATGCTTAAATATTTAGCACCACCGCGCAAGACTACCTGGCCAACCCCAGGGGTCTTCGTATCTTTGAGCGGCGACTATAGTGTGTTCAAACCTCCCGTGAGTTTCTCCCCCCCCTCCCCTCCCGCCCCCTCCCTCCTCCTTTTGATTGGAGGGTGGTGGGGGGTGAGGGCAGATTAAACACTAAGATAAAGTTGGCTGTAGTCAAGGGATTAAGGGGGATGGTTTATTTGTTGGTCATTATAGGTTTTTATATATACATTTGTTAGTTTCTTCGCTAGACCTCAATCAAGCTTAAAATAACACCTCCAAGAATCCCCCTTCAAGATAAGTTTCTATATTTTTCAGTAGACAAATATCCCGGTTCCTCCTGTAATTACAGGCTTGCTATCGCTCGCCAGAAGGAAAAAAATCGACACCCAAATGGCACAAAAGGTTTTAATACCGACAAAGAAAGGGGCGAACAAGTGTTAAAGTCGCCAAATTAATGGGTCTAACATTTTAAAATCTGAAAACTAATGGGTCAAAACATTAGCGAGAAGGGGGGCCAGAAAAACCAATCACCCCCCTTAATAAGTTGCATGGGATGATACCCCTGCTTCCCCTCAAACATTTCCTCAAGTGGGGTCACCGTCTTTTTTTATCTTTCTCTCCTTTTCTCTCTTTCCCTGGCTTTTATCCATTCGGCCCCATTCAGCCAACTGCTTTAAGACGTTTATCCCCATCCAGGTGTCGATTTCTTCCTGGCGAGCGATAGCGAGCCAGAATTGTATGAATAAATCCGGCTTCGCCGGACACATTTTTCTATCGAAAAATTTACAAATTTAGCTTGCTATCAAAGCAAATATATATATATATATATATATATATATGATGGCTCGCTATTGACACCTGGATGGGGTAAACGTCTTAAACCAGTAGGCTGAATGGGACCGAATGGATACAAGCCAAAGAGAGAGGGAGAGAAAGAGAAAAAAAGCAAGGTGGGCTCCCTTAAATATGGCCTTGATCAGATTTGCACTCTGAATGTCATTATAGCCACATATTTTTTTCCTTGTGCGTTGACTGGTTGTTCAAGGATTTCAACCACACCCACACACTCACATAATTACTGATGATGATTAGACTAACATTCTCTTCGTTAATAAGTGGCATAAAAAAAATAAAAAAAAAATAAATAAAAAAAAAATATATATATACCGGTATATATATATATATATATATATATATATAAGTAAATTAATAGCAAATAAATAATCAATCATTAAATACAATTAAGACACCAACATTCACCCACATAATTTTCGTCTCTTTCCAGTCATTCATACAAAAGGGATTATCTACAGAAACGTAAACCCAATTTGAAGAAAAAGACGTAATCTGTTATAACTTATGACGAAATGGGTTATTTAATGTATTCAACGCCATAATTTGTTCATACTTATATCGCTCTCTCTCTCTCTCTCTCTCTCTCTCTCTCTCTCTCTCTCTCTCTCTCTGTATGTGTGTATGTGTGTGTTAGAATTGGTGTTACGACAACTGGGCCAACTAACTATAAAGATACGATACGATACGATGATGGATAAAAGATGATAATTATGAAGTGTCGTAAATGTTGAGATAGTATCCGCGTCCATCCTCTTCTTCTAAACTTTACCTGGATACCGACGACAACCCACCTCGCCCCCCGCCCCCCCCCCCCCCCCTCTCCCCCCCCCCCCCTAGATACCGCTCCTCTCTCTGTGCTGTGCTAACAAGTATAGAGATAAAAACTTGCTAAATATTGTTTTAATTTTTGTGTTTATATTGTACATGTATAATATGAGTTGGGTAAAAAATACTGTTTTACCATCTTTGCCCTTTTGAGACAACGTGTAATTTTTTTTTTTTTTTTTTTTTTCTATATTCCAACTTACTTCCTCTCGGGCATAGGCTGAAAGCCTTAACATTCACCGCTTTACAATGAACAGTGAAGCCCGTGAGGTCTTGTTCCAGTCTAGGGAGTGAGACATGTAAAGCACGTAGAGTACAACGAGCACCTGCCATCTTGCCTTCACATGAGGCACGGTGCTCACTCATGGCCCGAAACGACCCCATCTCTGAAGCCACCTCGTTCCCGTGCTTCACTGTCTCACCACCTACACTCGGACTCTCACACTTACACACACAACGCCACCTGTTGAGCAGATAACTCACCAGGCATTGCACCCCTATAGCATATTTTGAATATGGGAATATTCATACAGTGCTATTTAATCAGGGAACAATGAGGGTATTTTATTGACGTTTCGGTGGGCTTGTGGTAATGCACTGATACTAGGTACAACACAAATTCCATCCCAATAATATCTTCCCATTGATACATCGGGATTTGAACCCGGGACCTTTGGATTACCAGGCCAGTGGCAAGACCACTCCACCACACCTCCCCTATGTATCCCCATGTATTTATGCTTTCTCAATAAAGTATCAAATCAAATCAAGTTCTCCCATACAGTCTGACTGGAATACTTAATTAATGAGTTTAGACCCCAGTAGCTTGGCTGCTGTAGGAGGCTCTTTAGTGATCGTCTTTACTTTGATACACACACACACACACACACACACACACACACACACACACACACACACACACACACACACACACACACACACACACACACACACACACACACACACACTTCCCCCCACCCACAAACACACAGCCACTTTTTTTCGTTTTTTCTATGTGCATGAAGGAGACAAAAGGCAGGCTACCTGTAACGAGTGCTCCAAAGCCGCCTGGACACACGACATTTAAATCAGTCTAATTCATAGGATGAAATCAAGTTTGATTGAGGGAGAGAGTTCCAGAGTTCAGTAGTTGAGCAGAAGAAAGTCTGTTAAAATGTGCTAATTCTTGGTTTGGAGAGCTGGACAGAATAGGAGTGGGACAGTCTTGAAAGGCGTGTGCCTCGCACTCGCCGCAAGGGAGGGAGCATGCACTTAGAGAGCTCTGATGAACACAAATCGTTGTAATAGCTATAGAAGAGTGAAAGAACTGCACAATTGCGGCGTGCAGAAAGAGACTGTAGGGAACTAGTAGGAGGAAGCGAGTTGATGAGGTGAAATGATTTTGACTCTATTCTTTCGAGAAGTGCGGTATGGGTGGAACCAGTGACAGGGTGTAGAGCCCATGGAGACGGTTGAGCACACCTAACTTCTGGGAAGCTGTTTTAGCACTAATGGTAAAATAAAAAGAATGTTCGGATGAAAAAATACAAATTGATTATCGGCCGGTAAAATCATCGGAAAAATACTAGTGCAACGCTGCCTTCCTTTTGGGGCATGTTAAGAGGGGTCACCGTTTTTTTTCTTTTTCTCTCCTGTTCTCTCTTTCTCTGGCTTGTATCTATTCGGTCCTATTCAGCCTACTATTTTAAGACGTTTATCCCCATCCAGGTGTCGATTTCTTCCTAGCGAGCGATAGCGAGCCAGTATTGTATGAAGAAATCCAACTTCGCTGGAGACATTTTTCTATCGAAAACTGCACAAATTTAGCTTGCTGTCAAAACCAAAATATATATATGCTGGCTCGCTACCGCTCGCCAGGAAAATATTGACATCTGGATGGTGGTAAACGTCTTAAACCAGTCGGCTGAATGGGGCCGAATGGATAAAAATCAAAGAGAAAGGGAGAGAAAGAGAAAAAATGCGAGGTGGGCTCCCTTAAGCAGTCTGGGAAGCCGATGAGGACTGTGTGACGCTGTTCTTGGGTACGTTTTTAACACCTGAGGCGGCTGAGTAGATAATATATTAGTTTAATAAAACAGGGTACTACCAGTGTGTGTGTGTGTATGTGTGAGTGTGTGTGTGTGTGTGTGTGTGTGTGTGTGTGTGTGTGTGTGTGTGTGTGTGTGTGTGTGTGCTTTGTAATCAAATAACACCTCTTTATATTATCATTCACCACCTTTGTTTTATCTGACCAAGTTAATGCTAAACTACTATCAACACTATCAATTTGCTTTGCAATAATTTCAACAGAGCCAAATTTTTCAATTGCCTTGATTTATCTACAGTATATAATGATTAGAGTACTTTGATATAATGTTAATGTTCAATGGAATGCCAATGTCAACTGCTACAGTAGAGCATTTGAATCAATGGCTTTATTATACAGATCATGCACAAAAAACCTGTTTATGTATTTAACGAGAATAACAAAACGAAAGCGAGCTGTGTCGCGGGCTATGGGTGTGCCTTGATTGGATATGGTCTCCCTTCAAGATGACTATAGGTAGCGCCAACGAACTTGACAATAATCTTGATCTTGAACTCCTTATAACTCGAAATGAAGGAAAGCAATCGGGCTGACTTTTATATCATTTGGGAAGAGTCCACCAGGGAATAGGTGTGGATATTTACAGCTAGTTTGCTCTAGGCCTTTTTGAGTTACAGAGAGGTCAGGGATCAAAATTACTGTCAAGTTCGTTGGCGCTACCTATACACAAATCTCGAATCCAACGTTATTTTTCAGTATCTTTTTTTGACAACTTTTGTTTGGAAGTGTCTGAAATCAAGGTTTATATGATTGCAACTAAAATAAGTCCCCTTCAGTCAAGTTTCTGTTACCAGAATTCAAGTTGTCATCGAAAGTTGCCGGAAAATGTGTTTATGTTTAGGTCAAAGAAGTAGAATATAGCGAGAGGAAGATTAAGAGGACCCAGCCTACACATTGCTCAACACTTTCTGGCCATTTGGGATGCAGCCACCCATTATTTTCGCCAGGAGATGTTGTAATCACCGGTGAATGTATCTCTGTCTGCTTTCAGAAGCTTGCCTTCATTTGGTACCGGACGGTGGGGGCATGGGGGTTGATGATTTCCTCCTCCGCTGTCCTCTCAGAGACATATTTTTTCTCACCCTGGCCCCTGCCGGGTCCCGAGCATCTGGAGCGGCTTCGGTGTACCGGACTCGGGACTGTTCGGCCAGAAAGTCTGGGGAGCAACAACAACAACAACAACAACAACAACAACAACAACAACTAGGATGCGATAGGTCGTAAATATAGCAACACTAGTAGCTGAATTCAATAATACAAAAAACTCGTCCTGGTACTGCAAGGTTTTAGTAAGCCCACCGTCCATTACGATAGGACCAGATTGGTTGAATTTTTACTTTCTCCTATTTTTTCCCTCCTGCTTATTTACGAGGTCCAAATGTGTTATGTCATGGCTGTCATTATTATCTCGCTCGCTCGTTCCGCAGTGCAGTGATGTCTGACAAAAGAGAGAGTGTGTGTGCTTGAAGAGAGTGTGTGTGCTTGAAGAGAGTGTGTATGTGTTTGAAGAGCGTGTGTGTGTGCTTGAAGAGAGTGTATATGTGTTTGAAGAGAGAGTGTGTATGTGTTTGTAGAGAGTGTGTGTGTGCTTGAAGAGAGAGTGTGTGTGCTTGAAGAGAGAGTGTGTGTGTGCTTGAAGAGAGAGTGTATGTGTGCTTGAAGAGAGAGTGTGTGTGTATGTGTTTGAAGAGAGAGTGTGTATGTGTTTGAAGAGAGAGTGTATGTGCTTGAAGAGAGTGTGTATGTGTTTGAAGAGAGAGAGTGTGTGTGTGCTTGAAGAGAGTGTGTATGTGTTTGAAGAGAGAGTGTGTGTGTGCTTGAAGAGAGTGTGAATGTGTTTGAAGAGAGAGTGTGTGTGTGCTTGAAGAGAGTGTGTATGTGTTTGAAGAGAGAGTGTATGTGTGCTTGAAGAGAGAGTGTGTGTGTGCTTGAAGAGAGTGTGTATGTGTTTGAAGAGAGAGTGTATATGTGTTTGAAGAGAGAGTGTACTGTATGTGCTTGAAGAGAGTGTGTGTGTGTTTGAAGAGAGAGTGTACTGTATGTGCTTGAAGAGAGTGTGTGTGTGTTTGAAGAGAGAGTGTATGTGTGCTTGAAGAGAGTGTGTATGTGTTTGAAGAGAGAGTGTGTATGTGCTTGAAGAGAGTGTGTGTATGTGCTTGAAGAGAGTGTGTGTATGTGCTTGAAGAGAGAGTGTGTGTGTGTTTGCAGATAGTTATTATGTGTAGTTGAAGTTGGTCCACTCAAAATTTGAATCGGGGATCGAGTAAAGCGTTCAATGCAATTTTCTAAATACTTACTTGAGGCTATTTATTTATTTATTTATTTTTATTTGTTTAAATGCGTATGATTCTCAAGAAGTTGATAAATATTTCATATCTGTCATAAACCAAGCGGAAGTGACTACTAAGGTAATTGCATTTTCGGCGATAACACACCAAGACTTTACTGCCCTCATTCTGGGATTAATAACAGTTCTCTAAGTGACGTCAGTTGAAGCCGGTATCACACGAGCGCTTTTTCCCTCAACATTTAGCCTCAACACTGGTCTGGCAGCTTATGAGGTCAACGTTGTAAGTATTCCGGTAACCTAAAATCGTCTATCACCAGTCTTGTTACAGATTCTAGGGAAAAATATTCCAGAAATGTTGCCAGAAAAATGTTAATCATCGAATGTTGCCTATAAAAGCTCTCGTGTGATACCGGCGTGAGTGATAACGCTTTGGACCTGACGCAACGCAGAGATTAATTACGGAAATTAGGGACAGAGTGTTAAGGGCTAGTGGGTATTAGGGACAGAGTGTTAAGGGCTAGTGGGTATTAGGGACAGAGTGTTAAGGGCTAGTGGGTATTAGGGACAGAGTGTTAAGGGCTAGTGGGTATTAGGGACAGAGTGTTAAGGGCTAGTGGGTATTAGGGACAGAGTGTTAAGGGCTAGTGGGTATTAGGGACAGAGTGTTAAGGGGCTAGTGGGTATTAGGGACAGAGTGTTAAGGGCTAGTGGGTATTAGGGACAGAGTGTTAAGGGGCTAGTGGGTATTAGGGACAGAGTGTTAAGGGCTAGTGGGTATTAGGGACAGAGTGTTAAGGGGCTAGTGGGTATTAGGGACAGAGTGTTAAGGGCTAGTGGGTATTAGGGACAGAGTGTTAAGGGCTAGTGGGTATTAGGGACAGAGGGACAGAGTGTTAAGGCTAGTGGGTATTAGGGACAGAGTGTTAAGGGCTAGTGGGTATTAGGGACAGAGTGTTAAGGGGCTAGTGGGTATTAGGGACAGAGTGTTAAGGGCTAGTGGGTATTAGGGACAGAGTGTTAAGGGCGGGTATTAGGGACAGAGTGTTAGGGGCTAGTGGGTATTAGGGACAGAGTGTTAAGGGCTAGTGGGTATTAGGGACAGAGTGTTAAGGGCTAGTGGGTATTAGGGACAGAGTGTTAAGGGGCTAGTGGGTATTAGGGACAGAGTGTTAAGGGCTAGTGGGTATTAGGGACAGAGTGTTAAGGGGCTAGTGGGTATTAGGGACAGAGTGTTAAGGGCTAGTGGGTATTAGGGACAGAGTGTTAAGGGCTAGTGGGTATTAGGGACAGAGTGTTAAGGGCTAGTGTGTATTAGGGACAGAGTGTTAAGGGCTAGTGGGTATTAGGGACAGAGTGTTAAGGGGCTAGAGGGTATTAGGGACAGAGTGTTAAGGGCTAGTGGGTATTAGGGACAGAGTGTTAAGGGGCTAGTGGGTATTAGGGACAGAGTGTTAAGGGCTAGTGGGTATTAGGGACAGAGTGTTAAGGGGCTAGTGGGTATTAGGGACAGAGTGTTAAGGGCTAGTGGGTATTAGGGACAGAGTGTTAAGGGGCTAGTGGGTATTAGGGACAGAGTGTTAAGGGCTAGTGGGTATTAGGGACAGAGTGTTAAGGGCTAGTGGGTATTAGGGACAGAGTGTTAAGGGCTAGTGGGTATTAGGGACAGAGTGTTAAGGGGCTAGTGGGTATTAGGGACAGAGTGTTAAGGGCTAGTGGGTATTAGGGACAGAGTGTTAAGGGCTAGTGGGTATTTTTTGGTCTATTAATTAATTTATTCATATTTTTTAGTTTTCTCGCTAAACCTCCCTCAAACATAGAAAAACGCCCCCTAGACACCCCCTCAAGATGAATTTGTACATTTTTCGGTAAAAATATGTTCCGGCCGAAGGCCGGTTCCTCTTATAATTACAGGCTCTCTATCGCTCGCCAGGACAAAATCGACACCTAAATGGCACGAAAGATCTTAACATTGACAACAAAATAGGGTGAAAGGTGTTAAAATCGCCAAACTAGTGGGAGGAACGTCTTATAACCTTAAAAAATACATGGGGCTTAACACGAGGGAGAAAGGGAACCAGCAAAACGGCCCATCTCCCCTTAAGAAGTTGTCAAACGAGCAATTTTTCCGTCAATTTTTACGGACAGTTGTAGTCTGGCAGCTTCTAAATTTAAGTTCCATAAGAATAAACTGCCAAGCCTAATCTTCCTTCCATCTAATTTCCGATGCCATTATGAATTTATAGAGCCTCAATATCCCATTCAGTACCAGGGACGTCCTGCGCATCATATTCTGGCAACTATTGAACGACTCTATTCAGCTTAGGAAGGACCTCTAGCAATAATATGGCTCCAAACCATCTCAACCAACCCTTTGAACTACCACCAATCCTAATCCTAAGCTGCATAATACCGTCTAAATATAGCTGTAATAAAATTGATCACACGTCGCTGGTACTCAAAGGGTTAAAGTACTAGAAATCTATCTATCTATCTATCTATCTATCTACATGCTCAGGCCCAATCCCCACTTTTCCTATTTTTATTTTCTATTTAATTCTATTTTATTATTATTTTTTTTCTTGGGGGTGGCCGCCTCGAGACAGAGCAAGAACAGGGAAAACACAGCACACAACATAAAACAACGAACAAACACAGGCAAAACACAAATTCACACACACATCTAGGTCACCCAGGAGAAGACCCAGAGACCAGGGTCACTAGAAATAACATCAATAATTGCCGGAGAGTTTGGAAGGACCTCTAGGAATCAAAAGTGTATCAACTATCTCAATTAACCCCTTCAGCATGATAAATATTATGTTCTCTCCACCAACCAACTTTACTCCTAAACTCGATTAATGAAATTAAGGGGAGGTTTTTAGTGTGTTGCTTAGACCTCCATCAAGCTTAAAATTACACCCCCTAGACCCCCCCTTTCAAGATAAATATGTACATTTTTCGGTAGAAAAATGTCCCGGCCGAAGGTCGACTCCTCTTAATTTACAGGCTCGCTATCGCTCGCCAGGAAAAAATTGACACCTACATGGCACGAAAGGTCTTAATATTGATAGAAATGGGGCGAAAGTTATTAAAATCGCCAAACTAATGGGGCGAACGTCTTAAAATCTCAAACACAATGGGGCTAAACATGAGGGAGAAAGGGGCCCAGAAAAAAATCCCTCAAGTGGAAATCTCCCCTTAACAAATACATGTGGCAGTCCGGGAATTCGAACCCAGGACGCTCACACCGAAAATCAACACACTTAAGGTAGTCCCGATCAATTCCCATAAATGCCTTTGCAGTTATCAGCACTACTACGTCTTCAAGATCAGAAAATAGGTTAGTATCACTGCAGATCTGATAGAGCGTTATTTTGATGTGATAGCAAGGACCGGGAAGTTCACTGGGAGTTAACCCCCTTCACCACCATGACGTAATTGTCATCATATTCTGGTTATCATTAGACGATTATCTTTAGTCTATAATCTACCTCTAGGACTCAAATGGGTAAATACGATCCCAATTAATCCTCAGAATAACATAGGTTCTTTTTAAACTGCATAAAACCGTCTAAATGTAGCCAAAATCAAAGGTCAAAAGGCGTCCTGGTGCTGAAGGGGTTAAGGGGAAGGTAGTCCCTTTTCTGACCCCCCTTCTCCCTCATGTGGAGTCCCATTAGTTTTGTGATTTTAAGATGTTCGTTCCATTAGTTTGGCGATTTTGAAACCTTTCACCCCAAGTCTTTGTCAATATTAAGCCCTTTCGTGCCATTTAGGTGGGTTTTTTTTTTCCTGGCGAGCGATAGCAAGCCTGTAATTTTAGGAGGAACAGGCCATTTTTATACCGAAACATGTACGAATTAATCTTGAAAGGGGGCCTAGGGGATGTTTATTTAAGCTTGATGGAGGTCTAGCGAGGAAATTGAAAAATAAATAAATAAATATATAGACCAACAAACAAGCACTACCCCATTTAAATCCGACACAGTTTCTTGTTACACATAGATTGCACCTGCCTTAGCCGTGTTTATATACATACTGTCGAGATTACATGCATATGCCTTCAATATTTTGGGATCTAGGGAACTCTCTCTCTCTTTCTCTATCTATCTATATCTATTTATCCATCTATCTATCTATATATCTATCTATATCAATCTTTCTATTTATCTATCTATCTATCTCTCTGTTTTTCTGTCTCTCTCTCTCTCTCTCTGACACACACTTACTTATGGTAGTCCATCGTAGTCCGATGATGACGTTCCCTTCCTGCAAAGCAGGAAGAGAAAACCTGCGCATAGAAGAGTTTAGAGTGCCGAGGGAGGTGCGCAGTTCCAACTTCACTATCTTGGTACTGAACAGGGGTTGCTGATGGCAAGAGGGTGACCCAAGACAACCAGCTCCTGCTCAATACTGCAGGGGACTGCCGGGATTCCAGTTTGTCGGAAACCGCCAGGACGTGACCCCAACGTCTGCCGTTCTCTCAGGGTGTGCTCCCCTAGCCTTTGTCTTACTAGACTAAACCACAAGGCAGTGGGTGTGTGCGGTTGTTGGTAGATGACAAGGATGCACATCATACCTCTGGGGGCCACCGCATGCCCCGAGATCCCCTATTGATTTAGCCTGGGGTCGCAAGACACCCAGTTACCGTGTGTGGCCCCGGGGAGGCACAATAGGAGTCTTGGTGATGGAGAGGCTATGTACTGGCAGAGGGAGACTTACGCACTCAGCTCCCCTTTCACCACAAGGGCTAGCCAGTGGCAGCAGCTGAAAGCGAGAATTGCATGCAAGCAAGCAGCACTACACCAACATGCTACTGCACTAGTCGCATCACATCACCCTGTGTGATAACACACACACACACACACACACACACACACACACACACACACACACACACACACAATGAGAGTGAGCCTTTCCCCAGTAATTCGAACTACTCTTCTGTGTTTCACATATTGGACAGGTGTCGCTATTCCCTTCCTGTAAGATTTCGATGCTAGGAGTAAATAGGCTATATGTACCATGCTTCAGGGGGGACACCGTTTTGTTTTATCTTTCTCTCCTTTTCTCTCTTTCCCTGGCTTGTATCCATTCGGCCCCATTCAGCCAACTGTTTTAAGACGTTAATCCCCATCCAGGTGTCGATTTCTTCCTGGCGAGCGATAGCGAGCCAGAATTGTATGGATAAATCCGGCTTCGCCGGAGAAATTTTTCTATCGAAAAATGTAAAAATTTAGCTTGCTGTCAAAACAAAAATATATACAGTATATGCTGGCTCGCTACCGCTTGTCAGGAAAATATTGACACCTGGATGGGGGTAACGTCTTAAAACAGTAGGCTGAATGGGGCCGAATCGATAGAAGCCAAAGAGAGAGGGAGAGAGAGAGAAAACAAAAGCGAGGTGGGCTCCCTTAAGAATATGGCCCAAATGGCGAATGAAATACAAGGACAAAGTTAGGTATACCCAAATAAGCTTGTGCTTAATAAATCACCATAATATATTTTGTTCTGAAGTTACTGAATAATTTCAAGTGTGTGTGTGTGTGTGTGTAGGGGGAGGGGGGGGGGCTTACAAAAGACTGTGCGTGGCCAAGACGCTCATCTCCGTAGCATTGCCCTTTACAGCCTGTGATTGGTAACTTGGATTGGTTATCCAGCCTGGTACACAGGGGCTACTGTATACTTTCCAAGTTACCACAGTTTAATTCCCCGGATGGGACGACACAGATATCCGCTTATTGCAGGTACGTATGTCTTTACTGCCGCGTCAACAGAGGCACAGGGTATAAGGAGACTGCCCATCCGTCTCACCGACCCAGGAATCGAACCCGGAGCCTTTCAATTGTGTGCCGAACGCGCTACCATTGCGCCGCAATAACTGGATGGCAAAACTGTGTTGGTGGTATAATGGTTTAGATGCCTATGTTCTGGGTGTGGTGTCCCGAGTTCGAATCCCGGGAGGACCATTATGGTTTTATATAGTTTATTCAAGTACATTGGGGTTTGTAATTGATGATTAATGTTAAGAACGGCGTGTTAGTTATTACTACATTACATTCTCTAACATCGATAATTATGTCGCACTATTCCCCCCCCCCTACCACAAAAATAAATAAAAATAATAATACTAATAAAATATAATTAAATAGAAAATAAAAAATAAAATCGGAAAAGTGGGGATATAGATAGATATAGATATAGATAGATAGATAGATAGATTCCCCAAACCCCTACGCAGCTATCAGTGTTACATTATCAGTGTAGATAATACCACTTGATCTTAAGGGGGCTTCCTTTCTCTTTCTCTCCCTCTCTCGTTGGCTTGTATCCATTCGGCCCCATTCAGCCTACTTTTTAAAACGTTTACCCCCATCCAGGTGTCAATATTTCCTGGCGAGCGGTTTTGAGCCAGCATATATTTATTTTTGTTTTGACAGCAAGTTAAATTTGTACATTTTTCGATAGAAAAATGTCTCAGGCGAAGCCGGATTTCTCCATACAAAGCTGGTTCGCTATCGCTCGCCAGAAAGAAATCGAAACCTGGATGGGGATACACGTCTTAAACAGTTGGCTGAATGGGGCCGAATGGATACAAGCCAGGGAAAGAAAGAAAATGAGAGAACAAAAAACCGGTGACCCCTTTAATTAGCTTTTTGCTGTATTAGGTTCACAGGGTTCAAAGGGATTTAACCTTTTCAGTAACATGGTGTTATTTTATACTTGATTTTTGCTAACACTCGATTATTTTACTTAGCTTAGGAAGGACCTATACTAGTCGAAAGGGTGAAATATAGTGCATTCATCTCTTTGCGTTCAATCCTGGTGCCCTTACTACCAGAAAGATATAGACAATCTAGAACGAGTTCAACGTAGAGTTACCAAAATGATACCTTGCCTAAAGAACAAACCATACGAGGAGCGATTTAGAGAATTAAATATATTTCCTTTAACCCAGCGCAGATTAAGAGGCAACTTAATTCAAGTGTTCAAAATCATCAAAGGCATCGACAATATGAACTGTAATAAATATTTCACTATCGACCAATCAAATTACACAATTGGGAACGGTTGCAAAATTATTGGTAAAATCTTTTAACTCGCACGAGTCTAAGAATTTCTTCTTCAATCAAGTTGTCAACGTGTGGAATGGGCTTCCCCGAGATGTCATAGACTGCAGCACCGTTGATTCTTTTAAATTTCGCCTAGACAAACACCCTACCTTAAATCCAGGACTGACTGCATTTGTAAATTAATAAAGTATTTTTTTTGTTTTTTTGTTTTTTAAACAACTGTCCTCTACTAACATCTCCTAATCCTGCCACGGACATTTGTCCCAGGGTAGTTTTCCCTTTCCATTTTCCCTTATCCAATCTAAACCACTGTTTGGACACTTGACCATCAGTGTTTTTGGAGGGCAAGCAGCCTTGAGGGGTCGCTGGATCTGTTGTTGCTTGATTTTCTTTGTACTCCATTGTACTTTGTACTCCTACAGACCCTTTATACATTTATTAAAGCCCTTCAATTGTAGCCGGAATAATGTGAAATAATGCGACAAGGTATACTGAGAGGGTTATAACCAATAATATGATTTACTACACACATACAGTATATTGGACCTGTCATTATGTACATCATATGTTTACACTTTCAAACTTACAGTCATGAATTCCATTATATTATTTGGTGTGTAAGGTACACACACAGAAGCACACAAGGACACATTCGCCCACTCAAACATTATATTTTACACACACATGTACACACACACGCATACATACATACATACGCACACTTACACAGAAACACATGAACAGAGAGAGAGAGAGAGATTATAGGCTCCTTAACCCTTTCACGCATTTATGACGCAGAGGTTGCCAGATTAGCAATAAGAAATAGAGTTCTCTCACTCTTATAATTATCTCTCTAAAATTAGTTTTCTGCTCACAGCTAACTCAAAGACGACTGCAGAGGTTGAAGTAACTAAACTAAAGGTTTCTAAATACCCCTGATGGAAACAAAGGCTTTAAAGTATCCCCAATGGGCTCAAAATCGCGTCATATGTCGGAGAGGGTTAAGTTTGTCTAGATAAGAGTTGATAAGAACACCTTACACTTCCAAGAATGTCATATCGTTTATTGGTTGGCAAGTTGCTGGAAAAGGATCTTAACCATTTGAGTACCAGCGACGTGTTATCTTTTATTCTGGCTATATTTAGACAATATTATGATGCTTAGGAAGAATATGTGGTAGTTAAGAGGGTTGATTGAGATAGTGTGAAGAATTATTATTGCTAGAGGTTCTTCCTAAGCTGAATAATATCGTCCAATAGTTGCCAGAATATGATATAAAGGACGTCCCTGGTACTGAACGGGTTAAGTGATTTGTGAAGGAGGAAAATGCTTGGATAAGGGCATTTAGTAAAATTAGCTTATTGATTAACTGATTACAGCTCACATGTCAGTTCAAACCCCTTGATTACATAAAGGGGGTAGTGCTTGGTTTTTGGTCTATATATTCATTTATTAATTTCTTTTTTAGTTTCCTCGCTAGACCTTCATCAAGCTTAGAAAAACACCCCCTACACCCCTTTTCAAGATAAATGTGTAAATTTTTTCGGCCGGGTTCCTTCTAAAATTAGAGGCTCGCTTTCACTCGTAAGGAGAACATCGACAACAAAAGGACACGAAAGGTCTTAATATTGACACAAAAAATTAGGCGACAGGTCTCAAAATCGCCAAACTAACGGAACGAACGTCTTAAAACCTCAAACTAATATGCTAAACATGAGGGAGAAGGGGGTCCATAAAAAACGAGTAGTACCCCCTTAAGAGGATTATTTTAGTGTGTTCCCTAGAAAAGAAAAAAAAATTAAGGCCATAATTATGTTACTAAGGGGGTTTATTGAGATCGTATTTACCCATTTGAATCGTATAGGTAGTTTACAAACTAAAGAAAATCGTCTAATGGTAACCACCATATGATACACTTTATGTAATGGTGGTGAAGGAGATGAAGTACTTTCACTGAAATTACAGCAACTAGCAACTATACCCTGTTCCAAATTACAGCAACTAGCAACTATACCCTGTTCCAAATAAGTAGGCCAAAATTCTTGAACAGTAACCTCTGTAACTCAAGAAGTAAGAGAGCTAATATTTCTACCATTCGGAAAGGGTCAGCCAGGGAATAGGTGTAGACATTTACAGCCCATTTGCTCTAGCCCTATTTGAGTTACAGGGGTTAGAGTTCAGGATTTCTGGCCTACCTACTTGGCACAGACTATAGCGTATCACAATGACTGGTTAAGGGGTAAGGATGTATTTATTGGTCGATACATATATTTATTTATTATTTGTTTTTATCTTAGTGAGCTATCGCTCACCAGGATGGATCGACACCTAGGCCTAAATGGGACGAAAGAGCTTAATATTGACAGACAAATGGAGCGAATTGTCTTATTCTCGCTAAACAAATGGGCCTAATAACGCTAATTTTTCACAATTTGTGGTGCATATATCTTTCCCGGCCAAAGGCCGCTTTCTCCTAAAGTGAAAGCTTGCTATCGTTCGCCCAAAAATAAATCGATGCCTGAATGAAGCGATACGTCTTATAGCTGCTAAACTATTGTCGCGAAACAGGGAATATCCAGAGAGACCACCACTGGAGTAGATATGGTTAACCGGCGACATTTGTCAACTATATTCTGGCTACTGTTAGACGTGTTTATTCAGTTTAAAAAGGGGCCTCCAACAATGAACAGGCTTGGAACTATTTTACTTAACCGCTTTTACTACCACAGATCTTTCTTAAACTGCACAAAATCGTCTAAATATAGCTAGAATAAAATGAAAAAGACGTCGCCGGTACAGTAGGGGTTAAGTGATTTTGAGAATTAAAACACCTGGATAAGATACAGTACTACCAGCTAATTAACTGATTACCTTTATCACGTCAATGCTACCTGTCTGATTACACCGAGTCCCGTTATTGCTGCCAAACTTAAGGGGGTAGCACTCGCTTTTATGGACCCCCTTCTCTCTTATGATTAGCATATTAGTGTTGAGGTTTTAAGACGTTCATTTCGTTAGTTTTGCGATTTTGAGACCTTTCGCCTCATTTTGTTGTCAATATTAAGACCTTTCGTGCCCTGTAAGTGTCGATTTTTTCCTGGCGAGCGATAGTGACCCTCTAATTTTAGAAGGATCCGGCCTTCGGCCGGGAAATGTTTCTACCGAAAAATGTACAAATTCGTCTTGAAAGGGGTCTAGGGGGGGGGGGGGGGGTCTTTCTAAACTTGATGGAGGTCTAGCGAGGAAACTCAAATATAAATGAATAAATAAATAAATATATAGACCAAAAACCAAGCACTACCTCCTTAATGGCTCGCTTTCCCTTCCTTTGTCTTTCCCCCTTCACTATTTCCCTCTCTCTCCCTCTCTCTCTCTCTCTCTCTCTTTGTGTGTGTATGTGTGGTGTATTAGGGCATAATATGTGTCCTACGAAATATATTTTCCTTACCTTTTTAGTCCACAATACCGTACTTTTATTTGGATGGTTATTAATGAAATAGCGTCGTAGCCAATACAGTGGTTAGGTACAGTAAATTGGATAATTTGGATTTATTATATTTTTTACACCAACCAACTTCACTTCAATTAAGGAAATCAACAAATACATGTGGCACTCCAAGGACTCGAACCTAGGATACTCACACCGAAATTCCGCGCACTTATGCATTACGCTATCAAGACAACGCTATTGGCCCTTGGAAGGACCATATTACCAGTCTTGCTAAGGCAGCCTCCCAGAAGCTGGCCGACTGTACAGTACATATTCACATTACTGTATATATATACGCTATTTATATTTATTAACCTAACTCAGTCCATTTTAACAGGGTTTATTTTGGTATCAATTTAGTGTACTATTTGGAACAACGCGTACTAATTGGTAGTGTTCCCTACTCCAAGGCTCTCTATACTGCGGCTATATACAGTAAGTGCCCAGCTATTATATAAAGGGACGCCATAAGTGCCCAGCTCTATATACTACGATGTCGTAAGTGCCCAGCTCTATATACCACGATGTCGTAAGTGCCCAGCTCTATATACCACGATGTCGTAAGTGCCCAGCTCTATATACCACGACGTCATAATTATGCACTCAGCTCTGTATACCACTACGTCATATGCACCCAGCTCTATATACCACGACGTCATATGCACCCAGCTCTATATACCACGACGTCATATGCACCCAGCTCTATATACCACGACGTCATATGCACCCAGCTCTATATACCACGACGTCATATGCACCCAGCTCTATATACCACGACGTCATATGCACCCAGCTCTATATACCACAACGTCATATGCACCCAGCTCTATATACCACGACGTCATATGCACCCAGCTCTATATACCACGACGTCATTATGCACCCAGCTCTATATACCACTACGTCATTATGCACCCAGCTCTATATACCACTACGTCATATGCACCCAGCTCTATATACCACGACGTCATTATGCACCCAGCTCTATATACCACTACGTCATATGCACCCAGCTCTATATACCACGACATCATATGCACCCCGCTCTGTATACCACTACGTCATATGCACCCAGCTCTATATACCACGACGTCATATGCACCCAGCTCTGTATACCACTACGTCATATGCACCCAGCTCTATATACCACGACGTCATATGCACCCAGCTCTATATACCACTACGTCATATGCACCCAGCTCTATATACCACGACGTCATATGCACCCCGCTCTGTATACCACTAACATCATATGCACCCAGCTCTATATACCACGACGTCATATGCACCCAGCTCTATATACCACGACGTCATTATGCACCCAGCTCTATATACCACTACGTCATATGCACCCAGCTCTATATACCACGACGTCATATGCACCCAGCTCTGTATACCACTACGTCATATGCACCCAGCTCTATATACCACGACGTCATATGCACCCAGCTCTATATACCACGACGTCATATGCACCCAGCTTTGTATACCACTACGTCATATGCACCCAGCTCTATATACCACGACGTCATATGCACCCAGCTCTATATACCACGACGTCATATGCACCCAGCTCTGTATACCACTACGTCATATGCACCCAGCTCTATATACCACGACGTCATAAGCGTCCAGCTCGATCTGCCATGACGTCATAAGTGCCCAGCTCTATATAGCACAACGTCCAAAATGCCCAATACTATATACTACAATATCATAAGTACCCAGCTCTATATACCGCGACGTCATAAGTGCCCATCTCTATATAAACTGGAACGTCATTAGTGCCCGGTTCAAGTTACAATATAGGATATCCTACAATACTGACATTATGATTACCTTGTTGATGGCGGGTGGGAATTATGAATGACTTATTGTAAACATCCGCTGAACAAACCAAGCTTCTATAATGTGTAGTATATATATGTGTACCGTGTGTGTGTGTATATACAGTATATATGTGTGTGTGTTTGTGTATGTGTGTGTGTGTGTGAGTTATGAATGATGTAGTGTGAACATCCGCTGTGAAGATCAAACTTACAATGTATACAAAAAAACGCATATAATTTATATATATTTATTTATATATCAATTTATTTATCAACTACAGTAAATTGTTACATGTATGTAAGTACGGTATATACTGTATGTGTTATAATGTATATATGTGTTATTGTAAATTGTATGTGTACAACAATAATTATTTATACTAGTTCACACATTCTCTCTCTGTCTCACACACACACACACACACACACACACACACACACACACACACACACACACACACACTCACAAACGTCAACACCAAGTCAGGGGGTAAAACAGGAAAGGTTATATCTAGTTCTAAGGAAAACAAAACTCGTATAAAATTACATAATTCATTTATTACGAAAAATACACTCCTTAACTAATATTTCTAACTAAGGTTCTTTGTCCTTTAAGGGGGATCACCTACTGTTTTTATCTTTCTCTCTTGTTCTCTCTTTCTCTGACTTATATCCATTTGGCCATATTCAGCCAACTGTTTTAAGACGTTTAGCCCCATCCAGGTGTCGTTTTTTTCCTGGCGAGCGATAGCGAGCCAGCATTGTATGGATAAATCCGGCTTCGCCGGAGAAATTTTTCTATCGAAAAATGTACAAATTTAGCTTGCTGTAAAACAAAAACATGTATATGCTGGCTCGCTACTACTCGCCAGGAAAATATTGACACCTGGATGGGGGTAAACGTCTTAAAACAGTAGACTGAATGGGGCCGAATGGATACAAGCCAAAGAGAGAGGGAGAGAAAGAGAAATAAAACGAAGTGGGCCCCCTTAAGGGAATGGTGATTAACCCATTCAATCAGACGACTGATTTTGGTTTGACTTTATTAACCCCTTTCAGTACCAGTGCCATCCTTTTAACGCTACTCTGGCTACTATTAGACGATTCTATTCAGTTGTAAATGGGCCTCCAGCAGTTAACAGGCTTCGAACCATCTCACTTAACCATTATTATTACCAGAGCTCCTTCTTAAACTGCATACAATCGTCTAAATAAAGCTAGAATATGATTAAAAATGCGACGTCGGTATAGAAGGGGTTAAGGTTATTGCCATATTATTTTACGCAACTTAGGAATGACCTTCAATATCCAGAGTGTTAAAGACTAGACAAATTAAGTAATCTAACTCTTACAGGTCCTTCGAAAGTTGATTAAAAACATCTACAATTATCTAGATTAAAGTACAAGTTGTATGTATGTATGTATGTATGTATGTATGTATGTATGTATGTATGTATGTATGTATGTACTCTGGCACCTTCCCCAGTTTTCCTTTTTTTTTTTTTTTCTGTTTTTTTATATTCTTTAAAAGTTGCCGGCATCTAATTAAAAGGGTTAAGAAATTATGTGCTTGTAGAGTCGCGGTGAAAAGTTCGTATCCCCAACAATCAAACCCCACAGTATTTTGATTCTGGTACAGTATATACCTAGACTATACCCTGTTTATTATAGGTAGGCCAGAAAACCCGACCTCAACCTCTGATAACTCCAAAAGGGCTAGAGCAAATGGGAAATAGAATACAGAGTGGTGAAAACCCGTACATGAATTCGAATATGGTGAAAATCGTACATGAAACCGTACATGAAAACCGTACATGAAACCGTACATGAAAACCGTACATGAATTCTAATATGGTGATCGAAATATGCTTATGATAAGAATGACAAGAGATGCAAGATGAGATCCAGCCCAAGAGCATTATTAGTATGACATAATGACTGGAGGGAATGAATACAGTTTGTGAGGTGAAGTGTACAGTATGCTCAGTGTACAGTATGCTCAGTTTACATTATTTCTGAAACAGCAACAATATCATAAAGTCTTGGGCCTGGAAACCCACATACGGTTTAAGGGAGCCCACCTTGCTTTTTGTTCTCTTTTTCTCCCTCTCTCGTTGGCTTGTATCCATTCAGCCCCATTAAGCCTACTGTTTTAAGACGTTTACCCCAACCAGGTGTCAATATTTTCCTGGCGAGCGGTAGCGAGCCAGCATATATATTTTTTGTTTTGACAGCAAGCTAAATTTGTAAATTTTTCGATAGAACATTTCTCCGGCGAAGCCAGATTTCTCCATACAATGCTGGCTCGCTATCGTTCGCCAGGAAGAAATCGATACCTGGATGGGGAAAAACATCTTAAAACAGTTGGCTGAGTGGGACCGAATGAATACAAACCAGGGAAAAAGAGAAAAGGAGAGAAAGGTAAAACAAACAAAAAAGCCGGTGACCCCCCTTAAAAGTATGAGAACATTATTAGTATGACATAACGACTGGAGTGAATCAATACAGTTTGTGAGGCGCTGTGTACAGTATGCTCAGTCTACAATATCTCCTAAACAACAAAAATAAACAAGTCTTGGGCCTGAAAACCCACAGACAGTTCGACAAAATAATATGAAGTGGCGAGGATTTCTTCATAGCTTCAGTATACGTCATAAAGCATGTTTTCCTTTCATGTTGGCTATCATTAAACGATAATATTTAGGTTAGATAGAATTTAATGGAGCCAGAAGGTAAACTGGGAAAGCCTTAAGGGGAGGTATTTAGTTTGTTCCCTAGACCTCCATCAAGCTTAAAATTACACCACCTTGAGTTCCTTTCAAGATAAATTTGTACATTTTTCGGTAGAAAAATGTCCCGGCCGAAGGCCGGTTCCTCTTAAATATCGATAGTAATATCGATAGTAAAATAACTTATAATTGTTTTTATTCCCAATTAATAAAATTTTGTAAAATCTGCACTAAAGTAGATGACTTTTGGGCTAGAGCTAGGTTACTATACAGACTCTTAGTGGACAGAGGTTTTGAGGCAAGTAAATTGTTCCATAAATTTAATCTTTTTAGGGTTAATTATTGTGACTGTATTCTAAAATGTGACATCAATAATTTTAATCAAGCATTTTTAACTTGAAGTTTCTTGTATAACCTCTGCTTACTTTTTGTCTGTATTTATTGTTTTTTGTCTGTATTTATTGTTTATCTTTTTCTTTTTCTATTATTAATATTAATATTGATGATTTTTTAAATTTATTGTTCTTGTTAAAAGAGTACTCTTTGTTTAAATCTGTTGTTACTTCATATTTTGCAATTATTTGTCTTTATATTATATGTATTCATTGTCGATAGTATCAATTGCTTACTTTTGCGATTTCCTTAGTTTATTTGTGCTATAAATGTAGGTTATTTGTAGGGTAGTTATTGATAGGGGTCACTTGAGGCATGCTATGCTTACAGGTACCTACCCGATAGCACTATCGTTAGTGAGTGCTGTACTGTATTTTATATATTATTTTGTAATAGTATAGATATCTTATCAATATTTGTATTTTGTACTATTGTTAATGTCTTGTCATGTTTCAAATTTGATTTTAAATAATATTTTGCCATTTAACATGTAGTTTCTTTATTCATGCAGAGTTTAGTAAAATTTGCCAGAACGTCCCGGACTTCCCAAACTTGACTACTTCCTTTAACGTGACGATAGTGCGTTGTTATATGTGCGATTAGTTTGCTTGGGAAACAGATTAACTTGCTCATGTAGTAATGTACACCCTATGTGGTGGATTGTGTTCTTTTATTTAATAATTTTCATTTTAGTAAGCGTTGTTTCCACATAGCGATTTTGATAATTTAATTTGACTTTATATTGTCCTTGTCCCAATTTTGGTTTGTTTAGTTTGCAAGTTTTACATTTTAATTACAGGCTCGCTATCGCTCGCCAGGATAAAATCGACACCTGAATGGCATGAAAGGTCTTAATATGGGGTGAAAGTTCTTAAAATTGCTAAACTAATGGGGCAAACGTTTTATAGTATCAAAAGCAATGGGGCTAAACATGAGGGAGAAAGGGGTCAAGAAAAAATCCCTCAAGTGGAGATCTCCCCTTAACCCTTTATATTCCCCCGGGTTCTTGCTAATCTGTATACAATTTTATAATGTTCGCCATATTATAATGTCAAATTTGAAAGGGATAATATACCACTCAGTCAATTCGGTTATACTGTATTTTCCCTCGTACTCAAGCTACTGCAACGCTCTATTAGTTTAATTCCGTAGCAGCACACTATTTTGTAACATTTTCCCCTTGTCCTTGTGTCCTTGGAGACTTTGATTTGGCTTCTCAATTACCGAGAAACTAATATCTCAACATACTGTCAAATAAGCAACACTTTCCCCTCGTCACTTTTCCTTAGGCTACCTAATCAGATATTAAATAGGCAACTCTTCAACATCATTCCTCTTCCCTTGGTCACTTAGCAGTCGATCCAATTGGATCCTTCATTTCTACCTATTTCTTTTGAGAGCTAATGTTGGTACAGACTGATAACATAACCAAACATTAACCAAATAGTCAATGCACAACACCTTTTTCCTCCTAATTCAGTTACTTCGATTTCATAGCATTCTTCCCTTCTCCCTTTTGAGATTCAGCATTAGTTTCAGACTGACCGAATAGCCAATCTTTGACCAAATAATCAATGGGCAACACCTTTCCGTCCTCACCCTTTCTCAACCCCCCGCGACGTTCAATGACCTCGATCCCGTAGTAGCAGACCATACCGAAGACCAAGGAGACGACCAGGAAGTGCAGCTTGAGACTAATACAGGAGGTGGAGCTGAGGACGAAGGAGAAGATGTAGCCCAGACTCTCCCACATGCGGTAGTTGCTGAAGGCCGCCTCGGATTCCTTGGGGAAGAGGATGCCATACAGAGCTGATAGATAAATGAGAGAATTTGGGATTGTTAGTCTACCGGATGTCATTACACTCACCTTATCATACTAATAAGCCTTAGTTTTCCTCATTTTTGGCATTATGAATCCTCAAGTATAAATTCAGTAGCATTACGATTGTTAGGCTTTAGAACGACGATGATTACTATGCCTCAAACCATCCATTATGAACTGTGCTTGGATTATTTCCAACGGATATAATATATGGTGGTTGAAGCAAACTTCATGCAGGTAATGCCCAGTTATGAGAAATATGCAGCAAAAGGCGTTGAACTTCTGCAAATGACAAAGGTTTTATAAATATATTTCTAGGAACTAAATTGCAGACACAGGTAATTTTGGAAATTGTTACATTTTGGAAAGCTGATGCTCTACATTATTGAGTTGTGGTTGTTAATGTGTAGGCGCTAACTGGTGTCCTCGTGCCATAATTAGGTCACATGATGGAATATTCACAACGTGATAAGTAAGCGCATCTGTTTTTATTCTTACAGATATTCACTAGTTGTAAAGTTTGTTAAAGAAATAAAATGAGACCTACCATTGATTTGCGTTTGCCACACTGCATCTGCTACGCCCCACAGCCCCGCTATCACGAAGAAAACGGGAAGGTTGTCCGGGTGTGGCATCCAGTAACGCAGAGTCACAATAACTACCACATTGAGAATAGCCCCCAGGGTGAAGATCGGGACTCGGCCGAACCTGGTGACCATGGGACTGAAGCTGATGGAACAGATAGCATCACACACACCGTCCACCAGCATCACGTAGCCCACCATGTGTACCCCAAGTCCGCATGTAATGTATGCCTGAAGGTATACAGGAAAAATAGTTAGGAAATTAGATAGTCACATAGATAATGTTTTTGTCGTTCCCTAAGCTTCCTGGCCGAACAGCCTCGAGTCCCTAAGGAAGACCATGGCCAAGGTTGGGCTTTCCCACAGAGCTCTCAAGGAGTGTAGGTTATGTTGTTGGCGTAAGTGATTGTGTGAAATGCAGTCTTATAGAATGTGTCCAATGGTATGGGGTGCTGTGTTACATTCTGGGCAGGTGTCGTCGACGGAGACATCCAGGCTCTTCTGATAGCTCAGAAGAGCTGGATGGTGCCCACATCTCAGCCTGGCCAGGTGGACTCTGTCCTCGTGAGGAAGGGAGGATTAAGAAGGATGGATTTCGGGGGAGTCATGCCTGCAGCTGCGTGTTGTCTATGAGTGATTGGATGGAATGGCGAGAGATATGAGTATGGATGTGCTTCTGGAAGCTAGTTTGGGGTAGGCAGGGAGGGAGAGAATATAGTATTTGTGTGTGATACCGTGTGCTGGGTGTTGTTTTGATATTTGTTGGTGTCTGTGGGTGTGTTGCTATGTAGTGTAGTGGGTGGTGTTGGTTTGTGGAGACTGCAACCAGGAATTGAGTGCCTCTCATCTCCAGATGGTCTTTGGCTTTGAGGACTTTTGTTTCTTGATGTAGGTGATCTGTAGATGTAGTAGCTGTGCAGCCTGTGATGATTTTTAGGGCTTTGTTTTGAATAGTCTGTAAGGTCTTGTGATGTGTTTCAGCTAGGTTAGAAGCCCATGCAGGGCTTGCATATTTCATCACTGATCCTATGCATTGTTTGTATATTGTGGTGGTCGTTTCTTTGTTGTGTCCAAATTTTACGTGAGCAAGTAACCTGAGGACGTTAAGTCTGGGTGTCAGTTTATTTTTATGTTTTTGGTATGTTATTTGAATGTTATTAAAGTATCAAATGTTACTCCTAGGATTTTGGGTGAGTGTGTGTGTGTTAGGGGTGTGTTGTTTATGGTGAGGTGCGGGGTGTATTTGTGTTCGGCTGTCCAGCTTGTGAGGAGGGTTGCGGTAGATTTGGCTGGGGCTAACTTGAGTCTGTTTGTAGTGTACCAGTCATGTAGTGTGTTGAGATAGGGCTGAAGACAAAGCGTTGCACTGCCTGAGTTTTGGAGTGTGCATGTGCGTGTTATGTCGTCTGCATAGGAGGCTATGTTTATTTGGGGTGTGTGGGGGGTGTAGTTATATCATGCATATACAAATTGAAGAGTGCGGGCGACAGGACGGATCCTTGCTGTACTCCGTTTGGGAAGTTTCTGATGCTAGATGACTGACCGGCAAAAGATATGTGTGCACATCTGACTGCTAGGAAGTTGGCCAGCCACCTTTTTGTGTTGTTCATAGGAAGAAATTGACACCTAAATGACACAAAAAGCCTTAATATTGACAAAGAAATGTGGTTAACGGTCTTAAAATCGTCAAACTAATGGACCGAACGTCTTAACATCTAAAACCCAATGGGGCTAAATACAAGGGAAAAGGGGGGCCAGAAAAACCAGCCCATCCCCCCCTTAAGATGGATTCACATGCATACTCTTTGGGCAGATTATTTTTCTTGTCAATTGTGACCTTACGGTGATAGTTTCTAAATTAAAGCTCTATAAGGATAAGGTTGCCCAACATACAATAATTTGCATACAAGCTACTCACCAATACTAGTACAAATATGTGTTTATACAGTATATTAACAGAATAATTATGTTAATGTCAAGATATATGAATGTATGTATGTATGTATGTATGTATGTATGTATGTATGTATGTATTTACTCAGTCCCATTCCCCACTTTTCCTATTTAAAAAAAAAAAAAAAAAAAAATCAAGATAATTGAAACATTTGCTTGACAAAGATTACAGCCGTTGTCAACGTTAAGGGGAGGTATGGGTTTTTTCTGGACCCTCTTCTCCCTAGTGTTTAGTCCCATAACTTTTGAAATTTTAAGATGTTCGGCCCATTAGTTTCGCGGTTTTAACACTTTTCGACCTATTTTGTTGTCAAATGTAAGACCTTTCGTGCCATTTAGGTGTCGATTTTTCCTGGCGAGGGACAGCAAGCCTGCAATTTAGTGGGAACCGGCCTTTGGCCGGGACATTTACGAACAGCCAGGACTGTTAATATACTTTTCTTAATAAACGATGACAAACGTATGTAAAATACCTTTGGCTAAATAAATAAATATACTTGAACCTTGAAAACAATCTTGAACTCACCACAGTAAAATTCTCCCCAAGAAAGCCCTGCTCTACCCATTACACTATCAAGACACCAGACCTCACATACATAACTTACACGCTCTACCCATTACACCATCAAGACACCAGACCTCACATACATAACTTACACGCTCTAACCATTACACCATCAAGACACCAGACCTCACATACATAACTTACACGCTCTACCCATTACACCATCAAGACACCAGACCTCACATACATAACTTACACGCTCTAACCATTACACCATCAAGACACCAGACCTCACATACATAACTTACACGCTCTACCCATTACACCATCAAGACACCAGACCTCACATACATAACTTACACGCTCTAACCATTACACCATCAAGACACCAGACCTCACATACATAACTTACACGCTCTACCCTTTACACCATCAAGACACCAGACCTCACATACATAACTTACACGCTCTACCCATTACACCATCAAGACACCAGACCTCACATACATAACTTACACGCTCTAACCATTACACCATCAAGACACCAGACCTCACATACATAACTTACACGCTCTAACTATTACACCATCAAGACACCAGACCTCACATACATAACTTACATGCTCTAACCATTACACCATCAAGACACCAGACCTCACATACATAACTTACACGCTCTAACCATTACACCATCAAGACACCAGACCTCACATACATAACTTACACGCTCTATCCATTACACCATCAAGACACCAGACCTCACATACATAACTTACACGCTCTATCCATTACACCATCAAGACACCAGACCTCACATACATAACTTACACGCTCTACCCATTACACCATCAAGACACCAGACCTCACATACATAACTTACACGCTCTATCCATTACACCATCAAGACACCAGACCTCACATACATAACTTACACGCTCTAACCATTACACCATCAAGACACCAGACCTCACATACATAACTTACACGCTCTATCCATTACACCATCAAGACACATTAACTCACATACATAACTTACACGCTCTATCCATTACACCATCAAGACACCAGACCTCACATACATAACTTACACGCTCTAACCACCATTACACCATCAAGACACCAGACCTCACATACATAACTTACACGCTCTATCCATTACACCATCAAGACACCAGACCTCACATACATAACTTACACGCTCTAACCATTACACCATCAAGACACCAGACCTCACATACATAACTTACACGCTCTAACCATTACACCATCAAGACACCAGACATACATAACTTACACGCTCTAACCATTACACCATCAAGACACATTAACTCACATACATAACTTACACGCTCTAACCATTACACCATCAAGACACCAGACCTCACATACATAACTTACACGCTCTAACCATTACACCATCAAGACACATTAACTCACATACATAACTTACACGCTCTATCCATTACACCATCACGCCACATTAACTCACCACAGTAAAGTCCGCCCCCAGAAAGGCCTGCTCCACCCCTGACCACATAGTAAGCGGGATGGCCAGGAGTTGGTAGGGGTGGCGCAGATGGCTGAACGTGGCCCCCAGCATCTGTTTGGTGCTCTTGTCTGTGGACGATCCGCAGCGATCCTCGTCCTCCCCGCCAAACCTGAAGAAGGAGGGTTAGTTAGTTAATTATAGGTTTTCATTCGGTTAAGGGGGGGGGGGGGGGTAGGTAGTCGCTTTTTCTGGATCCCCTAATTTTCCCTCATGTTTTCGTATTAGTTTTGAGATTTTTAGACGTTCGTTCCATTAGTTGGGCGATTTTCAGACTTTTCGCCCCATTTCTTTGTCATTATTGAGACCTTTCGTGTCATTTAGGTGTCGACTATTTCCTGGCGAGCGATAGCGAGCCTGTAACTTCAGAAGGATTCGGCTATGGGCCGCGAAATTTTTCTACCGAAAAATTTACAAATTGATCTTGAAAGGGGGTCTAGCGGGTGTTTTATAAAGCTTGATGGAGGTATAGCGATGAAACTTATATATTAATTAATTACTATATGTGATATATAATGCTCTTGTCTGTGGAGGATCCGGAGCGCTCCTCGTCCTCGCCGCCAAACCTGAAGAAGGGTTAGTTAGGTATAGGTTTTCACTCGGTTAATTAAGGGGGAGGTAGTCGCTTTTTCGGGACCCCCTTCTCCCTTACAATAATGTTAAGGGGCTATAGTGTGCTTGTTTTATTGGGCTACTTAGTAATTTATTCATTTAATATATATATTTTTTTAGTTTCCTTCCTAGACCTCCATCAAGCTTAGAAAAACATCTCCTAGACCCCCCTTCAAGATAGATTTGTACATTTTTCGATAGAAAAATGTCCCGACCGAAGGCCGATTCCTCTTACAATTACAGGCTCGCTATCGCTCGCCAGGATAAAATCGACACCTAAACGGTATGAAAGGTATTGACAGTGTAATGGGGCGAAAGGTCTCAAAATCGCCCCACCCCTGATCCTCGTCCCCGCCCCTACTTAGTAATTTATTTATTTAATTTTGAGTTTCTTCGTTAGGGGGTGTTTTTTTAAGCTTGATGGAGGTCTAGGGAGGAAAGTGACTAGGGGGTGTTTTTCTAAGCTTGATGGAGGTCTAGGGGGTGACCCTTCGTGCCATTTTTTTCCTGGCGAGCGATAGCGAGCCTGTAATTTAAGGAGGAATCGATCTTTGGCCGGGACATTTTTCTACCGAAAAATGTACAAATATATCTTGAAGGGGGGTCTAGGGGCTGTTTTTCTAAGCTTGATGGAGGTCTAGGGAGAAAACTAAAAAAAAAAAAAATTATATGAATAAATGAATTAATATACCCACCTTGTTAGAGGGTCCACAAAGAGAGCCACAATGACGGAGGACAACAGGGAGACGACGAGGAGGATGGAGGCCATGGGGGGGGGGGCGGCTTGTCTAAGTTGGTGGTGGTTTTTGGGATTTTATGACCTTCCAACTCATTTCTTTGTCTATTTAGGTGTCGATTTTTTCTGGCGAGCGATAGCGAGCCTGTAATTGTAAGAGGAATCGCCCTTTGGCTAGGACATTTTTCTATCGAACAATGTACATATTTATCTTGAGGGGGGTCTGGGGGATGTTTTTCTAAGCTTGATGGAGGTCTAGGGAGGACAGTGTCTAGGGGTGTTTTTCTAAGCTTGATGGAGGTCTAGGGGAGGGGGGGGGTTCTAAGCTTGATGGAGGTCTAGGGGGGGGGGTTCTAAGCTTGATGGAGGTCTAGGGGGTGTTTTTCTAAGCTTGATGGAGGTCTAGGGAGGAAACTTAACAATAACATATACCCACCTTGTTAGAGGATCCACAAAGAGAGCCACAATGACGGAGGACAACAGGGAGACGACGAGGAGGATAGAAGCCATGGTGTAGATCTTAGACATTGGGGGCTTCTCTAAGTTGGTGGTGTTGGAGGATATGTGGGCCGTCGGGCAGAAGTTAACCCCACACACCATGAGGGCCGCTTCGTCCACCTCATCAGGCTCCTCCAGGCCGTGTGACAGTACTGCGTATAAAGGTAAACTTTATAATTATGACAACCTTTAAGGGAACCCATCTCGCTTTTTTTTTCTCTTTCTCTCCCTCTCTCTTTGGCTTGTATCCATTCGGCCTCATTCAGCCTACTGTTTTAAGACGTTTACCCCCGTCCAGGTGTCAATATTATCCTGGCAGGCGGTAGCGAGCCAACATATACTGTATAATATATATATTTTTACAGCAAGCTAAATTTGTAAATTTTTCGATAGAAAGATGTCTCCGGCGAAGCCGGACTTCTCCATACAATGCTGGTTCGCTATCGCTCGTCAGGACGAAATCGACACCTGGATGGGGATAAACATCGCAAAACAGTTGGCTGAATGGAGCCGAATGGATACAAGCCAGAGAAAGAGAGAAAAGGAGAGAAAGAGAAATAAGGCAGGTGAGCTCCCTTAATATCGCCAAGATAACGCCATATAATTGCCAATCAATTGAGTTGCAACAGGGGGTTCCGAAAGACCACTTCGGTTTGGATACATTTAAGGGGAGACGGACGTTGTTATGTTCGGTTTTTTTTTGGTCTACTAATTCATTTATTCCTTTATATCTAGTTTTCTCACTAGACCTCCAAGCTTAGAATAACACTCCCTAGACCACCCTTCAACATAAATTTGAAAAAAAGGCCGGTTCCTCTTTAAATATCAGGCTCGCTTTCGCTCGCCAGGAAATAATCGACACCTAAATGGTACGAAAGTTCTTAAAATTGACAACGAAATGGGGCGAAAGGTGTTAAAAATCGCCAAACTAATGGGCCGAACGTCTTATAATCTCAAAACAAATGGGGCTTAACACGAGGGAGAAAGGGGACCAGAAAAACGACCCATCTCCCCTTAACCTCAATAGTCCATTAGCCTCACCTTAAGGCATACAGGTAGGAAGGATAAAGCCGCGGTCACACGAACGATATTTCCGTCAATTTTCCATGAGCAAGTTTTTGTTCATTATATTTCGGGACTTTTTCGCAATGATATCGATAACTAGGCTGAAGGTAGAGTCTGTTAGGTGGTTGAATTATGATAAAGTGTAATTATTTTTTAAGCTGATAACTAGACTGAAGGTAGAGTTTGTTAGGTGGTTGAATTATGATAAAGTGAAATTTTTTAAGCTACCAGACCATAATTGCCGGTAAAAATTGCTCGAAAAACGACTCGTGTGACTCCGGCTTAACTTACCTGCCGAAGTAAAGATGTTGCCCATGATCTGAGTCGTCTGGAAGAAGAGGAAGAAGATGCCAAAGAAGCGAACGATGGTGACCTCGGAGTCCTCACCCACCAAGTTGGCATACCTCCGGCTAACCTGATTCAATCATAAATATAATTATGAAGTAATATATAATTATATACTGTATATATATATATATATATATATATATATATATATCGTGTTTATAGATTAAAAACAAACTTCTAAGGATGGGATATGGCGCGGGTGTAAGGGGTGGGGATCAAATAATGGTGGGGGGGGGGGGAGGGGGGGGTCATCTAAGGTTACACTATATTTAACGATATCCTTTGGGGTTACACGTGAAAGCACTTAAGGAGACAGTGGCTTTTTTGTTTTGTCTATTAATTCATGTATTAATTTTTTTTTTTTTTTAAGTTTCCTCGCCAAACCGCCATCAAGCTTAGAAAAACACCCCCTAGACCCCCTTCAAGATAAATGTTTACATTTTCTCTTAAAATTACAGGCTTGCTATCGCTTGCCAGGAAAAAAATAGACACCTAATGGCACGAAAGAGCTGTGTGGAAAAACCCACTCTCGGCCATGGCCTTCCTTAAGAACTCGGGGCTGTTTGGCCAGGCAGCCCAAGGTACGACTACTACTACTACTACTACTACTTGGTAGTCATTCAGCTACTTACTATTCCGGGGTCAGCACTCAGACTCATCATCGTGGATTACTACTACTACATTGATTTTTATTTAATATTGTTCATACATTTTATTTTACAAGCATCAGATATTACTATTCAACACCATGCAACTTCAATCCAGTCTCCTTCCTATGCGACCCTCTGCCACTGCTGCCTCGTAGTCCACTTCTGCCACCGTCGCTGGTTGTGGTGCAGACAGTCTTGTTCCCCGCAGGCATAGTAGTGCTGATCTGAGCAACAAGAAAGATAGACGGCACCTCATCCAGGCTACAACGTGGCTCCTGGGCTGTTTCTTCTTCTCTGCGATGATCTCTGCAAGCCTTGAATAGAAGCACTGGGCCCTAGGTCCCATCCCTCCAGATGTGGTGAAGACTAGTGGGGTAAAGCTGCCATGTTCGATATTTAAGATCCTTTCCCCATATGCCCTGACCTTCTCTTGTTCATTCCTCTTGTGTGCAGCCCGCTGTAGCTATGGGCCATTGGGTCGAATATTCTTACGTCAAAGAATGCTCGCTGTGCTCTTGTCCAAAAACTTCTTGCACTAACGTCCACTCGTGCTTCGTTGGATGTGTTGGCCGTCCTGTGCTGCAAGATCTCTCCCTCCAAGGGAATGAGTGATGGTTCGCGCACCACATCTCGACACACCTCCCTGAGCATATTCGCCGTTACATCTCTTACTTCATCGTGCCTGATGCTGATGAATCCTCCCTTCTTATATATCATGCTGTGGTCTGCATCGTTGTTGATTCCACAAACGCATCGATCGGGCAGTCCTTCAATCGGCCAATCATACCTCAGTGCAATAGCATCATTAAATTCTTGTTTGTTTAGATTGAAGCCTTTTGCCTTGATTGGTAGTGTTGTCAGCCAATTTGAAGCACCCGTTTCTTGTGCTATTTGTACTTTTCTTGTTAGTCTCGGGGAAAGTTGTCGCATCAATTGTGCCAGGTCATTTTTCTGTGAGTTTTGCCTCTCTGACGTGATGGTCTTTCTGATGTTGTAGATGTCCGCCTAGTCCACTTCGCCATCAGGATCTTGCGCTACGATGCGTTCAGTGAGAGATTCTGTTATCTTTACTGAGTTCTGGTGTTCCGTTGTCGCCCTCCTCACCGGATTGATGATTCCAAGCCCTCCTAACCTAGGAGGAAGTGCGAGCAACTCCCTCTCTGTAGCATTTGGGGTGTGGGACTTCATCCAAGCTGGGATGAGTTTGTCTCTGATGGCATCTTCTAGCGGTTGAAGTTGTGGACCCACGTTTGGAATGGTACGCATCAAGTAGGTCCAGCGGTGTTTGACCCCATATGTGAATGCCGAATATGCAGCCTGTGGTTCCGTCTTTGCAATTTTGGCTAGTATTTCTATTTCGTTTACCCACTCTCTGACCTTCTCTTCCATGTATTGCTTCTTGAACTCTTCTGTGCCAATCACTGCCCCTAGATGACGCTGTCCGTCCTTTGTTACGACCACTTCACTACCGTTGAAAGCTTCTAAGGCATTTTCGTAATGTTCTGCTTTTACTATCAGTATAGACTTACTAGCATTTGGAAAGTATCCTATTTCTGGTCCCACTTGTTATACTTGCTCCCACCAGCTCTTGAGATCATTGACTTTCCCTGCTCCAGTGAGATCATCTGCATAGGCCGCCTGCTTAACATGTTTCGTCTCATGTCTTGTTAATGATAGCAACACCGAGAGACCTAATGCGTACATCGCCATTGCTACTGGGTCCCCTTGTGTGGTTCCTTCCATTGATTTCAGTGCCGTTCCACGTCGTGAGTTTTGGTTGTTTACTATGAAGAGGTCTGCAGGCTGTTTATAGGTATTCTCTACATAGGTGGCTAAGCTGGGGCATTTTACCTTGATGTTGTGAATTGCTGTCTTTCTGTTGATGGTGTTAAAGGCATTTGATGCATCCACTAACAGCACGGCTTCACATTCTTCTTGCTCATATATTTCTCTTATTGCATGAATTGCTGCCTCTCCCCCTGCTTGGTGGCCAGCACACACTTGGAGATTTCCAGCCGCTGACCGCACATCGTCCTTCACCACCTCCATTATGCATTTTCCGATTCTTCTTCTCAACACTTCACCCACCCCTACAGGTCTGCACCCTGGATTCTTGTCCAATGGTATTAGACGACAAGCTGTGTAGGCCTCCAAGTGTTGACAATCTTGAGTGGCCATTTTTTTGCAAGATCTGCCAGCGCCCTGCGTAAGTCGGTCGCTGCAACTCCGAAAAGTGTGATGCTCAGGATTGTTCTCCAACCGTTTGCATCCATCCCTGAGGGTCCTGCACTGCCTTGGGTCCCTAGAGCCTTTTTCCAAATCTTCTCGCCTGTGATTTGTTCGTAGATGACGGGGTTCGGTGGTATATAAGCCCCCTCTAGCTTCTGACTCTCGGATATACTAGGTTGCGGATGTTTCTCTTCCAGCAGCTTGATGGTATCTCTTGTGATAGGCAACAGCCCACCAGCTGCCTCCTTTGTCAGCGATTGTATTGCAGGTGCCACTTTACCTTGTCTCATCTGGTCGCCGAATCTCCTGGCCTTGTCCTCAGTGTTTTCTCTTTTGTGTTGCCGTCTGCCTTGTCTCTCTTGTAATGCTCTGGCTTCACTGAGTAAGTCATCCATCTTGTTATCATTCCACAGTTTCACTCTATTTGTTAGCGCTGTCACGTTTTCCGCTTGTCTAGAATTGCGGTGAGTTTTTTGCAAGAAGAGATGTGGAATGCTGAAAAATAACTTGAGAGCATACGGGGCTAAAGGTCTGTCATAGACATAGTTATACATGAGCTTTTTCATCTCTGTCAACAGTTTGGTGGTGGCGTCACATTTAGGTGGGTTGAATAAACTGTGTGCAGACCAATCTACAATTTCTGAGTAAGCTGCCTCTGTCCACATTTTTACCTCCTCTCCCCGTAGTCCTTTCCATTGAAGGGGTCCTCCTCTGCCATCAACTTCTGCGGGTCTCTCCAGGGCTGCTTCCCTCTGTGGTCCCACCTCCCTGTGTGCTTCTCGGGGCTCTTCGTTGCGTGGCATATCGTCGTTTCTACCAGCTACTACTACTACTACTACTACTACTACTACTACTACTACTACTACTACTACATACCTGAGTGAGATAGGTACACTTAGCGGACCACATGGGAGCTGCCCCTAGGCCTAGAATAATAGAAGTGGGCACCAAAGTCCACAACCGGGGGTAGAACTGGGCGGCGATGTAGGTGGAGTAACACAACATGGAGAAACACAACGTCCACTTCGGCTTCAACTTCTTAATCATCCAAGTGGGCAGGAAGGCGCAGGACAGGACCAGAGCCACGTATAGGGTCGACAGGGCAATTGTACCATCCACTCTATAACATAAAGTAGTTTAAGGGGGGTGACCGTCTTGTTTATCTTTCTCTCCTTTTCTCTCTTTCCCTGGCTTGTATCCATTCGGCCCCATTCATCTAACTGTTTTAAGACGTTTATCCCCATCCAGGTGTCGATTTCTTCCTGGCGAGCGAAAGCGAGCCAGCATTGTATGGAGAAATCCGGCTTTGCCGGAGACATTTTTCTATCGAAAAATGTACAAGTTTAGCTTGCTGTCAAAACAAAAATATATATGTGCTGGCTCGCTACCGCTCGCCAGGAAAATATTGACACCTGGATGGGGGTAAACGTCTTAAAACAGTAGGCTGAATGGGACCGAATGGATACAAGCCAAAGAGAGAGGGAGAGACAGAAAAAAAAAAAAAAAAGCGAGATGGGCTCCCATAAGAATCTACATATGTTGTCATCACCATCACCAGTATCATCTACAAAGTTTTGGCCTTGGTAAAGAAAAAAAAAACCCGGAAAAGTGGGGATTGGGCCTGAGTATCTGTGTTTATTCGTTATTTTATGTTGTTTTTGGGTTTTCCCTGTTCTTGCTCTGTCTTGAGTCGGCTACCCCCAAAATGGGGATTGGGCCTGAGCATATAGATAGATAGATAGATATAGATTAGAATTGAATAGAAACACAACCAGGCTCATTTGTCAAACGTGCTGCTATTGCCTGCTCTGTAAATCTCAATCCATTATTTAAGTTAGTTTAATAAAATCATGCCATGGAAACGATTTAATTAATACACAATATTCTCTGATGTTCTATGTTTTTCATTAATTTCACCACCACACCAAACACCTCCAATGAAATTAATGAGAGCATATATGTGATCCACCAGGATTCGAACCCGGGTATTCACATACAGATTTTTAGACACCTTAACCATTACACCACCAATTTTTTAAGAACATTGATATAACCTTTTCGGAGGGAATATAGGAAAGATGAGACTAGAGTTGGGACAGAGGAAGTAGTAGGAGGTGAGGAAGTGAATTGTAGTAGGAGATGAAGGCGTCGGGGCTTGTCCCAACCTGCGTCAAGCCCCGACGCCTTCATCTCCTACTACAATTCACTTCACCTTTTCTTCACTATAATACTCACTTATTAATGGAGGACTGAAGACTTGCCATGGAGCCCAAAGGAGTGAAGAGGAACACGAAAGAAATGGAAATGATAACCACATTTTTCAAGATTCTACGTTTCTCCTCCTTTACCTCCTGAGTTACTTTCTTCTCATCTGGAATGTATAACAGTAAGACATTTCGATAGTAGGGTCATGCAGGTTCAGTTAAGGGGGCCCAACTCGCTTGTTTTCTCTTTCTCTCCCTCTCTCTCTTTGGCTTGTATTCATTCGGCCCCATTCAGCCTACTGTTTTAAGACGTTTACCCACATCCAGGTGTCAATATTTTCCTGGTGAACGGTAGTGAGCCAGCATATATATATTTTTGTTTTGAGAGCAAGCTAAATTTGTAAATTTTTCGATAGAAAAATTTCTCCGGCGCCGGATTTCTCCATTCAATGCTGGCTCGCTATCGCTTGCCAGGAAGATATCGACACATGGATAGGGATAAACGTCTTAAAACAGTTGGCTGAAGAGGGCCGAATGGATAAAAGCCAGAGAAAGAGAACAAATTAGAAAGATAAAAAAAGTAGGTGACCCCCCTTAAATAATTTCTAAATATAACGATTAATCAAGACATGTATATATTGATAACAAATATAATTATTCCTAGAGTTGATGATTTGTATTTCCCAACCATATTCATATATTGTACACTATGATCAGCGTAGGAGTGCCAATACTTCTTTGACCGAGTGTACTTATAAATATTTCGTTCAACAAAGTTAAAGAAATCCAATGTACTAAGGCTTGCCAGTATGACCGTTATATTAACGGGGCCCACCTCGTTTATTTCTCTCTCTCTCTCTCTCTCTCTTTCTGAATTGTATCTATTCAGCCCCATTCAACCTACTGTTTTAAGACGTTTATCCCCACCCATGTGTCGATCTTTTTCTGGCGAGCGGTAGCGAGCCAGCATATTTCGTTTAATATTTTTTGACAGCAGGCTAAATTTCTCCGGCGAAGCCGGATTTCTCCATTTAATGCTGGCTCGCTTTCGCTCGCCAGGAAAAAATCGACACCTGGATGGGATAAACATCTTAAAACAGTAGGCTGAATGGGGCCGAATGGATACAAGCCAGAGAAAGAGAGAAAAAGAGAGAAAAAAAAGCAAGTGACCCCCTTTAACGTTCCAACTGCCTCGACCCCGTATTTGTTATAGATTGTTACCTGAAGTTTGGGCAATGTCCCCTTCGAAGGCCGGATTGGCATAGCTGCCAGGACTTTCCTCAACTCCCATTATTGTTGTTTAGTCTGTGTGAAAAGGAAAAACATGGCATTTAGTGATAATATGAAAGACACACACACACACACACACACACACACACACACACACACACACACACACACACACACACACACATGCACACACACACACACACACACGCTGATATTCTTGTAGCGCGGACACACATGCCCTCTAATAATGCTTAAAATATCGAATTGAGATATTTTTTTCTGGACCCCTTTCTCCCTCATGTTTAGCCCCATTGCTTTTGAGATTTTAAGACAGTCGCCCCATTAGTTTGGCGATTTTAAGAACTTTCGCCCCATTTCCGTCAATTTTAAGATCTTTCGTGCAAATTAGGTGTCGATTTTATCCTGGCGAGCGATAGCGAGCCTGTAATTTAAGAGGAATCGGCTTTCAGCCGGGACATTTTTCTACCGAAAAATGTACAAATTTATCTTGAAAGGGGCTCAAGGGGGTGTAATCTTAAGCTTGATGGATATCTAGAGACCAAATTAAAAATCTCCCCTTAAAGCATTGCTACACTCTTATTATGAACATAGAAGAAACATGTTATAGCAACCATTTTCTTAGCAATGGAGCTTCTAACCAAACATTATAAGCATGGAGGCTTCGCCGGAGAAATTTTTCTATCGAAAAATGTACAAATTTAGCTTGCTGTAAAACAAAAATATATATATGCGGGCTCGCTACCGCTCACCAGGAAAATATTGACACCTGGATGGGGGTAAACGTCTTAAAACAGTAGGCTGAATGGGTCCGAATGGATACAAGCCAAACAGAGAGAGGGAGAGAAAGAGAAAAACAAAAATGCAAGATATCTTTCCATACTTGCGTTAATATTAACAATAGATTATTCTAGGTTTGGTGAAGTGATCAAATAAAAACTGTTTTCTTACTAGGAATTGTAACAATGAATTCGTGTACTACTGAGTAACAACTTTCGTGATTTGTACAACACTCTGCAACATGCTATTGTATCCCACAATTAGTACAACACTCTGCAACATGCTATTGTATCCCACAATTAGTAGAACACTCTGCAACATGCTATTGTATCCCACAATTAGTACAACACTCTGCAACATGCTATTGAATCCCACAATTAGTACAACACTCTGCAACATGCTATTGTATCCCACAATTAGTACAACACTCTGCAACATGCTATTGTAGCCCACAATTAGTACAACACTCTGCAACATGCTATTGAATCCCACAATTAGTACAATACTCTGCAACATGCTATTGTATCCCACAATTAGTACAACACTCTGCAACATGCTATTGTAGCCCACAATTTGTACAATACTCTGCAACATGCTATTGTAGCCCACAATTAGTACAATACTCGGCAACATGCTATTGTATCCCACAATTTGTACAACACTCTGCAACATGCTATTGTAGCCCACAATTTGTACAATACTCTGCAACATGCTATTGTATCCCACAATTTGTACAACACTCTGCAACATGCTATTGTATCCCACAATTCCAAGTTACATGTTGTACAGTACGTATAATTGAATGATTCTAAATATGGAATAAACTAAATACAAACCCCCCAAAACGTTAAATATACATATACAGTACATATATATATATATATACTACATGATATGCTGAGATATATACAGTGGCCTTTATTGTTGAATGACTGTGTTGTTTCCAGGTTGGTGCCATGGTCACGAACATACAGTATGTCGTGCAGGACGGCGTGGATTGTTTCCGTACTTACTGCATCTCTCTCCCCCCCCCCCCTCCTCCCTCCGTCTCCCTCTCTCTCTCTCTCTATATATATATATATATATATACTGTATATATATAATGTGTATATATATTTTTTTTTTATATAATACTGTATATATATACACTATAAATTATACAGTATAAATAAATATATACATATATACCGACATGCCTTCGGACATTCTGAGAATGGCTACGTGGAATGTTAGTGGCATGAATGATGGCACAAAAGAGAGAGAGGTTTTGGAAGTGTTAGTGAATGCCAGGCTGGATGTATGTGGAATGACAGAGACCAAATGGAAAGGTTCAGATGTGAGAGAGTGGGAGTGTGGAATGGGCGTGTGTGCTGGAGTGAGTGAAGGAACAGCGAGAGAAGGTGCATGTTTGTTTGTAAGTAGCAAATGGAAGGAATGTGTAAGAGAGTATGGGTCTGTGGGTTCAAGGATTGTGTGGGTGAGAATGAAAGTAGGAATACAAACGTGGGTGATTGTATGCGTGTATGCCCCGACAGAGGATATACTTGAAAGAAAGAAAGAGGAGTTCTGGATGAATGTGGAGGCGTGCCTGGAGAAGTTTGACAAGAACGAAAGAATATTTCTGATTGGGGATATGAATGGTAAGGTGGGTGATAGGAAAGTTGAGGGAGTGGTGGGAGGGTGGGGGGTACCATCAGAGGTGAATGGGAATGGTAGTGCACTTGTGGACGTATGTGTGGGGAGGAGGCTGTGGATAGCCAACACCTTCTTCCGACACAGAATGATCCACAGGTACACGTGGAAACGGATGTTGACGATGAAGGATAAGACAGTGGTGGAACGAAAGTCATTGATTGATTATGTATGTGTGGATGAACGAATGAAGAAATCTGTGATGGATGCTAGGGTGTATAGGGGTATTGGAGGGGGTCTGTCTGATCATTATGTAGTGGTAGCTAAGGTTAGGATACAAAAGAAGTGGGTGAGGAGAGCGGGAGGGAGGCGAGAGGAGGGTGGAATGGTGAGGAGAGTGGAGAGGTTGCAGGAGGAGGAAGTCAGGGAGGAGTACAGGAGAGCAGTGGAAAGACGACTAGGTGGGTTCGACCTGGAAGTTATGGAGGAAGTGGAGGAGATGAGCAAGGTGTTTAAGGATGAGATCTGTGCAGCATGTGAGGAGGTGTGTGGAGTGAGGAGAAGAGGGAGGGGAGTGAAAGGTACAGCATGGTGGACAGAAGAGGTAAGAATAGCTGTGGAAGAAAAGAAGAAAGCATATAGAGAGTGGTTGGGTAGTAGAGGGAATGAAGATTCCGAGAGACAGAAACGAGCGAGGTACGTGGAGAGTAAGAGGGTGGTGAAGAGAGTAGTGAAGGAAAGTAAGAGAAGAGTAGATGAGGAATTTGGAAGGAATCTGAGTGTAAAATGGAGGGAGAGTAAGAAACTGTTCTGGAAAGAAGTCAAGAAAGTTAGGGAAGGTAGCAAGGGAAACAGTAAGGGTGTGAAAGATAAGAATGGGAGAATGCTAGCCGAGAAGCAAGAGAGAGTCGAAAGATGGAGGGAGTACTTCAGTGAGTTGCTAAATGAAAGGAATGAAGAGCCAGCAAACATAGCTGGATATGGTATGGGAGGGAGAAGAAGAGTAGTAGTGGAGGAGGAGGTGGGGATCAGGAGGTCAGAAGTGTGGGAAGCCATGAAAAGAGTGAAGTTGGGGAAAGCACCAGGAACAGATGGAGTGTGTGGGGAAATGTTGAGGTATGGTGGTGAGATAGTGATAGAATGGGTATGGAAAATGTGCAAACTAGCATGGGAGAAGGGGAGTGCACCCGATGACTGGAAGACTGGCATAATAGTCCCCCTATATAAGGGCAAAGGGGAAAGAGGAGTGTGTGGTAACCACCGAGGAATATGTCTTCTAAGCGTAGTAGGGAAGGTATACAGTAGGGTAGTGATTGAGAGAGTGAGAGTGAGAACGGAGAAATGGATAGGCGACGAGCAGGGAGGTTTTAGGAAGGGAAGAGGATGTGTAGATCAGATTTTTACCCTGAATTGTGTTGTGGAGAAGTATCTGGAGAAGAAACAAAAGGTGTATGTTGCCTTTATGGACTTGGAGAAGGCCTATGACAGAGTGGATAGAGAAGGTTTGTGGAAAGTACTTAGAATATACGGAGTAGAGGGCAAGTTGCTGAAAGCAGTGAAGAGCATGTATGAGGGTGCAAAGGCGGCAGTACGTGTGGAGAGTGAGCAGAGCGAGTTCTTTGACCTGAATGTTGGTTTGAAACAGGGGTGTGTGATGTCCCCGTGGTTGTTTACTGTATATATGGATGGAGTTATGAAAGAAATACTATCAAGAGCAGTGGATGTTGGTGTATCGCTGAAAAGGGAGGGAATTGAGTGGAAGCTACCTATACTGCTGTTTGCGGATGATACAGTTCTGATGAGTGATAATGAATGGGAGTTGCAGGGTCTGGTAAATGAGTTTGGAACAGTGTGCGAAAACGGAATTTGAAGGTAAATACGGGGAAGAGCAAGGTTATGGTCTTCGAAAGGGGTGAAGTCACAGAGTGTGAGGTGAAGCTGAACGGTCAGGCTATGGAGATCGTCAACTCTTTTAAGTATCTGGGCAGTGTGTTGAGTAAAGATGGGACTATGGATGAAGAGGTGCGGGAGAGGGTACAACAGGGGAAGAGGGTTGTAGGAACGCTAAAAGCAGTAACAAGAAATAGGGTGGTCAGTATGGAAGTGAAGAAGTCCTTGCATGACAGTGTGGTAATCCCGACACTGACTTACGGAAGCGAAGCATGGACGTTGGTTGAGAGACTCAGACCAAGAGTGAGAGCAGTGGAAATGAATTACTTAAGGAGTGCGTGCGGAGTTACATGGAGGGATAGACAGACTAATGAGGAAGTAAGAAGGAGGTGTGGTGTGGAGGTAGATGTGCTGGAAAGTGTGAAAAGGAACAACTTGAGATGGTTCGGCCATATGGAACGTATGGAAAGCGAGAGAATGACTAAGAGGGTGTACGAGAGCGAGGTGGAGGGACAGAGGGGGAGAGGTAGACCGAATATGAGGTGGAAGGATGGAGTGAGGAACTACATGAACGAAGGCGGTGCTGGTTGGGGGGAGGGGCGTCGACTGACTGGGGACAGAGGTGCATGGGGGCGGTTCGTTCGTGGCCACCCCTTCGGGGATCACGGCGTCAGGCAATAGATAGATAGATAGATATATACCGATATATATATATATATATATATATATATATATATATATATATATACATATATATATATATATATATATATATATATATATATATATATATATATACCGGTATATATATATATATATATATATATACAGTATATATATATATATATATATAATATATATATATATATATATATATATATATATATATACAGTATATATAGATAGATAGATAGATAGATATATATGTGTGTGTGTGTGTGTGTGTGTGTGTTATGCAAATTTATTTTGCTAATTTTAAGTTGCAAATCATATCTCTTCTCGGTAAAACTTAATTAGGATGTAAATGTTAATAGGATTAACCCTTTGAAGAGTATACAGCTTAGGAAGGATCTGTGGGAATTATGAGGGTAAAGACTATATCAATCAACCCTCTATCTTCCGTATACCCTGCCTAATCTGAACAATATCCTTAAATTATAGCCATGAAAACAGAACAGAATTACGTCATCAGATCATCAAAGGGTTAAATAGGTAATTATGGAGTTGGTGGGTCAGTTTATGCGTTATAGAAAGACGTTAAGTGTATAAATATCTCATCATTAAGGGGGCCCACCTCACTTTTTTTCTCTTTCTTTCCCTCTCTCTTTGGCTTGTATCCATTCGGCCCCATTCAGCCTACTGTTTTAAGACATTTACTCCCATCCAGGTGTCAATATTTTCCTGGCGAGCGGTAGCGAGCCAGTATATATATATATTTGTTTTACAGCAAGCTAAATTTGTACATATTTCGATAGAAAAATGCCTCCAGCGAAGCCGGATTTCTCCATACAATGCTGGCTCGCGCCAAGAAGAAACCGACACCTGAATGGGGATAAACGTCTTAAGAACAGTTGGCTGAATGGGGCCAAATGGATACAAGTCAGAGACAGAGAGAAAAGGAGATAAAAATCAAGAAAAAAGCAGGTGACCCCCTTACGAAGACTTCATGCTTCTTGGAATTTTAAAAGCTGGCTATTGTAAATTTACAAATCCGGGCAGGAGTGGTGTAACCGTAGTCTTTCCACAGTAGGGTAAAACAAAAAATTAACTTTATTTTGTATTTAACATGTGTGATGCACATAAATAAAAGGGGATGTGTCGGATGGTTGAAAGCCACAGTTGCTCGCGCGTTTGGGGCTAGCAACACGTATTATGAAAAACATGTATTCTCCTTCATGCACTGTCCCCCCCTTCACTCACTCACTCAACCCCATAATTTGCCAGAGGATAATAGGTTTTTCACAATACGTAGACGGAGGTCTTTAAAAAAAAATATATATGTTTTGAAGACATTAGTTTCTGACGTGGAATGTCTCTATTTTTGGAGGGATTTGGAGTACATTTGTTTGTATATGTGTATGTTTGTTTGGGGTACATGTACTCCAGTGGGGTACATGGAGTTACAATTGGAGATGTATAAACAGTATAAAAGTATTTTCTTTGTTTTCATTGTTGATTATTTTATACGTGTGTGTGTGTGTGTGTGTGAAAATGGGCGTGTGTATGTATGTGTGTGTGTTTGTGTGTGTGTTTGTGTATGTGTGTGTGTGCGTTTTTGTGGGTGTGTGAGTGTGTGGGTATGCATTTGAATACGTCCGTGCGAGTGTATATGTGTAAATATGTGTGTGTGTTTGTGTTTGAGAGTCTTTTATAAATAAATCAAACGTTAATTCCCATCCACACACTATCCAAGGTATCGTATTGGTGTTGCTACTTAGCTCCTCTTAAGGGAGCCGTCCTCGCTCTTTTTCTCTTTCTCTCCCTCTCTCTTTGGCTTGTATCCATTCGGCCCCATTCAGCCTACCGTTTTAAAACGTTTACCCCCATCAAGGTGTAAAAAATTTCCTGGCGAGCGAGAGCGAGCCAGCACATATATATATTTTTGGTTTGACAAGCTAAATTTGTACATTTTTCGGTAGAAAAATGTCTCCGGCGAAGCCGGATTTCTCCATACAATGCTGGCATGCTATCGCTCGCCAGGAAGAAATGGGCACCTGGATGGGAATAAACGTCTTAAACCAGTTGGCTAAATGGGGCCGAATGGATACAAGCCAGGGAAAGGAGAAAAGGATAAACAAAAGCCGGTGACCCCCCTTCAGTACTACGTCTCATAGTAAAAATTCTAAGGGCGAACCAAGGTCATACGACACACCTTAAGCCCTTCAGTACCAGCGCCGTCCTTTTCATTGTATGTTGGGTATTGTTGGACGATTTGCATTCAGTTTAAAAAGGGCCTCGAGCAGTTAACAGGCTTCAAACGATAATAATTAACCCTTTTTACTACCACATATCCTTCTCAAGCTGCATAAAACCGTTTAAATATAGGTAGCTTAAAATGAAGACGTCACCGGTACAGTGAGGGTTAAGACCTTGGTGCTACGGAGGTTACGATGTACAGTGGGGCACAACAATTTCGTTCATACAGAGGATAACATGTACAGTATGAATGTGTGCAATGCTTAACACTGGCTGGCGCGGTTCACACACACACACACGCACACGCGCGCATTTGTTTTAAGAGTCAATGTCCGGCACACACACACACACACACACTCACACTCACACACACACACTCACACACACACACACACACACACGCGCATGTCTTAAGAGTCAATGTCCGGCACACATACACACACACACACTCACTCACTCACACACACACACACACACACACAAACACACACACACACACACACTCACTCACTCACACACACACACACACACACACGCGCATTTGTCTTAAGAGTCAATGTCCGGCACACACACACACACACACATACACACACACACGCAGTTGTTTTAAGAGTAAATGTCCGGGTATATGGTTTTATTATAGAGGTATGTAATATTAACCCTTTCTGTGCCGGTGACGTCTTATATATTTGATTTCAGCAACAGTTATACGATTTTATGAAGTTTAGGAAGGATATGTGGTAGCTGAAAGGATTAATTGATACAGTTTGTAGCCTTTTCATTGGTAGACGTCCTCCTTTAGCTGAAAACAATGATCTAATATTTGTATGTGTGTATGTACAGTATGCATGTACTCAGGCCCATTCCCCATTTTTCGTTTTTTCTGGGGGTGGCCGACTCGAGACAGAGCCCGAACAGAGACAACACATCACAACATAAAACAATGAACACACAAAAACAAAACACAAATTCACACACATCTATTATTAATGTTGCCTGAATGTAATGAAAACGACGTCACCGGTACTGAAAATGAGTTAGATTTATTATTTATACATAAATTATGCTCGAATTCGAATACTTGCACGTTCAAAGACAATATTTTATGGGCTTATGGTTTTAGCAGTGCCGTCACGTGTAAGAGGCGTGTTCACGAAATAATTATATATTTTATCTCTCCTTAAAAAAAAAAAAACTTCGACCATCGCTGAACAGGTTTTGACTAGGAAAGCTTTGTTCTTGTGTGTTGAGATTTGTTTGTTTGTTTTATGTTTGACTTTTATTGATATAATTAGTTATTTACTTAGTATTGTCTTAGGTGAGGGAGGTGGGTATTGTCTTGGGTGAGGGAGGTGGGTATTGTCTTGGGTGAGGGAGGTGGGTATTGTCTTGGGTGAGGGAGGTGGGTATTGTCTTGGGTGAGGGAGGTGGGTATTGTCTTGGGTGAGGGAGGTGGGTATTGTCTTGGGTGAGGGAGGTGGGTATTGTCTTGGGTGAGGGAGGTGGGTATTGCCGAAGTTGAAATATTGTATGCAATTTACGACCCTTGAGCGTACAGTTGGTTAAAAAAAGTGTCCACCCCTCATGATATATATATATATATATATATATATATATATATATATATATATAAATATATATGTTGGCATGGTATTTGACAGTGGTATATTTTGTATCGGTTTGAGATCTATTGGTTAAGTTGTCCGGTAACCTAACAGATACTTTGTACCTTCAAGGGACTCTATTGTGAACAATAGTATCCTTGACTGAGACAGTAATTACCGTAGAAAACAAACGCCTGGCTTTCTACCAAATCAGAGGGATTGAATACAGCAATTATACTGTAAGTGAAACACTGTGATAATAGTTGTTTAATTGTTTAATAACTAATAAACCTTGAATATTGATTAATATAAAGATTAAATAGGTAATGTATTTATTAAAATATATTATTGTTATCCATTTAAGGCACAAAACAGAAATATGAATGACATCATGTTTAATTAACTTACTACATAGCTTTGTGGGCTATAAGTGTTATCATATAGTGTGTCAAAATGCAAGAATATAGATACATAATATAATGTAATATAATATAATGTTCTCAAATGCTCCCTTTGATCAATAGGGAGCCATTCTAAATTAACCCTTTAAGTAACATCGCGGGTTTTTTAGTTCGTTAAATTTGTAAGTAGTGTTAGGTATTTGTAAGTAGTGTTAGATATTTGTAAGTAGTGTTAGGTATTTGTAAGTAGATATTTGTAAGTAGTGTTAGGTATTTGTAAGTAGTGTTAGGTATTTGTAAGTAGTGTTAGGTATTTGTAAGTAGTGTTAGGTATTTGTAAGTAGTGTTAGGTATTTGTAAGTAGTGTTAGGTATTTGTAAGTAGTGTTAGGTATTTGTAAGTAGTGTTAGGTATTTGTAAGTAGTGTTAGGTATTCTTATGCAGCTTAGGAATAACCTGTAGCAATTAAAAAGAGCTGACTATATATTTCAGTTATTATTCCTTTTGATTTCAACTAATCCATTCCAAACTATATATATATTCATTAAATAATAGCCAGGGAGAATGAAAAACTGCACCACGGTATAATGACAGGGTCGGTTTAAGAGGGTAGGTGTTATTTATTTGTGTATTAATTTATTAATGTATCATTATTTAATTTCCTCCCTAAGCCTCCATCAAACTTAAAAAAAAAAAAAAAAAAAATCCTCCAGACCCCCCTTCGAGATTAATTTGTAAACAAATTCGGTTAAAAGTGTCCCGGCCGAAGAACGGTTCCTCCAAAATTACAGGCTCGCTATTGCTGGCCAGGAAAAACATATAAATGGCACGAAAGATCTTATTATTGACACAAAAAATGGAGCAAAAGGTCTCAAAATCAACAAACTAAAGGGGCGAACGTCTCTGACTGATGGATTATTGGCTGTGGGCATTACTATAATCAATTTATTTTAAACTGACGAGAAATTGGCTTATTCCCATCTTAATTAATCAGCTATTGCAACGTTTTTATAGCCAAATAAATGGTTAATTGCGAATAGTTGGCAATAATATGATGCAGAGACATAGTAGTATCACATTTTTCTGCTAGTTATCGAGGAATGAGCTACTATAATTTAAGGCCGGTTCACACGGTCATTTTCAGTTTCCATTCCGAGGGAAGGACGGGGAACAGTTGCCGTAAAATTTCCGGCGAGATTCAAAAAGTGTTCACACGAGAGAGCGAGTCAAAGGTTATGGAATGTGGACGGAGAATGACCAATCAGAAAGCACATGCCTTCAAACCATTGTTGCCATGTTGCTTCGTAGCTCAGTTGGTAGAGGTTAGGCCTCTTAAGGGGAGATCTCCACTTCAGGGAATTTTTTCTGGACCCCTTTTTCCCTCATGTTTAGCCCCATTGCTTCTGATATTATAAAACGTTTGCTCCATTAGTTTAGCGATTTTAAGAACTTTTACCCCATATTAAGACCTTTCGTGCTATTCAGGTGTCGATGTTATCCTGGCGAGCGATAGCGAACCTGTAATTTAAGAGGAATCGGCCTTCGGCCGGGACATTTTTCTACCGAAAAATGTACAAATTTATCTTGAAAGGGACTCAAGGGGATGTAATTTTAAGCTTGATGGAGGTCTAGGGAACCAACTAAATACCTCCCATTAAACAGGAAAACCAGTGTCCGATCCCACTCGGATCTAGTGTATTTTATATTTTTATTTTGTTATTTTTGTTATATTATATCATATTAGGTTAGGTTAGGTTAGGTTAGGTTAGGTTAGGTTAGGTTAGGTTAGGTTAGGTTAATCTAATATAATAATTTGTGTTTTCTGGGGCAGGGCATAAATTCACACGCATGCGCAGATGGTGAGTTTTGGACAGGTTTTGGAGCTGCGTACGTGGCTTCCCCTGAGAACTGGGAGCTGCGAATACCCAAGAAAGCAACATGTTTATTTCTCAATTTCCCAGTGCAATATGACACCACGGCGAGATTTGCCCTGGAAATTCTCAGCCCTGAGCGAACGGTGGATGAAAACATGACCGTGTGAACCGGAGTCAAATTTCCGCCAAGCTTAAATAAATGGAGTATAGTTGTACCTCTTTGACTTCCAGATGTGATGCATTCGTGGTCAAGCCCTTGTAGTTCAATTGGGCTAGCAATAAATAGATCGACTCCCAGAGGTCCTTCGCAAACCAAAGGGGAGACTGACCGTTTGTTTGGTCTATTAATTCATTTATTCATATATTTTGTTAGTTTCCTCCCTAGACCGCCATCAAGCTTAGAAAAACACCCCTAGACCTCCCTTCAAGATAAATTTGTACATTTTTCGGTAGAAATATGTCACGGCCGTAGGCCGATTCCTCTTAAAATTGCATGCTCGCTATCGCTCGCCAGGAAAAAATCGACACCTAAATGGCATGAAAAAAGGTCTTCATATTGACAAAAAAAAATGAGGCGAAAGGTCTCAAAATAGCCAAACTAACGAAACGAACGTCTTAAAACCTCAAAACTAATATGATAAACACGAGGGAGAAGGGGGTCCATAAAAAGCGAGTACTACCCCCTTAACTCACCAGACGTCCAAACTGTTCACAGGCCTGAACTGTAACTGGTACAATCGGCCTAATAAGTCATGTCTCGGCTGTCATTACGTTTGGCTTGCTCTGTGCTGTATTAATGTCTGTCAGATGTTGAATAGGGTGGGAAAGTAAGGAACATGTTTGTATATCTCACTCAAAAAGAAGAAATAATGTGTAAATATCTCTGATACCAATTATTGATCAAACATAATTGGTGCCAAGACATCACTTATTAGCGCGATTGTACAATCGGCCTAATAAGTGATGTCTCTGCACCAATTATGTTTTGAATTTTGATCAATAATTGGTATCAGATATATTTACACATGATTTCTTCTTTTTGAGTGAGATATACAACCATGTTCCCACACTTACCCACCCTATTCAACATCTGGCAGACATTAATACAGCACAGAGCGAGCCAAACGTAATGACAGCTGAGACATGACTTATTAGCACCACTGTACACTGCTATAAGATAAACTGCACCGGGCTGTGTCATTTTCAGGCCCAAGTGAAAGTGTGGGTTAACTTTTACTTTTAAGCTCCTCTGTACCGGCGAAGTTTTTAAGGTTTTATTCTGGCTATATTTAGACGACTTTGTACGTTTTTCGGTATAAAAATTTCCCGGCCGAAAGCCGGTTCCTACTATATTACTGGCTTGCTATCGATCGCCAGGGGAAAAAATGACACCTAAATGGCACGAAAGGTCTTAATATGAAAAAATAATGGAGCGAAAGGCCATAAAATCGTCAAACTAATGAGGTGAACGTCTTAAAATTTCATTAACTAATGGGGCTAATCATGAGGGAGAATAATACTAATCAATTAGTTCTTTACAGTTTTAGATACCTACCTGGACTTGTTGACGATCGTACATAAATCAGACAATTGAAAGTACTATTAGCGAAAGTACTATTAGCGAAAGTACTATTAGCGAACATGGGTGAATGTGGTGGCCAGACTCGTGTAGAGGTTATTGACACACACATACTTACACACACACACACAAATACATATATATATATACACACACACACACACACAAACACAACTAATACATACACACACACACTCACTTAGACACATACACAATTAATACACACACACACACACACTTACATACACACACACACACACGCTAACACACACACACACAAACAGACATACTTACACACACACACACTTAGACACATATACAATTAACACACACACACACACACAAATACGCACACACACGCACAACTACCACTGTGACGCAAGCCTCTCTGATGACACCAATATTCTGTGTAACCCATGTATTGTGCTTTAACCCTATTTGGTCCAAGGTTGATTTGTTCCCCCCCCCCCCAATTAACAGGCTTCAAAATATCTAACTTAACCCTTTTCACCACCACAGATCCTTCTTTATACTGCACAAAGTCTTCTAAATATAGAAAGAACAAAATGATACAGACGTAGCCAGAACAGAAGGGGTTAAAACACCGAGCCGGGTGAGAGAGGTACATGAGTTGGCACCGGAGGAACCCTGACCTTATAATTATTAACTCACCTTCTCCCCGTATATTGTCACTGTGCTTGGGATGATATACACTATGCCTACAATATTATAAGCTGACAGGGTTTATAGCATCTCTGTTGGTATTGTCATCGGCTTTAAGTGTATTTATCCGAAGTTTATACACACATACACACACACACACACACACACACATACACACATACGCTGGCACATTTGTCTCTCTCCCCCCCTCTCTCTCTCTCTCTCTCTCTCTCTCTCTCCATATATGATAAATATATATATATATATATATATATATATATATATATACAGTACAGTATATATACAGTAATTTGACGTAATAACTTTAACACTCCGAAAAAAACAAAATATAAACAATTTTGAAATTAATATGCCAAGTTATGATGTGTCTTGAATACGAATAACTTGAGACTTACGACACTCTTTATAAATATGACATCCACAGACAGATGCGAGATCGTAAATGCTTTCATTATCGAGGTCTTGTTTTGTCTGGGTCACTACTTGATATTATGTTTTCGCAATTAACCCTTTCAAGCTCCTATACGCGTTTCTGTTCAGTTTCTGGCTACTATCAGACGATTGCATTCAGATTAGGAAGGGTATATGGAAGTCAGAAGGTTGATTGAGCTAGTCTTTACCCATTTTATACCCACAGATCCTTCCTAAGCTGCATAAAATCGCTTAATGATAGCCAAAATAAACTGCTAAAACGCGTCAGAGCTTCAAGGGGCTAATTACGCACTCAGTTGAACACGTTCTATCGAAAATTGTGGTCACCATCACTATTTGTGCTATGAAACTACATTAATGGGGTGACCTGTTTTTGTTCTGTCCTTTTCTATCTTTCTCTGGCTTGTATCCATTTGGCCCCATTCAGCCTACTGTTTTAAGACGTTTATCCCCATCCAGGTGTCAATTTTTTACTGGTGAGCGGTAGCGAGCCAGCATATTTTTATTTTTGTTTGACAGCAGGCTAAATTTGTACATTTTTCGACAGAAAAATCTCTCCGGCGAAGCCGGATTTCTTCATATAATGCTGGCTCGCTATCGCTCGCCAGGAAGAAATCAACACCTAAATGGGGATAAACGTCTTAAAATAGTTGGCTGAATGGGGCCGAATGGATACAAGCCAGAGAAAGATAGAAAAGGACAGAAATAACAAAAAGCAGGTCATTAAGTAGACATCAAGTCCTAGTCAACCATATAACACTACACCCGAATCGCATGAACGAAATCTGCCGCGAATTGTATCGATTTATGGCATCCACTACAAGTTATATTATTTTGTTGAGAAGTTAGAGAAATGAAATAATAATAATAATAATAATAATAATAATAATAATAATAATAATAAAAATACTACTACTACTACTAATAATAATAATAATAACAATAATAGTAATAACAATAATAAAAACACTAATAATAACGTTCTGTAATGTTGCTAACGATAATACGAATTTACTTACAGAGTCGCAAGGAAGATCAAAACACGACAGCACCTCACATCCCACTATGCTTGACTTTAGCCTTCATTCTCGGCTAACCTCCCTCGCCATCATTGCCACACACACCTTACCTGGCCAATGTGACTTATCGATTTAATATAACGATAATTATTAAAAGATTTGGGTATCCATAAATTGCCTCCTTTATTAATTGCAGGTGTATAATTGTCTCCCGTTCAGGTATATAGTAGAAATGATGGTAATAATATGTGTTTGTTTTAATATATATATATATACAATCTGGTACACGGGATGCCAAGGCCGTACTTAGCTTGTAGTTTATAAGGAGGGGGAGAAAATGTGCGTGTGAATGCTTGTGTGTGTGTGTGTGAACAGTAGAACAGAAATTAGAGAAAGTTTGGTTGTGTGTGTGCGTGGATGTTTGTGTGTGTGTGTGTGTGTGTGTGTGTGTGTGTGTGTGAGAGAGAGAGAGGGGTGTATATATATATATATGTTTTTAGACAGCTCACTTAATTTGTAAATTTTTCGGTAAACAAATGTCTCCGGCAAAGCCGAATTGCTCAATACAATGATGGCTCACTGTCGCTTGCCAGGAAGAAATCGATACCCGAATGGGGAGAATCGTCTTAAAACAGTAGGATGAATGGGGCGGAATGGATAAAACTCCGAGAGAAAAAACAGGTCGGTCCCCTTAAGAGTAGCACCCACTCATAAGCACATCATTTTGCCCGAGAGCGGCGCCCTATTTTCTTGCACATCATGATGCCCAAGTTTAGCGCCCAACCCGTACACATCATGGTAAACAAAATTGACCCCCAGCCACTTCACATCATAATTCCCAAGAGCATCCCCCCTCCAAACCTCCGCACATCATACTGCCTGGAGGAATCCCACATCATGCTGCCCGAGAATGGCCCCCTCACATAATGCTGCTTGAGAACAGTCCCTCCCCCCCACACACACACATCCTGCCACCAGACAGCAGCATCCACCACTCACCATATTGCCCACACATTATGCTGATACGAACTTCAAAACTGAATACTATAATGCATACACACTGAAAACAACTCAAGACTAGAAATGGTATAGAAAGATATATATAACCATTGGGTACATTGATAGTAATTGACCTCTCTATCTTCTATGAAATGGGTTTATTACTACCAATATACCTTTATATAGGTAATTTATTTCAGTCACCCATATTATTGCAGTGCAGGGCCCCACTAATGTCCTGTAAAGCTTCAATTATGTACTGTACCAGCACACTTATAGATGAAGCCTGATGCCCTAATGGCTTCGTTGCGAACCTGTTTAGGGCTTCAGACCATTGCCACCAGAGACTCCCAGATCCATGCACAGTCTGTCTTGATAGCCTAGTGCTTAGTGTGCGGAATTTCGGTGTGACTATCCTAGGTTCTAGTCCTTGGAGTACCACATGTATTCATTGCTTTCATTGATTTCACAAGTTAGGCTTATTTGTAAATTAATTGGTGAGTTTGTAAGAACAAATATGAATTACATATTTCCGTATTGGCCTATGTATGTTATAATTATATGGGCCGGGGGAGTGCTGGAGCGACCTTGGTAACCCTGGTCTCTGGGTCTTCTCCTGGGTGACCTGGATGTGTGTGAGTTTGTGTTTTTTATCTGTGTTTATTTTTTGTTTTATGTTTTTGTGTTTTCCCTGTTCTTGCTCTGTCTTGAGTCGGCTACCCCCAAAATGGGGATTGGGCCTGAGCATATAGATAGATAGATAGATAGATGTTATAATTATTCAACTTCCCTCTTCTTAAGGGGAGGTATTTAGTTTGTTTCCTACGTTTTCATCAAGCTTAAAATTACACCCCCTAGACCCCCTTTCAAGATAAATTTGTACATTTTTCGGTAGAAAAATTTCCCGGCCGCAGGCCGGTTGCTCTTAAATTACAGGCTCGCTATCGCTCGCCAGTAAAAAATTGACACCTTAATTGCACCAAAGGTCTTAAAATTGACAAAAATGGGGCAAAATGTCTTAAAATGTCCAAACTAATAGGGCGAACGTCTTAAAATCTCAAAAGCAATGGGGCTAAACGTAAGGGAGAAAGGGGTCCAGAAAAAAATCCCTCAAGTGGAGATCCCCCCTTAATATATTGTACTTAATTTTCGAAACATCTTACCATCCATTAAATATACATATCTAATCTACAATATATCCCTTTAGATGCTAGACATTGATTGGAGTGATAGCACGGGATATAGCAAAGGTGTAATGCTTAGTGTGCGGAATTTCGGTGTAAGTATCCTAGGTTCAAGTCCTTGGAGTACCACATGTATTCATTATTTTCATTAATTTCATTAGTTAGGTTTATTTGTAAATTAATTGGTGGGTTGGTGAAAACTCATATGAATCAATCCTTATTGTCGAAGATATTACACTCCGGTCTTGCATCACTAATTCCACTAATATCTTCTTATCTTCATAACATAACAAATCGTGTAATGGTAGATGGCCTTTATTCTCAATTTCACTCCAAAAATGCTGGCATTCCTCAGTGATCAGTTTTGGCCCCAACTCTGTTTCTCATTCATATCAATTATCTCCTATCTATCACTCATAACCCAATACTATACAGATGATTCAACACTCCACACTTCCTTTTACATCTAGCAGTTCTTTCACGCAGCCTGATATTAATTTAGGGGAGGCTGCAGTCTTGACCCCCAAGTCAGCCTGTATAAGAGATAGCGTTTCTGGCATTATACCATCTTATTACATATGGTAATACTAAGGCTCGATGAAAAAATCAGATCTCTATGTGCGCGAGCGCGTGCGTGAGCGCAAAATTGCATAAAATTTCATTGCACTTTTGTAAAACCATCTAGTCACTCAAAATTGTTCAAATTTCCCGCAATTTTTGCATGGCATAGAGTACAAGCATCCCCAACACCGTGCCGTTTAAATATACCCCTATTGAATAATAGAAAGTGTTGAAATAAATATATTACATTATCATCTTTGGGTTACAGCTGATTTGACTCCAAAAGGGCCAAAAATCTGACATTTTCGGCAAATCGTGTTTTTTTTAAACGGACAGGCCTTCCTATGTACCCCTATGTACTCTATGTAGAAGGGGAATGTATTTGAGCAATAGATAAAAATATAGATAGACTCGTAAGTGCCAAAAAATGGAACCAAACCGCACAAATTCTTAAATTTTCTTGACTAAAATTATTTTGGGGCAGAGAAAACAGTTTGTCCTCCTTAGCTTCCGTTTTCTCTAATAGTGCGCACATAGAAGATCGAGAGTAATGGCTAACTAAACAAAATTTTCGTCAGGGGGATAGTTTTTCTGAATTTATGAAACATATATTTACAAAAAAAACATGATTTTGGGGCCCCCCCAAGGGGGCCCTAGGGATATCATATGGGTGTTTATGCCCTCATATGATCATTTCTATTGCTTACAGCAGCCCTTTAGACTACAGACACAAAACAAAAATTTGTGTGGCTGAAAGAAGAAAAAAAAAGGTTTTCGAGGGTCGAGGTCGAACCCCCGGCCCGGGGGGTTATGGATGCGATATGTTTTTTTGTTCCTTCCTATGCTATTCTATGTTGAAAGAAGCATTATAGAACAAAAACACAATAATTAGAAATGTTGATCTCTGGGCTCAGAAAAAGGTTCAGCCTCCCTTAAACACTGCAATGTCTCTGAACCAGGACCTATCTAAATTAATGATGGGTACACAAATAAAAGTTAGTTTTTTGTTTAATGCACAGAAAACCAAGTACACACAATTTTCTAGCAGACCGAAGCTTTCTAACTCCCACATAATTTTTAATTATGTAAATATTTCCACCTCCTTTAGTATTGATATCTTTGGTGTAACATTGAATGCCAGACTGAGCTGGACATCTCATGTTAGGCTAGATCCAATACTAAAAATGAAGAATTTTCGAACTATCTATTGAAGTCCTATTGTCTTACAATGGGACTTCAATAGAAAGTTCGAAAATTCTCACCTGATGAACTGTTAGCTATCATATATAAATTTCATGTGCGTTTCTAGTGTCTGCCAGGTAAGCCTGCAGCGAGTTCAAAGCTTCTATTGGCTAATGATGAACAAATCCCGTGACTGACTCACAGACGATATTGATATAGTCTATCAGGGAGAAATTTAAAGCATCACAATTTCATTTTTCGTGGCTTAAGGGTTTATGCAAGTTAATCTTAGGAAGTTGATATGAGAGAGAGAGGGTAGGTTCAGGTTATAAATGAAACTTGAATAGCAAAGCTCTGCATTGTATAGGAGTAATTTTTAGAATTTAACAATCATTCCTCTACAATCATGGTTAAATCATGGACCTTGACAGAGGCCCTAATACCACGGGAAAAAGGAAAATACCGTCAAGGAGAATACATTTATTTTTATTATCCATTTTAAATACATAAAATTATCAACCATATATAACTCGGCTGATATTAACAGCAACAATGAAGTTGGAATAAATACGAACTAAGGTCGGCGTTACAAGAACTGTTTTATCGGCGAACTGTGTCGGCGTCTGTTTAAAGTTATTCTATCATTTGAGGGATTTTTTTTAATGTACTACACATGATTATTCAAGATTATGAGCTTCAAGACACAAAATACTGTCATAGTGGGTATATGAAACTCATCAAAATATGGATACAAGATATGTGTTTTTATACTCTGATTCTGTTGCTTTGATACAGCCGCCGCTAAATACTCTCGTGTAACCCCAGCTTTAGTTTATATATTAAGTAATAATATATTATATTAACAAATGTCTTTAATACTATATCCGGGAGATCTGAAATTGTAAATAGGAATACTTATGCTTGATGATTATTCTACGAGCTTGCCTCCAATAAACACGTAGTTAACCCATTCAGTATACGCTGCAAGTGTGCTGAACCACTTCTGTACCGGCGACATCCTTTTAACTTTATTCTGGCTATTATTAGACGATTATATTCAGTTAAAACAGGGCCTCCATCAATTAACAGGCCTCGAAATATCTTACTTAACCCTTTTTACTACGACAGATCCTTCCTAAGCTACACAAAATCGTCTAAGTATAGCACGAATAAAATTAAGAGGACGTCGCCAGTAAAGAAGGGGTTAAGGGGGCATTGCTTGTTTTTATGGGATATTTCCTTATTCTTTCACATACAGTATTGTTTAGTTTCCTCGCTAGACCTTCATCAAGCTTATAAAAAAAAACCCTAGACCCCCTTTCAAGATAAATGTGTACATTTGTCGATAGAAAAAACAAACAAAATAGTTTAATGCTTGCCAAAATAAAGAGAGGGCCGCCGACATCGCATACCGAGAGGGTTAAGCTTGAACAATGAGGCTTCTGAGTGTTATGATCTGTGCGGGGTGGGGGTGGGGGGTGGGGGTGGGGGGGTTGTAGTACTGTAAACACAATATCACGTAATTCAGTCAATATCATGATGGCATTATATTTGTATTTTAGTTAACATTAAACTATTTGATTCAGCTCAAGCCAAAATTGGTATACCTTGTCTACATTAACTTAAAAACAAAACATAGGAAGAGTGGGGATTGGGCCTGAGTGTATACATACATATACATACATACATACATTAACTTTATGAATCCCTAAGGCCATTACTAGACTGAATAAAATCATCCAATATAAGCCAGAACAAATTAGGCAAAAGGTGACAACGTAATGAAAGATCTAAGAATAGGTCTGGTCATAATATATATAATATATAAATAAAACATTTTGAAATAGTATTGATCTCATGTAACAGTTTCGATCACATGGCATTCTTCTTTTACTTTGTCTTGCTAAGGGGGGATGGTTCACTTTTTGGTCGATTTTCTCATGTATTAATTATTTTCCTAGTTTCCTCCCTAGACTTCCATCAAACTTAAAATAAAATCCATTAGATCCCCCTTCTAGATCTATTTGTACGTTTTTCGGTAGAATAATTTCCCGGCCAAAGGCCGGTTCTTCCAAAATTACAGGCTCATTATCATTTGCCTAATGCTTAATGCACTTGACTTTGCTATACAATACAAGAAATGTTTATATCCTATTATTAGCTAAAACTTTGTTGAGCTCATCACTTTTGCTTCATGCCATTGACTCTCTCCATGACTAGTACATCGATGGTGACCACTTTACCGTTCTCGTCTTTCCTGAGCCCGCCCCGTCGCTCCAGGAATTCAATCGCGTAGTAGCCGATGATGCCGAAGACCAGGGAGACCACCACGTTGCTTAGCTTGAGCCCCATGCATGAGGTGGAGCTGCCGACGTAGGTGAAGATGTAGCCCAGACTCTCCCACAGGCGGTAGTTACTGAAGGCCGCCTCAGACTCGCCCGGGAAGATCACGCCGTATAATGCTGGAAATAATGAATACAAATATATATACGAATCATAAAAAAACCCACATAAAACCATAAAAAAAAGGAAAACTGGGAAAGGTGCCAGAGTATATACATACATACATACATACATGGAATAAAGTAACACCCAGTTCTTAACATTAATCATCAATTACAAACCCCAATACACTTGAATAAACTAATGAATAATACAGAAGTAAATACATAAAGTGTTGTCAGATCGGAGCCTCACAGAAAATATTGATATCGAATTCTATTGAAGTCACGGAATCTGACCTCAAATTGCGAATTCCTAATGAACAGAAAGGTTGCTAAATTTGGTTATATGGATTCACTGTATATGTGCAATGCAACCATATTTTAGCTGGTAGTTCTGTCTTAAATCCCAACTTCCATATAGCCTGAAACTCGCTGGTGTTCAATTGTAAACCTATCCCGACTCCCCAAAAGTGGTAAAGGTAAATAAAACGCTCTCAGAAATTATAAAAACAGGTAGAAAATGGCATTATTATATGAAGGCTATTCCGAATAAAGTAGGATTATGCTTATGACCAATCCCAAAAGCAAAATGTACCAATTGCATGCACAAAATCGCTTAACATACTTAACATATCAAATTAATGGGTTTCTAAGATTCCTAGCACTCAATAAATTGCTCAGTTTTTACGATGCATTCAAAATATTTACTAATTATCTCTAAATGTTGATGGTGCCCCTACGCTTCATATGCTCCAAGAACTGGCCATTTAACTAAACACAACAGTCAAATAAACTAACTTATTTGCTTTGAAAATCTTAGTCACGTACTGTAAAATAACTTAAAGGTGCGTGGCTAACTATCTGTAAAATGTGATGGTGCCCGTACGCTTCCTATATATACTCCAAGAACTGGCCATTTAACCCTCTCCGACATATGACGTGATTTTGAGCCGAATAGGGATACTTTAACCCTTGTCTAGTGGGGGGGGGGGGTTTGGGCTATTTTGGGCATATTCAGGCCCTCCTGAATGATCAATCAAGTATCTGCACGAAAAGAAATGTATTCAGCAAAAAACTAGGCGCTAAAAGCTTCAAAATGAGACCAGAACGAGCTACGTAGCACTCGTCGTTCTCACGCAGTGGTACCACTAACATGGGAGTTTAGCGTATAGCGGCATATTTTTTCCCGCTACGCTCACTACTGGCAACACTGCCGGCCTCTCGAGAACAGAGGGAGCGTGAGTCAGTGGGCAGCGGTAAGCCCTGGGTGTCGGACGTGTGGCCTGCTGCGCTCCCGGCCATTTGCACTTGATTTTAACCCTTTAAAAGCCTTAATAATGTTCCTAACTTACTGCAAATTGGAGCCCGACTTAAGGCGGGCCCCGCCAGTTAAGGGTTAAAGCCTTTGTTACCATCAGGGGCATTTAGAAACCTTTAGTTTAGTTACTTCAACCTCTGCAGTTGTCTTTGAGTTAGCTGTGGGCAGAAAACTAATTTTGGAGAGGTAAAATTGTAAGAGTGAGAGAACTCTATTTCTTATTGCTAATCTGGCAACCTCTGCGTCATATGAGTCTGAAGGGGTTAACTAAACATTAAAATATACTAACTTATTTGCTTTTAGAATCTTAGCCACCTACTGTAAAAAAACTTAACCCATACTGTACCAACAACGGCTCTCGTCCGTCAATAATATGCGATCCTTGTTCCTGCTAATATCGAGCGGGAGCTGCTAACATGACATGGAGGTACTGCTATGAGGAGTTGGCAACACTTCTCATGTTCCCCCTCAACTGCTCCAGGCCAGCTGAGTCAGTCACCCACCAAGTCTTGTGCCGAGAGGGTGTTGTCTCGTCGCCTTTGGCAACAATGGCTGGTGCTGGAGGGTACATTTAACCCTTAAAGATCGGGGGCGGACTTAAGTCCGCCTCCAATTTGCAGCAAGTTAGGAGCATTAGGAGCCAGTACGCTTTCTATATTCCAAGAACTGGCCATTTAACTAAACACTAAAATAAACTAACATATTTGCTTTGAGAATCTGAGCCACGTACTGTAAAATAACTTAAAGGTGCGTGGCTAACTATCTCTAAAACTTGACGGTGCCCCTGCGCTTCCTATACTCCAAGAACTCGATGGTGTAGAAGCCGGAGATCCCCGTGGCCAGGAACCCCAACACGAAGAAGAGCCTTGAGCGGAGACAGGTGGTGGAGGCGACGATGTAGCTGAGGATGAAACCCGCACTCTCCCACAGCCGGTAGTTACTGAAGGCGGCCTCGGCGTTGGTGGTGAACAAGCAGCCGTACAGCGCTAATTAAAGTATACAGTACAACCCAGTCACCAGCGAGAGTAATGCGAGGTTAATAAACTCTTTCAAAATACGATGACGCCTATCTTTTATTGAGGCTATCAGTAAGCGATTTTATTCGGCTTAGAAAGAGCTTGAGAGAGCTTGATAAGTAATTCAGGCAATGTATGAGCAAAATTATTTTTTTGTTTTATGTATATAATTGTCTAATGTTAGCCAAAATAAAATGTATAAATGCGTCATCCTTCTGAAAGAGTTAGAAAGATAAATGACAGGAGAAGCCATATTCTTGTGCATTGTGTACCTTAAGACGGATTTACACCAATTTTTCTCCGGTTTGTTTGTTCTGCAACATTAGGATGGCCATCATACATAATAATTATTAGCCAAATAAAACGCCAGAATTGTTTCAAAACGATCTCGAAAGCCAATTTTTTTTTTAGTAAACCTAATTCTAATGCCGAATTACTGTGTTATATTTACTGATAATGGACACATCAAAAGAAGGTGCTAAATTGAATAAGTAAATAATGAAAACAAATCTTCAGATATTGATATATTGAAAAGCATTTGTCTAAAATGTATATAACTCTCTATGTAATAATATACCATTAATTGTTTAAGACTAGCCCCTCTAATCGATTTTTATCTGCACAAATGTCGTACGATTTTATATTTGGTCTGATAATCAAATTCCTTTAAAGGTGGGGGCTCATGGGTTGAGGTAAACATGGAATGATAATCGCCAAGCTGTACATAATTATCTTGCAAAATGCAATGGCACTGAAATAATTATTAACAATGGTATAAGGATTTTGCGGATCGTCTATACCGGGCCTGTGACGTCATAGTGACGTCACACCAGTATCCTTATCCTAGACTGGATGGTGGACTTATACTGGTGTGACGTCACAGGCCCGGTATAGACGATCCACAAAATCCTTTATACCATTGTTAATAATTATTTCAGTGCCATTGCATTTTGCAAGATAATTATGTACAGCTTGGCGGTTATCATTCCATGTTTACCTCAAACCATGAGCCCCCACCTTTAAGGTTAAGTCAACTTGATAAAATCTTTAGAAGATCCCAAACTGAAAATTATATTGAATTTATAGATTCACGAAATCACCTCCTTGGTCTGACCGTTTCTGACCTATTTTTTATAGTAGTTTGATCACCTTGAAATCTACCTTTAATATAGTCCGATACAATTTCAAAATAGTCACGAAATTTGCTAGAATCATAATTGCCTATCAAGAAAATCATTTGTGTGAATCCGCCTTTGGTCACTGTAAAAACAATAAGAACCATCAACAATATGTCAAGCATTATCTTGTATACTGTATACCATATGAAGCTTTAATAAATATAGACCATCACCAATTATATCATGCATTGTATGAACGATGAAATATTGTGAGCCATAGCCAATATATCATGCATTGTCTATAAAGAACATATGTCTTAACACTTACACTATGAATGTTTCACTTTGAATTATATTATGTTATTGATGACAATTGCAATCGTACTTATGCAATTGATTATTTAATATGCAATAGTATAAATATTATGAAAAAAGGATAATTAGCTTTGTATACATTTTCAGAGTGATAAGTGTAACGCAGTGAAGCCCATTCCTTTCCCATGTTGAGCAAAATATAGGGTGTTGCCGAACTACTGTGCACAATAGTAGATACCAGCACTGGGTTCGAGGGATCCAAATTAACTGTCAGCATATAACAAAGTGTGAACTGCTTTCTTTGAAAATTGGGTTTAGTTTCTCAGCCATCCCTCCATATAGCACAGAAACAAATCTGCCCATTTGCTTGGTAATATGGCTGTGATTCGTGAAGACCCAATTTATCTTTACGTTACAGCAGGGTTTATTGATCGTCCTCTACACCGACATTCAAGTTGTTGTTGTTGTTGTTGTTCCCTAAGCTGCCTGGCCGAACAGCCCCGAGTCCCTGAGAAAGGCCATGGCCACGATCGGGCTTTCCCACAGAGCTCTCATTGAGTGTAGATTGTGTTGTTGGCGTAAGTGGTTGTGTGAAATGCAGTCTTCTATGATGTGTTTAATGGTATGGGGTGCTGTGTTACATCCCGGGCAGGTGTCGACAACGGAGTCATCCAGTCTCTTCTGATAGCTCAGGAGAGCTGGATGGTGTCCGCATCTCAGCCTGGCCAGGTGGACTCTGTCCTCGCGAGGAAGGGAGGATTCGGAAGGATGGATTTCGGGAGGTCGTGCATGCAGCTGCGTGTTGTCTGTGAGTGAGTGGATGGATCGGTGAGAGATATGAGTATGGATGTGCTTCTGGAAGTTGGTTCGGGGTGGGCAGGGAGGGAGAGAGGACAATAATTGTGTGTGATACCGTGTGCTGGGTGTTGTTTTGATATTTCTTGGTGTCTGTGGGTGTGTTGCCATGTAGTTTAGTGGGTGGTCTTGGTTCGTGGAGGCTGCTGCCAGGAATTGAGTGCCTCTCATGTCCAGATGGTCTTTGACTTTGAGGATTTTGGTTTCTTGATGTAGGTGATCTGTGGGTGCAGTAGCAGTGCAGCCTGTAATGATCTTCAGGGCTTTGTTTTGAATAGTCTGTAAGGTCTTATGATGTGTTTCAGCTAGGTTAGAAGCCCAGGCTGGGCTTGCGTATTCCATCACTGATCTTATGTATTGTTTATATACTGTGGTGGTAGTTTCTTTGTTGTGTCCAAATTTTGTGTGAGCAAGTGACCTGAGGGCGTTAAGTCTGGGTGTCAGTTTCTTTTTAATGTTTGTGGTGTGCTGTTTGAATGTCATATGAGTATCATATGTTACTCCTAGGATTTTGGGTGTGTGTGTATGTGTTAGGGGTGTGTTGTTTATGGTGAGGTGAGGGATGTATTCGTGTTCTCCTGTCCAACTTGTGAGCAGGGTTGCGGTGGATTTGGCTGGGGCTAGATTAAGTCTGTTTGTAGTGCACCAGCCATGTAGTGTGTTGAGATAGGGTTGAAGGAGATCTGTTGCTCTTTTTGGGTCATGGTGTGTGCATGTGAGTGTTATGTCATCTGCATAGGAGGCTAAGTTTATTTGGGGCGTATTGGGTGTAGTTATATCGTGCATGTACAGATTGAAGAGTGCGGGCGATAGGACGGATCCTTGTGGGACTCCGTTTGGAAAGTTTCTGATTTTAGATGACTGACCGGCAAAAGATACGTGTGCACATCTGCCTGCTAGGAAGTTGGCCAGCCACCGTTTTGTGTTGTTGTGCATGTTTGTGTTGTAGATTTTGTTTGTTAGGTTGTGGCGGGGGATGGCATCGAAGGCTTTACTAATGTCGAGTGTGGCTAATAGTGATCTGTGTGGTGGTCTAGCTGACATTCAAGTAAGTGAGGCTACCTTTTGTAAACGAAAAAGCCCCCCCACCAAAGCTCCATTATCCCAAAGAAAAGCACCAACCCTCAACATTTGCTTAAAAGTAGGGTCCTTAAAAATGGCAAGGGTTTAACCCAATTTATGGAACTTGGGCACCGGAAAGTTCGGCATTAAATTTTGGGCACCCAAAACTTGGGCACTAAATGTGGGTAACATGAGTTTGGGCACCATTACATTTGAGTCCTGTAAATATGTGTCATGGTGTCAAAAATAAATGATGCCTAACTTGATGTCCAAATGTCAGGTGCTAAACATTTCTGGTGCCTAACCTTCTGGTTTCCAAGTCTCACAAAATCAACTGAACTTACCCTTTATCTGCGTCTACTACACCGCGTAAGATATTCCCAAAAGACCCATCATCACAAAGACGAGCACTATACTCACGTGTGTTTAAAACTATGAAATTGATATGTAGTGAGGGTTTGTTTATGAATATGGCCCTGAAGTGTGATGAGGAATGAACCTACCATTGATCTGCGTCTGCCACACCGCATCAGACACCCCCCAGAGCCCCGCCATAACAAAGAAGAGCACCACGTCATCCGGGTGCGGCATCCAGTAGCGCAGGGTGATGACAATGGCCAGGTTGATGAGGGCGCCCATGGTGAAGATAGGGACACGGCCGATCATCTTGACCAAGGGGCTGAAGGAGATGGAACAGATGGCGTCGCACACACCGTAGCAGATCATGACGTAGCCCACCATGTGAACCCCCAGACCGCAGGATACGTAGGCCTGTTGGGGCGTTCATTGTAGTTTAACTCATGATTTTGATAATGCATCTAGTGCTTACATATTTGAGCTTACTATTTAACTATTTATCATCCAAGCAATTACAGTATATACACCACTTAGTGTATAACGAAATCCATTGATCAAGTGTACACCCAGGTTGCACTACACCTAAGCTTGTCGAGATTAACAATGTAGTTAAGACTTGTCGAAAACAAGCATCAGACAACTAATGTAACAGGTATTTACACATAAAGCTGTAAAGTTGAATAATTCTGCGACCAAAGCAAGGTTATTATTTTCCAGAAATGTATGTGATGTACTTTTTTAAATTTAAGAAGAATATCATACAACCATATAGAATATTGTCACATATACAGTATTCTGTAAAATTATTTCCAACTCCTTAACCCCTTCTGTACCGGTGATGTCTTTTTTATTTAATCTAGCTATATTTAGACGATTTTGTATAGTTTCAGAAGGATCTATGGTAGTAAAAAGGGTTAAGTGAGTTAGTTAGAAGCTTGTTAGTTGATGGAGGCCCTTTTTTAAACTTAATAAATTCGTCTAGTAGTAGCAAGAGTAAAATTAAAGAGACGTCGCGGGTACATAAGGGGTTAATCGGTGTCTTAATTTGCAGTTGTATCATCCCAACTTACTGCAGTAAAGTCAGCTCCGAGGAAGGCCTGCTCTACCCCGGACCACATAGTGATTGGAATAACCAGCAGTTGGTAGGGGTGTCTCATGTGGTTGAAAGTAGCCACCAACAGCTCCCATCCACTCTTACCAGTTGCTGACCCAGTGCGTTCATTTTCACCGAACCTAAACGGAGAATCCATACGAACAACAATTATAGCAATACGTAAACATGACTACATTACATAGCTATACATAATACATAAGCGCATTTATGAGCAGGTGTTTTAGCAATGGAGGAATTTTAACCAACAGATTACACATAAATCAGTTGATCATAGTAACAGGTCCAGGGTACATATTATTTCTGATAATGAAAATTGATATTTACCTTCCATAATATTATGGGGTTTGATTTTGGTAATAACGACCAGTTCTATGCCTTATTTGCATCCCAATTTTTCTCCAAGGATGCATTGTCAGTCGTGCAACCTAAACACTATGATTCTACATAACTTAGAGTTGGGGACTCATAATACAAACAATAATATATCCCAGAACCAATGTGCATAATATAGTGACGAGGGTGACAGCTGATAGTTTTATAGTCTTTGATTAGACACATGATTGATATGTTCAAAATATCCTACATTACCTTCATCTATAATAATAACTGAACATGGATTTTTTCATTATGGATAAGTATAACGATACTGATGAGCATCATTCATTTACCTTTCTTTCAATTGAACCTTAAACCAACAAAGATTCAATACAAGAGTGGCTTGTGGTAAACTGTGTTTCCAAATAATCACCTGGTGAGAGGATCGACGAGGAAGGCAATGATGATGGATGAGAGGACGGAGCACACGAGGTATATGGTGGCCATGGTGTAAATCTTGGACATGGGGGGCTGGGCCAGGTTGGTCACATTGGTGTCTGATGAGCTGTGGGTGGAGGGGCAGAAGTTGACGCCGCACTGGAGGAGCGCCGTCTCGTCCATCACGGGATGCTCCTCTACGCCCTGGGATAACACTGAAGGCATAGAAAGCATGATATTACTCACTATTAAGGAGCAATTAGTGAACTATCATTAGTTTATTAATTCAATCAATGCAATGGTGAGGCAGAATTTGGCGCCACACTCGATGAACGCCGTCTCATCAATCTTAGATTGCTCTTCTACACCCTGGGATAGCACTGAAGGCATAGGAAGCATGATATTACTACTACTCGCATGTTACGGACCAATTAGTGCACTATTATGAGTATATTAGTTCAATCAATGCAATGGTAAAGCAGAATTTAGCACCACACTCAAGGAGCGCCGTCTCATCAATCTTGGGTTGCTCTTCTACGCCCTGGGAAAGCACTGTGCATGGAAAACAAGGCATCACTCACATGTCAAAAGTATTTTACTGATAAGTTTTAAGCATTTGAACATACGCCATGGTGGCGCCTGGCCAGATTAATCCTCTGATTCAACCATGGTAGGTCCCTCTATGGGTCTAGGTAAAATTGCAAGCTGTGACTTTTTATATGATTGATCAACATGCATCAGCCATAGGTTTTGTGGCTTACTGCCTTGATCTTGAACACTCGGTGTTATTATCCCCTTATTACTTATATCAGGCTGGCTACATGCCAATATGTTTATATTTGGTACTCATTGATAAGGCTATCTTAAAATACCAGTATTTTCGCATACTATACCAGTTTGAGGCATGGCTATGCCATTACTATTCAATGGTACTGCTGATATGTTTTCGTTGTATGTTAATTACCTGCCTCTTCAAGCATAGTCCTTTGTTTATGTTGCATGAACATTCCAAGCGCAAAGATTATATTAATTGTTAGTTTTCTCAATAGGAATTACATTTTTCAATGAGTAAACTTCACTTCAGGCCCGTCATAAAAGGTACTGTACATATTTTGCATCAGCTCCGTAACTATGGTTGGTCTATACTGAGCGGAAGTAAATGATCTAGGGTTAGCTGGTATGGACTTAATATGAGGTATAAAAGTTGAGGATGTGGTTTAACAGATAAGCAAAAAGAGATACTATTTACCTGCTGGTGAGATGAGAAGAAGAAAATAAAGAAAAGAAGAGGAAACCAATATGAATAAAAACAAATAAGAAAAGAAGAGAGAGAGAGAGAGAGAGAGAGAGAGAGAGAGAGAGAAATAGCTAGAGAGAGAGAGAGAGAGAGAAAAAATAACTAGAGAGAGAGAGAGACAAAAAAAAGATAGCTAGATAGAGAGAGAGCAAGAGAGAGAGAGAGAGAGACACAGAGAACGAGCAACAGCGAGCGAGAGAGAGAGAGAGACGTACCTGCCGAAGAGATAAGGTTGCCCCACACTTGCGTAGACTGGAAGAAGAGGAAGAAGATGCCAAAGAACCGAACGATGATGACCTCGGCGTTCTCCCCCACAATGTCGGCATACTTGCTACCCACCTGATAACAGCCAACATCATTATTATTAAGGGGATAGGGGCTGTTTGTTTGGTCTATTAATTAATTTATTCATATATATATATTTTTTGTTGATTTCCTCCCTAGACCTCCATCAAGCTTAGAAAAAAAAACCCTAGACCTTCATCAAACTTAGAAAAACACCCCCTAGACCTTCATCAAACTTAGAAAAACACCCCCTAGACCTTCATCAAACTTAGAAAAACACCCCCTAGACCTTCATCAAACTTAGTAAAACACCCCCTAGACCCCCCCTTCAAGATAGATTTGTAACTTTGTCGGTAGAAAAATGTCCCGGCCAAAGGCCGATTCCTCCTAAATTTACAGGCTCTCTATCGCTTGCCAGGAAACAGTGGACACCTAAATGGCACGAAGGGTCCGAATAGTGAAAACAAAATGGGGTGAAAGGTCATAAAATCCCCAAACTAATGGAACCAACGTCTTAAAATCTCAAAACTAGTGGGGCTAAATATTAGGGAGAAGGGGGTCTAGAAAAACGGTCTGTCTCCCCTTAACTGTGAAATGTTATTGTATAGGATATTATAGGCATTATTTAAACAACAACTGTTATTCAAGCCAAAGGCTAAGGAGTAATCACCTTAATCAAAGCTGAAGTTGGGTAAAGTCTGATCAAGTGGAATACTGCTTTATAGTATGGTCCAAATAATTATGAAGTAGGAACAAAATCAATTTAAATGTGAAATAACTTCTCAGTGAAAAGTAACATTCTTGCCTTGCTCACGTTCTTTGTCACATATATAAATTGTATCGTATAAATACCTTAATAAAACTTAAATTTAACAATATACATGTGTACAATAACTAAACATGGTGGACGATATGTGAGGTACCCCGAGACCCAGAGTGATGGATGGAAAAGTACAGTACGAATTAGTATTTACGGTAACCATTGTATGTGTATTCAGTAATCAGAAAAGAGGTGCTTTCTGCTAAAGTTGGGCAAGTGATGGGTGGGTAATTTTCTAAGTAATACTTGCTTCAGACTGGCCATGTATTGTTGAAGACAAAATCATTCACCAGAGATACAATAAGAAAATTCTCTATGGTTGACAATTGTATAGAATACCATGAGAATTCTCACCGAAAGACCAGGAACAACCACCTTTGAACAAAACTGAGTTAATTCTCTGAGAGGAGAGCGCTGTCTATAAGCGTGCAGGATCTAAAGGTGACACGATCCTCTCAGTTAATCAGAGCCTGGTTGAAAGTTGAAGGAAAGGAAAGCCCAATACGTTTACTATACCTCCCGTGAGATCTCGAGTTTGATATAAAGAAAAGGTGGGTGCGGTGCACTACATTCTTCCAATTCAATTACTGTTTTCTTATATTGTATCAAGCGTGTCACTTGCCTCACTTCAGCAGAGAGCGTCATTAGTGGTGCAGTACAAGAAAATTACATACACAACAATAATAAATTATACCTGAGTGAGATATGTACACTTGGCGGACCACATGGGAGCTGCCCCGAGTCCTAGAATAATTGAGGTGGGCACCAAGGTCCACACCCGGGGGTAGAACTGGGCAGCGATGTAGGTGGAGTAACACAACATGGAGAAACACAACGTCCACTTGGCCTTGAACTTCTTAATCATCCAGGTGGGCAGGAAGGCACACGAGACAACCAGGGCAGTGTACAGGGTGGAGAGGGCTGCCGTACCCTGCACTCTAAGGCAGAAAAAACACATATATAAGACCAAAACACAAAACAAAAACACACATGCACGCACACACACACACACACATAACACAAGAAACGTTAGGGTTGCATATACTGGATTACGTTTCAATATGATTAAGATACACGTTTATATCACTATACATTTTATTTAATGGGTATTAGTATAGGAACATTTTTACACATTTCTGTACTGATCGATTCATATTGACATGTTAATTAATTGGATGAATTAGGTCATGGCTAATTGGTAGGAAGCAGAGATTCAGCATAAATGGTACTAAGTCAGAATGGGGAGTAGTCAAAAGTGGTTTCCCCCAGGGATCTGTATCGGGTCCTCTGTTGTTTGTTATATACATAAATGACCTTGATTTAGGTATAACTAGTAGGATAACTAAATTCGCAAACGATACCAAAATGGGGAGAACAATAGATTCAGGTAGCGACATAGAGTGCTTCCAAAGGGATCTAGATACCTTACACGAATGGTCAGTAAATTTGCAGATGAATTTTAACATTGACAAATGCAAGGTATTAAAGATAGGGAAGATGAATACAATTGCAAAATATAAACTAGCTAATATGGAATTAGAAAACTCAGACTGTGAGAAAGATCTAGGTGTGTTTGGTAGCAATGATCTGAAACCTAGAAAACAATGTATAAGCGATCGTAACAAGGCAAACAGGATTCTCGGGATCATCTCTAGGAGTGTGAGTAACAGAACTGCTGATGTTATCTTAAAACTTTACTTGTCATTAGTGAGACCCCATATGGAATATGTTGCCCACATATGTGTTGTTCTTTTATGTGATCATAGACGTAAACATTATGCGCAAGATTGAATTACGAGTGCGATTTCTTATGGAGTGGTTAATTCATCTGACCAGTAAACTGATATTTAAAAGGAAGCACACTCCCCCCTGGGGGTTAGGGAATAGAATATGCCCCACGTGCCTTCTGCGTGTCGTAAGAGGCGACTAAAGAGGTTGGGTCGGTGGGCTTGCAACCCCCACCCGTAAAAAATATCTAAGCAAAGAAAAACGAACGAACAGCCTCGGATGCGGACGGAACCAACGTTGACGAACCACGACCGACTAAGGACATGCCTTCGGACATTCTGAGAATGGCTACGTGGAATGTTAGTGGCATGAATGATGGCACAAAAGAGAGAGAGGTTCTGGAAGTGTTAGTGAATGCCAGGCTGGATGTATGTGGAATGACAGAGACCAAATGGAAAGGTTCAGATGTGAGAGAGTGGGAGTGTGGAATGGGTGTGTGTGCTGGAGTGAGTGAAGGAACAGCGAGAGAAGGTGCATGTTTGTTTGTAAGTAGCAAATGGAAGGAATGTGTAAGAGAGTATGGGTCTGTGGGTTCAAGGATTGTGTGGGTGAGAATGAAAGTAGGAATACAAACGTGGGTGATTGTATGCGTGTATGCCCCGACAGAGGATATACTTGAAAGAAAGAAAGAGGAGTTCTGGATGAATGTGGAGGCGTGCCTGGAGAAGTTTGACAAGAACGAAAGAATATTTCTGATTGGGGATATGAATGGTAAGGTGGGTGATAGGAAAGTTGAGGGAGTGGTGGGAGGGTGGGGGGTACCATCAGAGGTGAATGGGAATGGTAGTGCACTTGTGGACGTATGTGTGGGGAGGAGGCTGTGGATAGCCAACACCTTCTTCCGACACAGAATGATCCACAGGTACACGTGGAAACGGATGTTGACGATGAAGGATAAGACAGTGGTGGAACGAAAGTCATTGATTGATTATGTATGTGTGGATGAACGAATGAAGAAATCTGTGATGGATGCTAGGGTGTATAGGGGTATTGGAGGGGGTCTGTCTGATCATTATGTAGTGGTAGCTAAGGTTAGGATACAAAGAAGTGGGTGAGGAGAGCGGGAGGTAGGCGAGAGGAGGGTGGAATGGTGAGGAGGGTGGAGAGGTTGCAGGAGGAGGAAGTCAGGGAGGAGTACAGGAGAGCAGTGGAAAGACGACTAGGTGGGTTCGACCTGGAAGTTATGGAGGAAGTGGAGGAGATGAGCAAGGTGTTTAAGGATGAGATCTGTGCAGCATGTGAGGAGGTGTGTGGAGTGAGGAGAAGAGGGAGGGGAGTGAAAGGTACAGCATGGTGGACAGAAGAGGTAAGAATAGCTGTGGAAGAAAAGAAGAAAGCATATAGAGAGTGGTTGGGTAGTAGAGGGAATGAAGATTCCGAGAGACAGAAACGAGCGAGGTACGTGGAGAGTAAGAGGGTGGTGAAGAGAGTAGTGAAGGAAAGTAAGAGAAGAGTAGATGAGGAATTTGGAAGGAATCTGAGTGTAAAATGGAGGGAGAGTAAGAAACTGTTCTGGAAAGAAGTCAAGAAAGTTAGGGAAGGTAGCAAGGGAAACAGTAAGGGTGTGAAAGATAAGAATGGGAGAATGCTAGCCGAGAAGCAAGAGAGAGTCGAAAGATGGAGGGAGTACTTCAGTGAGTTGCTAAATGAAAGGAATGAAGAGCCAGCAAACATAGCTGGATATGGTATGGGAGGGAGAAGAAGAGTAGTAGTGGAGGAGGAGGTGGGGATCAGGAGGTCAGAAGTGTGGGAAGCCATGAAAAGAGTGAAGTTGGGGAAAGCACCAGGAACAGATGGAGTGTGTGGGGAAATGTTGAGGTATGGTGGTGAGATAGTGATAGAATGGGTATGGAAAATGTGCAAACTAGCATGGGAGAAGGGGAGTGCACCCGATGACTGGAAGACTGGCATAATAGTCCCCCTATATAAGGGCAAAGGGGAAAGAGGAGTGTGTGGTAACCACCGAGGAATATGTCTTCTAAGCGTAGTAGGGAAGGTATACAGTAGGGTAGTGATTGAGAGAGTGAGAGTGAGAACGGAGAAATGGATAGGCGACGAGCAGGGAGGTTTTAGGAAGGGAAGAGGATGTGTAGATCAGATTTTTACCCTGAATTGTGTTGTGGAGAAGTATCTGGAGAAGAAACAAAAGGTGTATGTTGCCTTTATGGACTTGGAGAAGGCCTATGACAGAGTGGATAGAGAAGGTTTGTGGAAAGTACTTAGAATATACGGAGTAGAGGGCAAGTTGCTGAAAGCAGTGAAGAGCATGTATGAGGGTGCAAAGGCGGCAGTACGTGTGGAGAGTGAGCAGAGCGAGTTCTTTGACCTGAATGTTGGTTTGAAACAGGGGTGTGTGATGTCCCCGTGGTTGTTTACTGTATATATGGATGGAGTTATGAAAGAAATACTATCAAGAGCAGTGGATGTTGGTGTATCGCTGAAAAGGGAGGGAATTGAGTGGAAGCTACCTATACTGCTGTATGCGGATGATACAGTTCTGATGAGTGATAATGAATGGGAGTTGCAGGGTCTGGTAAATGAGTTTGGAACAGTGTGCGAAAAACGGAATTTGAAGGTAAATACGGGGAAGAGCAAGGTTATGGTCTTCGAAAGGGGTGAAGTCACAGAGTGTGAGGTGAAGCTGAACGGTCAGGCTATGGAGATCGTCAACTCTTTTAAGTATCTGGGCAGTGTGTTGAGTAAAGATGGGACTATGGATGAAGAGGTGCGGGAGAGGGTACAACAGGGGAAGAGGGTTGTAGGAACGCTAAAAGCAGTAACAAGAAATAGGGTGGTCAGTATGGAAGTGAAGAAGTCCTTGCATGACAGTGTGGTAATCCTGACACTGACTTACGGAAGCGAAGCATGGACGTTGGTTGAGAGACTCAGACCAAGAGTGAGAGCAGTGGAAATGAATTACTTAAGGAGTGCGTGCGGAGTTACATGGAGGGATAGACAGACTAATGAGGAAGTAAGAAGGAGGTGTGGTGTGGAGGTAGATGTGCTGGAAAGTGTGAAAAGGAACAACTTGAGATGGTTCGGCCATATGGAACGTATGGAAAGCGAGAGAATGACTAAGAGGGTGTACGAGAGCGAGGTGGAGGGACAGAGGGGGAGAGGTAGACCGAATATGAGGTGGAAGGATGGAGTGAGGAACTACATGAACGAAGGCGGTGCTGGTTGGGGGGAGGGGCGTCGACTGACTGGGGACAGAGGTGCATGGGGGCGGTTCGTTCGTGGCCACCCTTTCGGGGATCACGGCGTCAGGCAATAGATAGATAGATAGATAGATAGACTCCCAATTCATTCATACTTCTGTTCATTCCTTACATAAGATTAAGGGGGGTCACCGTTTTTGTTTATCTTTCTCTCCTTTTCTCTCTTTCTTGGCTTGTATCCGTTCGGCCCCATTCAGCCTACTGTTTTAAGATGTTTATCCCCATCCAGGTGTCGATATCTTCCTGGCGAGTGATAGCGAGCCAGCATTGTATGGAGAAATCCGGCTTCGCCGGAGAAATTTTTCTACCGAAAAATGTACAAATTTCGCTTGCTGTCAAAATAAAAATATATATACTGTATATATATGCTGGCTCGCTACCGCTCGCCAGGAAAGCATTGACACTTGGATGGGGGTAAATGTCTTAAAACAGTAGGCTGAATGGGGCCGAATGGATACAAGCCAAAGAGAGAGGGAGAGAAAGAGAACAAAAAGCGAGGTTGGCTCCCTTAAACCAAGGAGCAGAACTTATGTGAGCAACTGTACACCTCCTCCCCCCGGACTCACTTGTTGATGGAGGACTGGAGGTTGGCCATGGAGTTGAAGCTGGTGAAGAGGAACATGAAGGCGATGGAGATGATGATGACATTTTTCAGGATCCGGAATTTCTCTAGCTTCTCTTCTTTGGTGAGCTCGGTTTTCTTGCCCGTGGTTGTCGTACTGCCCGCCTCCACTGCCTTGCTTTCGCCGGCTATAGAAAAGTATTATTATTTATCACATGCTAATCTCTCTCTCTCTCTCTCCCCCCCACCCCCCTCTCTCTCTCTCTCTCTCTCTAATATATATATATATATATATATATATATATATATATATATATATATATATATACTGTATATATATATATATATATATATACTGTATATACAGCATATAATTATATATATATATATATATATATACTATATATACCAATTATCATACTGATGATAATATAATATTATGTATTATCCCTTATAAAATGTTAATGTTTTACATGGATTATCTGGATCCATTGTGTTAATTCATGCCATTAACCGCAGCTGTCCATCTTACGATATATTAAATCGTGCACTGGTTGCTGGAAAATGTAATATCATAATTCAGTGAAAGGAAATAATTGAAGGCAAAATAAAAACGACTCATTGTGACAGTCTTTCCCACGAGATTACAAATTCAAATGTATTCAATACGATGGGCTAATGTATTTGTATATTGGCTAGCAGTATGCAATTATATTCAGCTAAGGAAAGACACCGGGCAAATATAATACTTACAACTACAGTGCATTCATTCGACATATATCGACAGGCCCCGCCCACTTCCCCAACCGTTATCATACGGCTGGCATGACTGTGCGAGGTACGGGTGTCCAACAGGGTTACCAAATCAGCACAAAAATATTATTTAATCTGTTTGCAGAAGTAACTAGAAGAATACAAACTAGTAAATGCCTACCTAATATTGCTAGAATATTACTCCAATATTGATAACATGTGCTAAAAGATTCGGAGTATAGCCAGCATTCTTATTGCTAGGTGTAAAATGTTGCCGCTAGATCAAGTCAATATTTATTTATAATTTTAAATTATTAAATATGGCCTACAAAGCCATCTACCTTTCTACATCAACGAGTGAGAAAGAAATGTTAAGACTGGAGCCTGTCTTTAACAGCTCCATTCCCTTGTTCAAGTAAATACTTTTTGATCTAGCGGTAAGGTAGCTACATTGGCAACGCTTCTCTCTCAAGGTTTCAACTGTCACTGCGCTGCCATTCGAATCAAACGTCAGTTCAGTTCCCTCCTGTCTTCTGAAGGGGGAAGATGGCGTCTCCTGCCCATACCCCTGGCAGACCTGCTGGTTCTCCCCGACTTGTCAGTCAAGCCAGGAATATTGTCTTGAATGTATTCATGTATTTTGATAAGGAGAAAACTGAGCCAGTTGTTAGAAAACCTCTGAGGCAACGAAAGTTTCACAGCCATTAATTAATAAGATCAGAACTCAAGGCAGGAAGATTGAAGGAGTCTTTCATTCACCAGTTTACCAGCAACGGCTTTCACCCATACTTGGACCATTGCCAACTTTGATCACTTCACAATATGAGAGAGAGAGAGAGAGAGGGAGGGAGGGAGAGGCATTACGGTTACGGTACCGTACCCTATACACCCAATCGCAGTCGCTTGCTAAGCCTAGCTTAATAATTTTCTACCTCTGCTCTGCCCAAGTAGACGAGGTAACAATGGTAATGGAGTTTACTTATCTGTACTATGGTATATGGTAATATTGTATAGTAAAGAATAACTGCAAATATGCATGTATTAAAGCGCTCTTACATCGTATAATTAATTTTACTTGGAGCTTTTATCAGCTCCGTGGTAAGGTGACAAGTGACTTGTCCGAGATTGCGGTATGATAAGCTCTACTTCGTCTACGGCGCTGGTGGAAGCGGGCGGGGCCTGTCGATATATGTAGAATGAATGCACTGTACCTCGAGTAATTCCACCAGCACACTGATGCTTCGTGTTTGTGTAATCTGTCAAACGGGTTACAGTATCTCCAGCTCCAGCCCTTTTTTTACCCTCTGAGACTTTGCCATTCTGGCCCTTTGTCATTCTAACTCTTTGTCACTTCGGCCCTTTGTCACTCCGGCCCTATGTCACTTCGGCTCCCTGTAGGCTTTAAATACCTTTACTCACGTTAGTCATGACAAGGCATTTTACGAAAATCAAACTATGTTATAGCACCTACACATAAGGGTTATTTAATAAGTGTAGTAAGATATTTATTATTTAAGGTTACGTTAGCTTAGGTCAGGTTTGGTTAGTGCAAGTACCGTTCTTGCCTTATTCTGATTTCGGTCAAATGATGGTTAGCATTTCACAGCATTGCTGACAGACTGTATGTGTTGTCACCCAAATAACATGGTGCACTGGTGCCCAAATGATAGTGTAAGAAATAAAGTATTTCGCCCAAAATCAAAAGCAGCCTGTCACTCTGGCTCTCCTAGTTATCTTTGGTCACGATAGCCATTATACTGTATATATATACAGTATATATATATATATATATATATATATATATATATATATATATATTATTAATAGATACACAATAAAACACATTAATAATAATACAAAGAGATACCCATATATAAAGTAGCAATACATTAAGCCCCGGTGTAGTTATTCCCCGGTAATCCCCTTCCGGTAGTGCTCACCTGGTTGTACAGTATCCACATCCTCGGTAAAGGCCGGGTTTGTATGGCCGTCCTCTTCCTCTGCCACACCCATACTGAGGTCGAGTCTGGAAAGGAAGGGGTATATAATATGTTGTAGCGTCTCTGACACCATGACAAAAAAGGCCGTATTCATTAGTTGTAGCGTCTTTGATACCATGACAAAAAAAGGTCGTATTCATTAGTTGTAGCGTCTCTCACACCATGAAAAAAAAGGTTGTATTCTTTAGTTGTAGCGTCTTTGATACCATGACAAAAAAGGTCGTATTCATTAGTTGTAGCGTCTTTGATACCATGACAAAAAAGGTCGTATTATTTAGTTGTAGCGTCTCTGATACCATGACAAAAAGGGTCGTATTCATTAGTTGTAGCGTCTTTGATACCATGACAAAAAAGGTCGTATTCATTAGTTGTAGCGTCTTTGATACCATGAAAATAAAGGTCGTATTCATTAGTTGTAGCGTCTTTGATACCATGACAAAAAACGTCGTATTCATTAGTTGTAGCGTCTTTGATACCATGACAAAAAAGGTCGTATTCTTTAGTTGTAGCGTCTTTGATACCATGACAAAAAGGTCGTATTCATTAGTTGTAGCGTCTTTGATACCATGACAAAAAAGGTCGTATTCGTTAGTTGGTTGGAAGAGGTGGTAGGTTAATTCTCTTGTCGGTCAACTCAACTTTTTACCAAATTTAAGTTAGTTTTGGCTATAATATTAGAAACAAAAAATACACGGTTACATTGCTATGGCATAAGTTACTTAAGGGGAGGTTTTTAGTGTGTTTCCTAGACTTCCATCAAGCTTGACATTACACTCCCCTGAACCCCTTTCAAGATAAATTTGTACATTTTTCGGTCGAAAAATGTCCCGGCCGAAGGCCGGTTCCTCTTAAATTACAGGCTCGCTATCGCTCGCCAGGAAAAAATCGACACCTAAATGGCACTCAAGGTCTTAAAAGTGACATAAATGGGGTGAAAGTTCTTAAAATCGCCAAACTAATGGGGCGAACGTCTTAAAATCTCAAAAGTAATGGGGCTAAACATGAGGGAGAAAGGGGTAAAGAAAAAAATCCCTCAAGTGGAAATCTCCCCTTAACAATACGAAAATGGTGTACTATATTCTCGTTATCTATCCTTATACTTCATACACCTTTGTAATGTATCTATAGTGTATAACAAACACAAGTTTAACCAATAATTTCGGCCTGCAACATGTAGCAACCAAACACTGTCAGCTTCATTCGAAAATCTTGAGGTTTTGGCAAGGAATACTGGTTTACAGAGAAGGTTTCTCTCAAGGTGTACACAAAATAAGAATATATCCACGGCGGTATATATTTGAACCAAAACAAGACTAACCTGTATTATATTCGAATTATCTCTTGCACGGCTGTATAGATTATAGTTAAGCCGGTATCACACGAGCGCTTTTTCCCTCAACATTTATCCTCAACACTGGTCTGGCAACTTATAAGGTTAACATTTAAAATAGTTCTGTCACCTAAATTCATCTATAATCAGTCTAGTTTCCGATACCGATGTGAAATATTCCAGAAATGTTGCCAGAAAAATGTTGATCATCGAATGTTGACTATAAAAGCTCTCGTGTGATACCGGCTTTACACAGAGTGACACATATACATATACCACACAAACAATGTGATCCCAATAGAGAGGTGATCTGGACTTAAATAATACTAGTAAATTATTCATTCCCATATACTAAGACAGTGGAAAAGAAGGACAGCAAAGCAAAAGGCTCTAAAAGATCCAACACTCACCATTTGAAATATTCGGTGACCGGTCAACTCAACCAGTAGACCATTTCAACCAGTAGCTCTCAACCAGTACCAAATCAACCAATACGGTTAGGTTAGGTTAGATTAGTACACTATTTTGGCACTGGTTTGGTTGGTCTGGGTTAATGTGGCACTGGTTGAGAGCTACTGGTTGAAATGGTCTACTGGTTGAGATGACATGGAACCGAAATATTCGGATCCTGGAATCCTAACACAACAAAGAGAGATGAAGCAGTAACAGGTAAACATGTACAGCCGGCCTAATAAGTCATGTCTCGGCACCAATTATGTGTTGATGAATAACTGGCATCAGCAATATTTAAGCTTCATTTCTTAATATCGAGTGAAATATACAAACGTGTTCTATTACATGCCCATGTGGTGATGGGCTGGTCTATCAGAGTGAGAGCTGAGCGATCTCTGCCATACCCATAGCTTACTCTGACTGTTCCTTTTACTTATATATCTTCTAGATCTCAAGTGACGGCGTCTTTTCCGTGGATCGACCTCCCTACTGCCAACCTAAAAGTTGGCAGATTGGGAGCCAAAGCGTCACATTTTTCCCTTGCCCCTCAACTTTCCCTTTATAATTGCTGAGGGGCACAGGGCCTTGGGTAGGGCTTTGGTTTCCCGGGCGTTTCCGCGCCCTCCTCAGCTCCCTGCCTTAGAGTGGCTTCGGTCACCTGGGTTTGTTAGTGGTAAGCAGGGAGGGTTTTGTGGGGGCGCTCTATGGCCTTGGCCTTGCTCGGGACCTTGGGGCTGTTCGGCCAGGCAGCCTGGGGAACAACAACAACAACAACAACAACTACATGCCCACCCTATTCAACATCTGACATACATTAATACAGCACAGAGCGAGCCAAACGTAATGCCAGCTGAGACATGACTTATTAGCGGCACTGTACGGTCGCGCTAATAAGTCATGTCCCAGCTGTCATTACGTTTGGATCGCTCTGTGCTGTAATAATGTCTGTCAGATGTTGAATAGGGTGAGTAAATGTAGGAACATGATTGTATATTTCACTCGATATGAAGAAATGAAGCTTAGATATTGCGGATACCAATTATTGATCAAAACATACTTACTTAAGAGAGCGGGAGCAGTATTAACAGTTATATTTGTTGTTACTGCAAGGTAATGCCACTGAGTCTGCAACCAGCTCCAGTCAACTTTCTCATGATGATGGAGAGAGTGGTGCTTCTTGTTAACTGCTCCCCCCTCTCTCTCTCTCTCTCTCTCTCTCTCTCTCTCTCATGCTTAGTGACCCTCGCTTTCTCCAAGCTATGTGTATAAGATTCATACAATTTTATTTAAGAGAAAACTCGTATCAGTAGGCATGGGCAATTTATTATGAGACACAATTGGCCATAGACATGATATTATTGTCAAAATTTCCAGTAAAATCTGGGATGCATATTGATGAGTTATGTGATGTGAGGACAACATCGACACCTAAATGGCACGTCAGATTTTAAAATCGCCAAACTAATGGCCCGAATGACTAACTTCCTAGTCCTGGCACGTTAGTGGCAGGGCAGTAGTTCCCTTTCCAATGTTCCCTTACCCACTCTAAACCACTGTTTGGACACTTGATCCTCAGTGTTTTGGAGGACAAGCAGCCTAGAAGGGTCACTAGATCTGTTGTTGCTTGATTTCCTTTGTACTCCTTTGTACTAATGTCTTAATATCTCAAAACTGGTGAGTCTAAACATAAGGGAGAAGGGGGTCCAGAATGCCCCCCCTCAAGACAGAGCAATAATTTCACATATCTATAATTATTATTAGCGTTATTTAGTTCTAGGAAAACGTGCTAACACCTTCAGTAATATGACCTTAAATTATTGCTAGGCATTATTACATAGCTTAGGAAGGACATTTATCAGTCAAAGGGGTAAAATCTCAATTAGCCCTTTGACTCCCATAGATTCTTTCTAAGTTTGATAAAAACCTCTAGTAATAGCCAGAATATACTGCGAAAATATATCAATATATTCTAAGCATAAAATGTTCTATAAGAAAAATTCCAAATTCTATATTGCCTGTTGAAAATGGAATGTTCTTAAATATTTCCCTATAAGGCTGGCCTACTGTCTGTAAGTTGCAAAATGATTATAGACATATTAGCTCACTTTTGACCTGCTGGAAACTATTTGACATGGAAGAGTCCACTACAGCAATGCGGGGGAGGACGTTATATAAAACCTTTATTACCTATTAAATGCTTTAGATGTAGAATTCTTTTTATTGAACATATTGTGTTTAGAGTTACAGAGATACTCAGACCACACAAACTTTGCTGTCCCTACTAGGTGGTCCGGCCTTCATACTACTAGAGACAGGGACAATTTATAGTAGAAGAATAGGACAGCAAAGTAGAAGAGAGAGAGAGAGAGATTGGGGGTGATCTTGACCTCGGCTAAAGTCCCACCTCATCCTACCACTTTCACCTGTACGGCCACGGGGAATCCCCTCCAAAAAGTTTACCTACTAGTAGAGAAAGAGAGAGTACAAAGGAGTACAAAGGAAATCAAGCAACAACATATCTAGTGACCCTTCTAGGCTGCTTGTCCTCCAAAACACTGAGGATCAAGTGTCCAAACAGTGGTTTAGAGTGGGTAAGGGAACACTGGAAAGGGAACTACTGCCCTGGAACTAATGTCCGTGGCAGGATTAGGAAGTTAGTAGGGGACAGATGGGTTAGTAACTGAGGGGGGGATAAAATAAAGTTATTCATTTACAAACGCAGTCAGTCGCGGGTTTGATGCGAGATATTTGTCTAAGCGGAGTTTAAATGAATCAACGGTGTTGCAGTCTATAACGTATCGGGGAAGCCCATTACACAAGTTGACAACTCGATTGAAGAAGAAATTCTTAGATTCGTGCGAGTTAAAAGATTTACCAATGATTTTGCAACCGTTTCCCCGCGTGTAATTAGATTGGTCGATAGTGAAGTACTTACTACAGTTCATATTGTCGATGCCTTTGATGATTTTGAACACATGAATTAAGTCACCTCTTAATCTGCGCTGGGTTAAAGGAAACAGATTTAATTCTCTAAGACGCTCTTCGTATGGTTTGTTCTTTAGGCTAGGTATCATTTTGGTAACTCTACGTTGAACTCGTTCTAGCTTGTTTATATCTTTTTGGTAATAAGGGCACCAGGATTGAACGCAGTATTCCAGAAGAGGGCGGACTAAGGAATTGTAAAGGGTTAGGATAACTTCTTTGGATTTATGCTCAAATGACCTGCCTATAAAGCCAATTATTTTGTTTGCCTTCTTAACAACTTCTGAACATTGTTGACTCGGTTTTAGGTTACTCGATATTGTTACTCCCAGATCGGTTTCTCTGTTTACATTCTTAAGCTGAGTGCCATTCATCGAATAGTTTACTTTCTCATTTAGGTATCCGATATGTAGTACTTTACATTTATCCGCATTGAAACTCATTTGCCAAATTTGAGCCCAACATGACAATTTATCTAGATTGTGTTGCATATCGTCAACTTGTTCTTTTGAGAGTACGCTATTTGCAATTTTTGTATCGTCGGCAAATTTTGAGATTGTACAGGTGAGACCCTCATCTACGGTTGTCGTTGATGTAAATTAGAAAGAGAATTGGTCCTAGTACCGATCCCTGGGGTACCCCGCTACTTACATTGGTCCCTTTAGATGCCTTACCGTTTATGACTACTCTTTGCTTTCTGTCGCTGAGCCAATTTTCTATCCATTTCAACACACCGTCTTGTATTCCATGCGCTTTTAGTTTTAGCAGTAAACGTTTGTGGGGAACTTTGTCAAAGGCCTTTTGAAAATCAAGGTATATAATATCTACAGCTTTACTCTCATCGTAGAGGTTGAGGATATCGGAAGAAGTCTAAGAGGTTTGTTAAACAGGAACGTTTTTTTACGAATGCCGTGTTGAGTATCTTTAAGTAAGTTATTTGCCTCTAAGTGATTTACGAGTCTGTCTCTTATGACCGTTTCTAGCATTTTACATACAATTGAGGTTAAGCTAATCGGACGATAGTTACTGGGTAGGGATTTGCTGCCTTTTTTTAATATCGGTGTTACGTTGGCTAGCTTCCACTGATCAGGCATAGTCTCAGACTGTAAGGATCCATTGAATAGCAATGTCAGTGGTTTGGAGAGCTCATCCTTAGCTTCCTTTAGAACTCTAGGCGAGATTGTATCAGGTCCAGGCGTTTTATTTACCTTGAGTTTATCTAAACAATTCAATACTTCTCTCTCTGTAACGGTGATATTGCTTAGAAAATCTGAATTATCAATCTGAATAGGCGATGGTGTAGGGATATCACTGAGGTCTTCGGTCTCTCTCAGAGAGAGAGAGAGAGAGAGAGAGATAGAGGTAGATAGATAGATAGATAGATAGATAGAGAGATACAGAGAGAGCGAGAGAAAGAGAGAATTATAGTTAGATGGAACTCATATATATTACGTATATACAGTATATATATACTGTATATTACTTATATACAGTAATACACTTTTTATATGCCTGCGCAACAGTAAGTGCTTCCTTTGGATATTTGTGAGAAATCAGTTCAATTTATGAAATAGAGCTTTACAGATTAAGCGCAGTAGATACAAGTTTCGTGGAAGAGTGGCCAATGTTCTCATCAAGATACATAGACATAGTCTATGTATCTTGGTTCTCATCTCCTAGGATTAGTTTGTAGTTTTGATAAATAAAACTATATCCACAGCTGACAACATAAATAGGTAGTAATCCTTTTCTATAACAACATCAATAGGTAGTAATCCTTTTCTATAACAACATAAATAGGTAGTATTCCTTTTCTATAACAACATAAATAGGTAGTATTCCTTTTCTATAACAACATAAATAGGTAGTATTCCTTTTCTATAACAACATAAATAGGTAGTGATCCTTTTCTATAACAACATCAATAGGTAGTAATCCTTTTCTATAATCATCAACTGCAAATTATGATCCTTCACGTCAACACACATACCACATAAACAACAATAAATTGGGAGAGAGGTATCCTGACCAGGATTCGAACCCACTCACCCCGGGTATACAGTACAGCATACCTGGAGAGTTGGGCACCGTAACCACCACTATTACACAACCTGTTTATGAATTATGCTACCTCTCTCTCTCTCTCTCTCTCTCTCTCTCTCTCTCTCTCTCTCTCTCTCTCTCTCTCTCTCTCTCTCTCTCTCTCTCTCTCTCTCTCTCTCTCTCTCTCTCTCTCTCTCTCTCTCTCTCTCTCTCTCTCTACAGGGTTCAGTCCTTGGACCGGTCCTGTTTCTCATTTACATTAACGATATTGATGTAGGGGTAAACAACACCATTTCCAAATTCGCCGACGATACAAAAATAGGAAATACAGTCCTGAACGAAGATGATAGAAATGCGTTGCAATCTGATTTAAACAAGATATCAGAGTGGTCGAAAAAATGGCAGATGCCCTTCAATGTCGATAAATGTCAGGTGCTGCAGGTTGGTAGCAGAAATATGAAATACAAATACGAAATGAATGGCAAACAAATAAAAACCGCAACGGTAGTAAAAGACCTAGGGGTACTAATATCTGAAAACCTAAAAACTTCCGACCAATGTATAGCAGCTGCAAATAAGGCAAACATAGCATTGGGCTTTATTAAACGAAAATTTACATATAAACATGAGAACGTAATAGTGCCACTGTTCAAAAGTATGGTGAGGCCCCACCTTGAATATGGTGTGCAGTTCTGGTCACCTTATTTGATCAAGGACATTGTAAGACTCGAGTCAGTACAGCGTAGAGCGACGAAGATGATACCCTCATTAAGAAATAAATCATATGAAGAAAGACTTAAACGATTGAACCTGTTCTCATTAAAAAAGAGGAGGTTGAGGGGTCAGCTTATTGAGTGCTTTAAGATACTAAAAGGTTTCGACAAAGTCGTTGTAAATGCACTATTCACATTAAACAATACTAATCAAACTCGCGGAAATGGAATGAAATTAAAAACCAAAAAGGCATACCTAGATGTCACAAAGAGTTTCTTCACCTACAGTGTGGTGACAGAGTGGAATAAACTACCAGCGAGAGTGGTGGAGAGTGACACAATAAACGCTTTCAAGGGAAGGCTTGACCTCTATCTGCAGAGGGCTGGGGTGATATGAAAAAAAAAAAAAAAAAAAAAAAAAAAAAATGTATGTGTATGTGTGTGCACTGTACAGTATGTATATACAGTATATATGTATATATATACTGTATATATATATGTATGTATGTGTGTATGTATGTATGTGTATATGTTGTGTATGTATGTATGTATATATATATATATATATGTACCGGTGTGTGTATATATATAATATATATATATATACATTATCTATATATATATATATATAATATATATATATATATATAAGTGGGTCAGATCAGGTCAATAGAATGATGTAAGACGGGGCAGGTCAGGGAAAAAACTAAGAGAGGGGGGTCACACACACACACACATACACACACGCACATACACACACACACACACACACACACACTCTCAGATACTACATGAGAAAAATCAAGAACAATCATGGAAACGTACACAACAAACTAACATGTAACAGAGAACACACACATACTGACACACACACACATACACACTTACATACCAACACGTACCACACACACACACACACACACACACACACACACGTAGGTGACGCAGCAACAAGTGAAAGGGAAAAGAATAATCAACAACAAACGTTTCAGGTGACACACTTATCATGCTATTGTTGTCTTGTGCAACGTTTTATCAGAGACTTAAGTGGAGATAGGTCGTTTTTCTGGTCCCCCTTCTCTCTCACGCTTATTCCCATCAGTTTTCATATTTTATGACGTTCGGCTCAATAGTTTGGCGATTTTAAGTCCTTTCGCCCCATTTCTCTGTCAATATTAAGACTTTTCGTGTCATTTAGGCTATCGAAACATTTACACATTTATCTTGAAGGAGGGTCGTGGGGGGGGGGGGTATTTTTGTTTTAAGCTTGATGGAGGTCTAGGGAAGAAAATAAAACAAAATAAATATAAAATGATCTATAAAATAAGAGTAAATACAAATCAATACGCCCATCCACCCTTGAGAAATATATATGGAACACCAAATTAACCCTTTGAGTATGAGGACGCGTGTCTTTTTTCTATCTTGGCTATCATTATTCGATTGCATGCAGCTTAGGATGCACCTATGAGAGTTAAATGATAAAGCTTTTAAATCTTTAATCATCGAAAGTCCCTCATATGCTGAAGAAAGTCCTCTACAGATTGGAACAATAAAATATAGGCCTGATAATTTATTGAAAGGGTTAACAAATTATATATATATATATATATATATATAATTATATATATATATATAATATATATATATACCATACATACAGATATATACTGTATACTGTATATACAGTATATACGGTATATATATACATATATATATATATATATTTATATAATATATATATATATATATATATATATATATAATTATATATATAGAGGCAACAGAAGATTGCAGCTAGTTGAACAGAAAGACGGTAATGGAAGGAATAAATAAACAGTTCTCATAAATAAATGACACAGTAAATGCAAATAACGGGTTTTGTTGACAGTAAGATTTTTTCGCTTGCCATAATATATTTAGACAAACACACGAATACAAAACAGGGAATTGCAACTTGTAATACAGAAAGAGGGTAATACAAGGCGCAACAATAGCAAGTCCCTTATATCAGAGGGAAATTGTGGTGATTCAGGTCTTTACTGATCACAAACAACTTGATTTTTGTATCACACATGAGTTATTATTGTCAATTTTGATCTGCATCTACATTCTGGCATTATCTTGAAACTATTTTACACTGGTATTGCCAACTAGACCTAGATAAAATGCCTTTACAAATATTTGAGGAAACTGCTAGACTAAATGTGTGGACAGAAGTTGGAGGAAATAGAACTCGTGTGATAGCCCCTTTACTGTATACAACCACAACAAGACCCGTTCCAAAGGCCGAGGTTAACTGGATGGGGTGGGGTCAAGGTGGTGGTGTTGGTGTTGGGTTTAAGGTGGTGATGTTGGAGTTGGGTTTAAGGTGGTGGTGTTGTTGGGTTTAAGGTGGTGGTGGTGTTGTTGTAGTGTCATTGGTGTAGGTAGTGGTGTAGTTGATGTTGGTGGTATATATTGGTGTGGGGTTTAGTGTAGTTTAGAGGTGTTGTGAAGGTGGTGGTAGTGTTGTGGTATGGCATAGGTAGGGGTGATAGTGCTGGGATGGAGGGTTTATATATTTGTTTGTGTTTGTTTATTTGTTATTGTTGATTTAAATGCTGCTTTTCTGATATAGCGTTGTTGTTGTTGTTTTCGTTGTTGATATATTTTGTTCTAGGCTGTAGTGACATTGTTTACTTGGTTTGTATTCTTGTTGCTATTCTTAACCCATTCAATACCAGGGACGTAATTTTTATCATATTTTGGCAACTATTAGACGATATTATTCAGCTTAGGAAGGCCCATAGCAGTAATAAGGCTTCAAACTATCTCAACCAACCATTTTAACTACCACAGATCCTTCTTAAACTGCATAATATTGTCTAAATATAGCTATAATAATATGTAGGTAACACACGTCGCTGGTACTCAAAGGGTTAAAGTGTTTTTATGATGTTGCTATAGTCCGCTCATGCTACGTTGGGCAGAAATCGTAACCTCTAACCTCTGTAACTCAAAAAGGGCTAGAGCAAATGAGCTGTCAATGTCCACACCTATTCCCTAGCCAAGTCTTCCTATTTGGTAACAATAATAGCTCGATTGCTCTAGTCCTTTTTGAGTTATGAGAGGTTAAAGTTTACTATTTGTATATGCCCACCCTAGCATGAACAGACTATAGTGATAGTGTTATTGTTAGGTACATAGGTGGTGATGGCAGTGTTTGTTGCTGTAGTTTTTGTTGTCGTTGTTGTTGTTGTTGTTGTTGTTGTTGATAGTGGTGGTGGTGATGTTCTTGTTTATGTCGTTGACCTTGATGATGTTGTGTTTGTTGTTGTTGTTGTTGTTGTTGGTAGTGCTGATAGTGATGGTGGTGATTTTCTTGTTTATGTCGTTGACCTTGATGATGTTGTGGTTGTTGTTGTTGTCGTTGTTGATAGTGATGGTGGTGATGTTCTTGTTTATACCGTTGACCTTGATGATGTTTTGGTTGTTGTTGTTGTTGTTGTTGTTGGTGGTGGTGGTGTTGTTGTTATTGTTGGTGATGTTGTTGACCTATACGATGCTTGTGTCGGTGGTGGCGGCAGCTACTGAATGGATGTGACCAGAGATGGTGAAATTAGCGAGGTGTAATTTGTTTTTCCTAATCGAGATGTAACATTGCGTACAGTCGCGGCCAGGAGTAGCTGTGTCATATCCGACACAAAAATGCTTAACCCCTTCTGTACAGGTGACGTAATTTTAATTTCATCCTTGCAACATTTAGACGATTCTGTGCAGTTTAAGAAGGATCTGTGGTAGTAAAAAGAGTTACGTGAGATAGTTCGAAGCCTGTTAATTGTTCGAGGCCCTTTTGAAACTGAATTTAAAGCACCTAATAGTAGCCAGAATAAAGTTAAAGGGACGTAGCGGTACAGAAGGGGTTAATATAGAACACATATACTGCAACGAAACTAACTTATTCATACAAGGGCCTGAATAACTGGATATCCATATTTTACAACGTATTTGGAGAAACAAGTCTAATACACTGACACAGCATTTTGGAAAACTTAAAGAGGCAGTTTGTCGCTTTTCCTGGACCCCTTTTCCCTCATGTTTAGCCTGTTAGGATTGAGATTTTAAGACGTCCGTTCCGTTAGCTTGGCAATTTTGAGACCTTTTACACCATTTCTTTGTCAATATTTAGACATTTCGTGTCCCCTTAAACAGATGAACAGAACACACACAACGGGACCTTTGTAAACAGGTGAGGAATGTCAAGGGTATTATGAGCACCCACCACCACCATTGGGTAAGGTGTGGTGGTGGTGGGTGTGGGTCACGGGGGGAGGGTTTCTGGGCTAGTTGTATGATCAGGTATAAGGTCTGGTGACTCCAACTTATGCTCCGAGGGATTCCAGTTACCTAATTTATCAAGATATATTTAATGGGTCTCGTTCATGGTGGGAGGGTTTCTGGGTTAGTTGTGTGATCAGGTGTGGTCTGATCACTCTAACTCGTGGCGTGAGGGATTCTGAGTTAGTTAAAATAGTAAGTTATTTATAATGGTTCCAGTTACTTGTGCGAAGGAGACTGGGTTTCTCGAATTGATTAAATTGAGTATGAACATCCTCAGCAAGGCCCCCCCCCCCCCCCTCATGAATTAGAGACCCTATACTAACACAGATCATCCAACTTCCACCACGTTGGTGTAATTTTTTTGTTTCTATATGAGTAAGGGAGACAAAAGGCAGAACTGCCTGTATCGAGTGCCTCCCCCAGAGTTGAAAGAGTGACAGGGCCAAACTCAAGGGACGTTCGAGCCAAAATGCCTGGAATCACAGGGTTTGAAGCAATTTAAGTCATAGGAAGAGGGAAAGACTGATTCTGGGAGAGAGTTCCATTGATGACATTGGCCTCTCATTACACTCAAACAGGTCTCTATCCATCATAAACATTCGGCAAAACTGGTACAGGATATATAGTTTGGTCTTTGGATTTAAATTCTGCATCACAAGATATAAACTATTCTCCTGTTGCTTGATAATTACGGTACCAATATGGCGCCCAAGGAAAGAGTTGGGGTGACTCTCTTACAACAGTCTCTCCACAATTTTGTGTCAATATTTAGACCTTTCGTGCCATTTAGGTGTCGATTTTTTCCTGGCGAGCGATAGCGAGCCTGTGATTTTAGAAGGAACCGGTCTTCGGGCCGGAGATATTTCTATCGAAAATTGTACAAAATTATCTTGAAAGGGGGTCTAGGGGCTGTTTTTTTTAAGCTTGATGGAGGTCTAGCGAGGAAACTGAAAAATATATTAGTAAACAAAAACAAAGAACAAAAAACATGCACCTTAAGGGGAGATTTCCACTTGAGGGATTTTTTTCTTTACCCCTTTCTCCCTCATGTTTAGCCCCATTGCTTTTGAGATTTTAAGACGTTCTCCCCATTAGTTTGGCGATTTTAAGAACTTTCACCCCATTTATATCACTTTTAAGACCTTTCGTCCCATTTAGGTGTCGATTTTTTCCTGGCGAGCGGTAGCGAGCCTGTAATTTAAGAGGAACCGGCCTTTGGCCGGGAAATTTTTCTACCGAAAAATGTACAAATTTATCTTGAAAAGGGGTCAAGGGGGTGTAATTTCAAGTTGGATGGAAGTCTAGGAAACACACTAAAAACCTCCCCTTAAGGGGGTAGGAGGTATGTAGTAGCTTATATATTTATATAGTGTGTCCGTTTCCTCCCTAAACCTCCATCAAACTTGATAAATTACCCTCAAGACTCCCCTTCGAAATATATTTGTACATTTTTCGGTAGACAAATTTATCGGCCGAAGTAGCATAAGTCCAACAGTAGCAAGAATACAAAAAAAAAAAAAACCGTTGACGGTACAGAAGTGGTTAACCATTTCAAGCTCCAATACGCGTTTCTGTTCTGTTTTCTGGCTACTATTAGATGATTTTATTCAGCTTAGTAACGGTATATGGAAGTGAAAGGGTTGATTGAGATAGTATTTATCCTTTTCATACCCATAAATTCTTCCTAAGCTGCATAAAACCGTCTAAGGACAGCCAAAACAAACTGCTAAAACGCGTCCGAGCTTCAAGGGGTTAACAGGTATTGTATGGGCATGAAGAGCTTCCATTCTCCCCCTTGTTTCGCCCGCCAACCAACTTATATGGAGGTTTGGACTTGTATTTCTATTTGTGTCATTTTGACTTTATACACCACATGCGAATTTAAGGGGAGATCTCCACTTGAGGGATTTTTTTCTTGACCCCTTTCTCCCTCATGTTTAGCCCCATTACTTTTGATATTATAAAACGTTCGCCCCATTACTTTAGCGATTTTAAGAACTTTCACCCCATATTAAGACCTTTCGTGCCATTCAGGTGTCGATTTTACCCTGGCGAGCGATAGCGAGCCTGTAATTTAAGAGGAACCGGCCTTCGGCCGGGACATTTTTCTACCGAAAAATGTACAAATTTATCTTAAAAGGGACTCAAGGGGGTATAATTTAAAGCTTGATGGAGGTCTAGGGAAGAAAGTAAATACCTCCCCTTAAGGCTATAAGGAAGTTGGAGATGTAAACATGGAAATACACCAAAAAGGGGAGTTTGCGATGGATAGCAAGTTTGCTGGGTTTGATTTGATGTATCTATAATTATGAACGACAACCATACGTTATCTGGTAATTATGAACGACAACCATACGTTATCTGGTAATTATGAACTACAACCATACGTTATCTGGTAATTATGAACTACAACCATACGTTATCTGGTAATTATGAACGACAACCATACGTTATCTGGTAATTATGAACGACAACCATACGTTATCTGGTAATTATGAACGACAACCATACGTTATCTGGTAATTATGAACGACAACCATACGTTGGTAATTAGTAATTATGAACGACAACCATACGTTATCTGGTAATTATGAACGACAACCATACGTTATCTGGTAATTATGAACGACAACCATACGTTATCTGGTAATTATGAACGACAACCATACGTTATCTGGTAATTATGAACGACAACCATACGTTATCTGGTAATTATGAACTACAACCATACGTTATCTGGTAATTATGAACGACAACCATACGTTATCTGGTAATTATGAACTACAACCATACGTTATCTGGTAATCTCGATGTATACAGCTCCAACTTCCTTACAATCCAAAGCTCGCAAGTTGCCAATTAGCAGATGTTTAACCTGTGTCATCAGAATATCAAGGATAGCAATGATATCGGCTTCATTCTCTGCTTCATTGATGTTATTTGGCTGTTTTAAAGTTCAAATTAATGGTGTTTTAACCTCGAGCATGTATGTATACAAATAATAAAGGTTTCTTGTTATGTTTGTGGCATTGTCTTGATGCATGTTCTCATTAAGGGGAGATGGTTAACTTTTTGGGCGAGTTTTGCATGTATTCATTATTTTTCTAGTTTCCTCCCTAGACCTCCTTAATTTGTGCATGTATTCATTATTTGTCTAGTTTCCTCCCTAGACCTCCATCATTTTTGCATGTATTCATTATTTTTCTAGTTTCCTCCCTAGACCTCCATCAAATTAAAAAGAAACATCCATTAGGTCCCCCTTCTAGATTAATTTGTACATTTTTCAGTAGAAAAATGTCCGGCCGAAGGCCACTTCTTCCAACATTACAGGCTCCCTATCGTTCGCCAGGGAAAAAAACGACACCTAAATAGCACGAAAGGTCTAAATATTGACGAAGAAATGAGGCGAAAGGTCTTAAAATCGACTAACTAATGGGGCAAACATCTCAACATCTGAAAACTAATGGGGCTAAACATAAGAGAGAAAGTGGTCCAGAAAACCGGCCCATCCCCCCTTAATTAATGAATTATAACCTTTTCAGTACCAGAAAGGGTATACCAATGTTTTATAATTTTTGTCTTTGATATATGTAATTTGACTATATACGAGTTCTAATTAAGGGGAGGTATTTACTTTGTTCCCTAGACTTCCATCGAGCTTAAGATTACACTTCCATGAGCCCCTTTCCAGATAAATGTGTACATTTTTCGGTAGAAAAATGTCTCGGCTGAAAGCCGGTTCCTCTTAAATTACAGGCTCGCTATCGCTCGCCAGGATAAAATCGACACGTAAATGGCACGAAAGGTCTTAAAATTGACAGAATGGGGCGGAAATTCTTAAAAATCACCAAACTAATGGGGCAAACGTCTTAAAATCTCAAAAGCAATGGGGCTAAACATGAGGGAGAAAGGAGTCAAGAAAAAAGACCCTCAAGTGGAAATCTCCCCTTAAGTGGGTTATTGATTTAACACAAGTTCTAATTAATGGCGTGCTGAGGCTTTCATTACGATGGCGCCTTTTTTAATTATTTTCTGGCTACCACTGCATGATTTTTACCCCTTCTGTACCGGCTACGTCATCTTAATTTCATTCTAGCTCTATTTAGACGATGTTGCGCAGTTTAAGAAGGGTCTGTGGTATTAAAAGGGTTAAGGGAGATAGTTCGAAGCCTGTTAATTGCTGGAGGCCCTTTTGAAACTGAATGTAATCGTGCAATAGTAGTCGGAATAAATCGTGCAACAGTAGTCGGAATAAATCGTGCAACAGTAGTCGGAATACATTTAAAAAGACGTTTCCGGTAAAGAAGGGGTTAAGGGGGGTAGTGCTTGGTTTTTGGTCTATATATTTATTTATTTATGTTTGAGTTTCCTCGCTAGACCTCCATCAAGCTTGGAGAAACACCCCCTAGACCCCATTTCAAGATAATTATTTACATTTTTCGAACGGGTTCCTTCTAAAATTTGAGGCTCGCTTTCGCCCGCCAGGAAAAAAATCGACACCTAAAGGTCAGGAAAGGTTTTAATATTGATAACAATATGAGGCGAAAGGTCTCATAATCGCCAAACTAACGGAACGAACGTCTTAAAATATCAAAACTAATATGCTAAACATGAGGGAGAAGGGGGTCCAGAAAAATCGAGTACTACCCCCTTAATCATCTTTGGAACGGCCTTCAATCTCAAATTATCCTACTGAATCCAAAAGTACCTCCTTTTATTGAATAAAATCGTGTTATGATAATTTGAATAGCATGCTAATACTTTCAAATTATGACTTAAATTCCCCTTTGTTTTGGCTATCATTAACTGTGTTATTGAGTTTAGGAAAGACGTTTACAAATCTAATTACGAATGTTGTTTTCTTACCTTAAAATAATCAGTCAATTGAACTAAAAACGGCGTCATCTAAATACAAAAAGGCTGAAAATGTTATCGTTAAAATGGGGATATGCGTTGCGGGGATGTTTGCCAGGCTTACGCAAATCTTATCTACGGAACATCTTGAAATATTGATTACAATTAATTCTCGTTCATTAAAAAAAAAAAAAAAATCCTTTGCTTACTCCAGGGACGTCAGGTAAAGAAAGCCTCGTTTGATTTCTGTCCCGCGTTTTTAAAGATTGCCCCTTCATTGTTAAGGCTTTCAGAAAATGGTACACTCTAATGCCGGTATCACACGAGAGCTTTTATAGTCAACATTCGATGGTCAACATTTTTCTGACAACATTTTTTGAATATTTTATACTGGTATCGGAAACTAGACTGACGGTAGATGAATTTAAGTAACCGAAATATTTTAAATGTTCACCTCATAAGCTGCCAGACCAGTGTTGAGGATAAATGATGAGGGAAAAGGCGCTCGTGTGATACCGGCTTAAGGGGAGGCAGACCGTTTTTTCTGGACCCCCTTCTCCCTAATGTTTAGTCCCACTAGTTTCGATATTATAAGACGTTCGGCCCATTAGTTTGGCAATTTTAACACCTTTCGCCCCAATTCGTTGTAAATTTTAAAGCCTTTCGTGCCATTTAGGTGTCGATTTGTTCCTGGCGAGCGATAGCGAGCCTGCAATTTTAAGAGGAATCGGCCTTCGGCCGGGAAATTTTTCTACAGGAAAATGTACAAATTTATCTTGAAGGGGGGTCAAGGGGTGAAATTTTAAGATTGCTGGAGGAGTAGAAAACAAACTAAAAATCTCCCCTTAAGGGTAGTAGGATACATTTAGTTGTTTATTTGTTCATGTATTCATTATTGCTTTTACTTTCCTGCCCAGACCTCCATTAAGCTTAATAAATTGTCCTCAAGATTCCCCTTCGAGATAAATGTGTACATTTTTCGGTAGAAACATGCCCTAGCCCTGGAAAGCCGGTTCCTCCAATCGTATATAAGCTTGTAATTTAAAACAAATATCGATGCCCACAACTCCAACTTCCTTATAGCCTGAAACTCTCCATTGAAAGCATGTCTATGTATCGCAGAGGCACTATAGTCTATTCGCTGTAAGTAGGCGAGAAATCATGACCTCTAACCTCTGTAACTCAAAAACGACTAGAGTAATCGAGTTGATATTTGTACCATTTGGGAAGAGTCAGTCAAGGAATAGATGTGGAAATTTACAACCAATTTTCTAAAGCCCTTTTTGAGTTACAGAGGATAGAGGTCATAATGTCTCGCCTACTTACAGCGAATATATATTTGTTTTATAGAACTGGTCCTCCATCCACTCTCCTAGCTTGAGAAAGGTCGGGTCAAGAGAGTGGCAAGTCATATACCAGGTCACAACAGAGGTTTGTACTTTTGATGTGAGTTTTTTTTTTTTTTTTTTTTTTTTTTTTTTTTAAAGTTAGGTCACCCAAAGTACACTCTAAGACACCAATGTGGTTAGGTAAATCCGTAGGTTGAAATACAGCTATAATTCAACTGCATTATCTATTACAGTATTGATGAAAACTATCTCTGCTTGAATATGTGGGCATTTTCAATTTCTTTATTTAGAGTTAGACCACATGGATTGTAAAGCAATGGACGGCTTTGATTGGATAGCTTGCTGCAGTGAAAGGTTTAAGGGGAGGTTTCCACTTGAGGGATATTTTTTCGAACTTCCTTCTCCCTCATGTTTAGCCCCATTGCTTTTGAGATTTTAAGACGTTTGCCCCATTAGTTTGGCGATTTTAATAACTTTCGCCCCATTTCTGTCAATTTTAAGACGTTTCGTGCCATTTAGGTGTCGATTTTTTCCTGGCGAGCGATAGCGAGCCTGTAACTTAAGAGGAGTCGGCCTTCGGCCGGGACATTTTTCTACCGAAAAATGTACATATTTATCTTGAAAGGGGGTCTAGGGGATGACATTTTAAGCTTGATGGAGGTCTAAGCAACACACTAGAAACCTCCCCTTAAGATGAAACCTGTTTAATAATATGTAATACGAGGAGAGGTAATGAATGGGCCCCGGTCACCATAATAAGCTATGATACATACACACATTCTTCCCTCTCTCTCTCTCTCTCTGGACTAGAATTAAGACCTGACCACCTCGTTTGGATCGTAAGGTCTGTGTGGCCAGAGTATCTATGTAAATATATGTAAGAATCTTTCTTCTCTCTCTCTCTCTCTTAGATATATACACACATTCCATACACACAAATGAATGTCCTATAGTCAATGTCTCTCTCTCTCTCTCTCTCTCTCTCTCTCTCTCTCTCTCTCTCTCTCATTATCTCCTATATGAAACGTTCCAAAGATCGGGGTATGCCGGATGAAATAGATTTTTTTTGTTTTTTTTTTGTTTTTTGACCCAAGGTGGGTCTAAGAGGGGAAGGAAGAGGTTTGGGGAGGAAGAGGGCAAAAGGAGGAAATATGAAAGAAAGTAGAAGATTAAAAGTAGGCGGGCATACCACCTTGCTTTGTTAGGTTTGGGTAAATTTGTATTCATTTAAAAGTTGAGGATAAGGATGTTATTTTATTTGTCTATCATTTTGTGTTATGGTACTGGCGATGAATTTAAATAGTTTAGGGTCTAATACAAAATCTATGTTTGCTGAAGGGTATTTTTGCTTCACTAGTTCGAATGGAAGTTGTTCGATGTCTTGGATGAGGTCCCTAATTTCGAAGTCACGTACTGGTTGTATCTTCTGTGACTTGGGTGTTGTATCTCCTACAGGGTTCTTCTTCCTATTCTTCTTCTTCACAACTTGTGGGGTCAGAACAAGAGGGAAAGGAGTGGTCCTGAGAATCTCTTCAGATGGTCTGGGTGGCGTAGGCTTGGTAGTGGGGAGAACTGGTGGTGGTGAGAGGGCTTCCTCGAACTCCTTTGATGTTGTTGGAGTCTCGTCCTCTTCTAGGTTTTGCTCGAAGACGTTAATATGTGGAGACATCTTCAGTTTTTCCTTGAGCTTGGTGTTGGGGTTGCTGATTGTTGTTGTTGATTTGACAGTATATATTGTGTCAGGAGGAGATTTCTGTCTGCTTAATGGGCGGGACAGAAGGAGTTGAGGGCGTGGTGTGGGTCTTGGTACCTGTGTGCTGACTCGTGGAGTCTTCTTGTTGGGCTCCAGACGAGGGATGATGATTGTGGGAAGATTATTATCTGTCAGGAGTCTTGGTAGCAGCTCCCTGAGGAGATTTGGGTCCCCATCAGCGAGTGTTACAGCGGTGGTGACAATGATTTGGATTTGTTCAGATCTTCCTTTGTCTATCCTCTTGTCCCTGGTGTGTCTGGAGTCTTTTAGAGTGACTCCCGAAGGTACGGTGACATTGGTAGCCTCTTCTCCTTTCTTCCCCGTTTTGGTGGTGAATGTTACTTTCTCACCGTCATTGAGAGAAGAAATTGATTGGCGGGGGTTTGGGCTGTTTATGTTGATTCTGTGAACGAATATATCCCTTTGTGTATTATTGAAGGTGATAAATCCGTAGCCCTGCTTGTTGTTAAACCACTTAACGGTCCCAGAATGGATGGTGGAAGTGTCTGAGTCCATTGTTGTGGTGAGTGGCATGTGGCAGCAATGGACTACGGTGCAGGTGTCATCTGGTTAAGGGGGGTCACCGTTTTTTTTGTTTTATCTTTCTCTCCTTTTCTCTCTTTCCCTGGCTTGTATCCATTCGACGCCATTCAGCCAACTGTTTTAAGACGTTTATCCCCATCCAGGTGTCGATTTCTTCCTGGCGAGCGATAGCGAGACAGCATTGTATGGAGACATCCGGCTTCGCCGGAGAAATTTTTCTATCGAAAAATTTACAAATTTAGCTTGCTGTCAAAACAAAAATATATTTATGTTGGCTCGCTACCGTTCGCCAGGAAAATATTGACACCTGGATGGGGGTATACGTCTTAAAACAGTAGGCTGAATGGGGCCGAATGGATACAAGCCAAATAGAGAGGGAGCGAAAGATAAAACAAGCGAGGTGGGGTCCCTTAAGACGTCCTTGTCATTCTCCTTTCCTTTGTCTTCTGTTCATAGCAACAGGGGCCAATATCTATTCCCCTTTCACAATTGGAGGCTACGAGATATCTGATCAATGTCATCTAGCTTAGAAAAACACCCCCTAGATATCCCCTGAAAGATAGATTTGTACATTTTTAGGTAGAAAAATGTCCTGGCCAAAGGACGATTCCTCCTAAAATTACAGGCTCGCTATCGCTCGCCAGGAAAGAATCAACACCTAAATGGCACGAAGGGTCTTAATATTGACAAAAAAATGGGGTGAAAGGTCAGAAAATTCCCAAACTTAAAATCTCAAAACTAGTGGGGCTAAACATTAGGGAGAAGGGGGTCCAGAAAAACGGTCTGTCTCCCCTCAATGACCCCATATTTATTGTTACTCTACCAACCTCCAGCCAATAATATGCAGCTTTGAAAGGGTCTGTCTGTCGGGGGCTAGAGGATATGACTGAGATGGCTTTTATCCCTTTGGTTCCTGCAGGTCCTTCCTAAGCTGAATACAATATTTTGGCAGTATCGTTATCAAAGCAAAGTAATTGTCATCTCATTGGAGGGGTTAACGTCTCCGATTTTGACAGTATATTCCGCACCTTATGGCAATTTACGCTGCATTACTGACATTTTGAAAAGTATGTCCTGCAAACGAAATTCAAATACTGTCAATTTAGAATATTTCACTCCGGCTATCACTAGACAATTTTATTATAGAATATAATTAATCTGGAAGTCAAAGTGTATATACAATAGATATAAGGTAATTTCTACCTCTTAATTAGTAAATTTCCTTCGTGATTAAAATCGTCGAATGTTACCCAGCATACTAATAAAACGCATCGATGTAGTAAAATGATATAAAGTTGAGAATCCAAGATTGTACGTATGACTACAGGGTGCAAGGTGACCCCAAACAATCCCCCGGTCCCTTAGTGGCCTCTATCTTGTCACACACCTTCACTTTCTACTGGCCTTCAACCTACCTCACTCACTCCCTCTCCCTCTCTTTGCTCCTTCGCTCCCTCCCTCCCTCTCTCTCTCTCTCTCCCAGCTCCTTCCCTCTCTTGTTCATTTGCTCCCTCCCTCTCTCTTTCTCTCCCACCTCCTTCCCTCTCTTTGCTCCTTCGCCCCCTTCTTCCCTCCCTCCCTCCCTCGCTCCTACCTCCTTCCCTCTCGTTGCTCCTTTCCTTTGCTCCCATCTCCTTCCCTCTCTCTGTCCCTTCGCTCCTTCCCTCCCTCCCTCCTACTTCCTTCCCTCCCAACCTGCCCCCTCCTTCCCTCTCTTTGCTCCTTTCCTTCTCTCCGTCCCTCCCTCGCTCCCACCTCCTTCCATCTCGTTGCTCGTTCGCTCCTTCCCTTCCTCACTAACATACTCCATCCCTCACCCTATCCCATTTCTCCTCCCTCCTAATCCTTCCTAGTTCCACCATGACCTCTCATACAATCCCCATTTCCCTCCCTCTTCAGCATATTCCATCCCCCACTGAATCCCACATACCCATCCCTTCCTTCCTCCCTTCTCCATATCCTTTCTACTTCCATTATACCCTCTCTGGCAGTTTCCATCCCTCGCTATAGTCTATTCGCTGTAAGTAGGCGATAAATCATGACCTCTATCCTCTGTAACTCGAAAAGGGCTAGAACAAATTGGCTGTAAATTTCCACATCTATTCCTTGACTGACTCTTCCTAAATGGTAGAAATATTAGCTTGATTACTCTAGCCCTATTTGAGTTACAGAGGTTAGAGGTCATGATTTCTCGCCTACTTAAAGTGAATAGACTATAGCATCCTCCTCACTAAATCTCACTTATCCTTTCATCCCACAGATCCTCCTTACCATCCTCCACTTCCTCCCTGCTTTCTTATTTTTTTACTCCCTTCCACATTCTCCTTCCCACTTCCCATACCTGAATTAGTCCAAAACTCCCACTTTCTATTCCCCCTTCTCTCCTTTCCTCCCTCCCTCCCTCACATACTCCATGACACTTTCCCTCCAAGTTCCCCTCTCTCCCACCCTCCTTCGCATATGCTTTCTCTTTCCTATTTGCATTCATCCTACCTCCTTCCTTCCCTTATATCCTTCCTACCTCCTTCCTTCCCTCACATCCTTCCTTCCCTCACATCCTTCCTACCTCCTTCCTTCCCTCACATCCTTCCTACCTCCTTCCTTCCCTTATATCCTTCCTACCTCCTTCCTTCCCTCACATCCTTCCTACCTCCTTCCTTCCCTCACATCCTTCCTACCTCCTTCCTTCCTTCACATCCTTCCTACCTCCTTCCTTCCTTCACATCCTTCCTACCTCCTTCCTTCCCTCACATCCTTCCTACCTCCTTCCTTCCCTCACATCCTTCCTACCTCCTTCCTTCCCTCACATCCTTCCTACCTCCTTCCTTCCCTCACATCCTTTCCTACCTCCTTCCTTCCCTCACATCCTTCCTACCTCCTTCCTTCCCTCACATCCTTCCTACCTCCTTCCTTCCCTCACATCCTTCCTACCTCCTTCCTTCCCTCACATCCTTCCTACCTCCTTCCTTCCCTCACATCCTTCCTACCTCCTTCCTTCCCTCACATCCTTCCTACCTCCTTCCTTCCCTCACATCCTTCCTACCTCCTTCCTTCCCTCACATCCTTCCTACCTCCTTCCTTCCCTCACATCCTTCCTACCTCCTTCCTTCCCTCACATCCTTCCTACCTCCTTCCTTCCCTCACATCCTTCCTACCTCCTTCCTTCCCTCACATCCTTCCTACCTCCTTCCTTCCCTCACATCCTTCCTACCTCCTTCCTTCCCTCACATCCTTCCTACCTCCTTCCTTCCCTCACATCCTTCCTACCTCCTTCCTTCCCTCACATCCTTCCTACCTCCTTCCTTCCCTCACATCCTTCCTACCTCCTTCCTTCCCTCACATCCTTCCTACCTCCTTCCTTCCCTCACATCCTTCCTACCTCCTTCCTTCCCACATCTTCCTACCTCCTTCCTTCCCTCACATCCTTCTTACCTCCTTCCTTCCCTCACATCCTTCCTACCTCCTTCCTTCCCTCACATCCTTCCTACCTCCTTCCTTCCCTCACATCCTTCCTACTCTTCCCTCCCTCACTCTTCCTACCTCCTTCCTTCCCTCCATCCTTCCTACCTCCTTCCTTCCCTCACATCCTCTTACCTCTCTCTCTCTCACATCCTCCTCCTCTCTCCCTCACATCCTTCCTACCTCCTTCCTTCCCTCTCATTTGTCCTCCCACTATACCTCCCTTCTTTTTGTCTTTCCATCCTGCTGTCCCTCACAATCTTATCTCTCTCTCTCTCTCTCTCTCTCTCTCTCTCTCTCTCTCTCTCTCTCTCTCTCTCTCTCTCTCTCTCTCTCTCTCAGTTAGTTTGACCTTTATTGAATGTTATGGTATAAGCCCTATTATGTGTGTGTGTGTGTGTGTGTGTATGTAATTATTATTATACTAATTGCCGATTTATTGTTCACTGATAATCTACAGAGTTTTTCTTAACCTAGGTACAGTAAAATTCATATCATACCTTAATTACGAGGTCGCATACGACCTTTGGTGACCGTGAGGTGCCGAGTTCCCACCATAGTACATACGCAGATGCACAGGTGAGAAGTACGTGTAGGTTAAATTAAGCTCTGTGTGTATGTGTGTAGTCTCATTGGTGGGACTATGGATTGATTGTATTTGAGAGAGAGAGCGAGAGAGTGAGTGTGTGTGTGTGAGTGAGAGTGAGAGTAAGAACGATTGAGAGAGAGTGAGTGAGAGTGAGAAACATATATTTTTCTCCATAAAATACAGTATATATATTCTTTAATTTTAGATATGTCATTATTCTACATATTAGCCCACATGTTATCACTAAATACACCGATCTCTAAACAATGGGTCTATAAATAACCACTAAGACTGACAATAGAGTATATATTAAATTTCGCATTTTTTCCTCTATTTTTTTCATAGGCAAGTGAAAGTTGATAAATCGAGTCACACGAGCGTTTGTTCGGCAATATATGATGGATTTTTTGTGTTAATGAACATATTGAAGAGCCTTTTATTACTGTCATCGATAACTAATGGCTTGTGCTGTTTAGACTGTAACGAAAATGGTACATCTGATCAGGGAGTATTATTATTTTGTATAACAATTCGAATAATTTTGTCGAGGTTTTGAGCACATCTGATGACAATTTAAACGTGTTTTTATAATTGCCAATAATTGAAGTTTTATCAAATGTATTAAAATTGATACCCTAACAATGTATGTCAATTTCGATACAGCTATGTATATGTTATTTTGAACATCCCGTTAAAACATTTCTTTGTCAATGTTAAGACTTTTCGTGCCATTTAGGTGTCGATCTTTTCCTGGCGAGCGATAGCGAGCCTGTAATTTAGGAAGAACTTCGACCGGGAAATGTTCCTACCGAATAATGTACAAATTTATCTAGAATGGGATCTATCTTAATCTATCTTAGGGATGATTTTTTTAAGCTTGATGGAGGTCTAGGGAGGACACTGAAAACAAATAATAAATACCTAAATAAATCGATCAATAACTAAACCTTTCCCTTAAGGGGAGATTTCCACTTGAGGGATTTTTTTCTTTACCCCTTTCTCCCTCATGTTTAGCCCCATTGCTTTTGATATTTTAAGACGTTCGCCCCATTAGTTTGGTGATTTTAAGAACTTTCATCCCATTTATGTCACTTTTAAGACCTTTCGTCCAATTTAGGTGTCGATTTTTTCCTGGCGAGCGATAGCGAGCCTGTAATTTAAGGGGAACCGGCCTTCGGCCGGGAAATTTTTCTACCGAAAAATGTACAAATTTATCTTGAAAGGGGGTCAAGGGGGTGTAATTTCAAGCTTGATGGAGGTCTAGAAAACACACTAAAAACCTTCCCTTAACCCCTACAGTATCAGTGACGTCTTTTTCATCGTATCCTGGCAACTATTAGACGATTTTGTTCAGCTTAGGAAGGACCTCTAGCAATAATAAGGCTTCAAACTTTCTCAACCAACCCTCTTAACTACCACAGATCCTTCCTAAGCTGCATAATATCGTCTAAATATAGCTAGAAGAAAATATTACACACGTCGCTGATACTCAAAGGGTTAAGAGAGAAAGGGTTAAGAGAGAAAGCACTGGTGTGATACTGACTTTGCATTTTTTTTTTCATCAACGTCAAGAAATGAATGTAGTGAAAGTTAAGAATTATTCAGAAAACCAGAACTCGAAGAACGTGTTATCAAGGCGTCATTAAATTAACTAATGCAATGTTTTGATAACCTAATCATAATTCTTTGAGCTTCACTTCGTCGGTTTTGTTAATAAGAGATTCACATTACGGTTATTATAGCCCTTGTTGCTGTTGTTGTTGTCGTCGTTGTTGTTGTTGTTGTTTTTGTTGTCTCAGTTGTTATTGTTGTTGCCTTTGTTGTTGTTGTTGTTGTTGTTGTTGTTGTTGTTTTTATTGTCTTAATTGTTATTGCTGTTGCCTTTGTTGTCGTCGTTGTTGTTGTTGTTTTTGTTGTTGTTGTTGTTGTTGTTTGTATTGTCTTAGTTGTTATTGCTGTTGCCTTTGTTGTCGTCGTTGTTGTTGTTGTTGTCGTTGTAGTTGTTATTGTAAGTGTTCTTATTTGCAATGTTATTATTAAACATTTATTAGTATTCTTGCTATAACCATTTTCATCATAAATATTCTAAACATAAATATTGTAATTATTACCGATAACATACATGCAGTCTCTTAAGCCGGTATCACACGAGAGCATTTATAGTCAACATTCGATGATCAAAATTTTTCTGGCAACATTTCTAGACTAGTTTGCACTGGTATCGGGAACTAGACTGATGGTAGATGAGTTTAGATGACCGAAATAATCTAAATGTCTACCTCATAAGCTGCCAGACCAGTGTTGAGGATAAATGTTGAGGGAAAAAGCGCTCGTGTGATACCGGCATTATAACATCGGGAAATTATCAAGCCTCCGATTATGTAGTGAAAGTAGTGGAGGTGTCTGGCTAGGACCACTTCTTATAGAACATTATAAGACCTGGGACACTGCAGAAGGAGTGGTGCTACAAGATGGACATCAAGGGGGGTGACCTACTTTTTGTTATTTCTGTCCTTTTCTCTCTTTCTCTGGCTTGCATCCATTCGACCCCATTCAGCCAACTATTTTAAGACGTTTATCCCCATCTAGGAGTCGATTTCTTCCTGGCGAGCGATAGCGAGTCAGCATTATATGAAGCAATCCGGCTTCGCCGGAGAAATTTTTCTATCGAAAATTGTACAAATTTAGCCTGCTTTCAAACAAAAATAAAAAATACGCTGGCTCGCTACCGTTCACCAGTAAAAAATTGACACCTGGATGGGGATAAACGTCTTAAAACAGTAGGCTGAATGGGGCCAAATGGATACAAGCCAGAGAAAGATAGAAAAGGAAAGAACAAAAACAGGTCACCCCCCTTAATACAACTACAAGACCCAGAACAAAAAACATACACGCACGAATGGGGTGAAGCGTCTTGTCATGGATGTTCTACGTCATAACTTGCCAATCACCAAAGAAAATAGTAGCTAGTCTTAAGGGGGCCCACCTCGCTTGTTTTCTCTTTCTCTCCCTCTCTCTTAGACTTGTATCCATTCGGCCCCATTCAGCCTACTGTTTTAAGACGTTTACCCCCATCCAGGTGTCAATATTTTCCTGGCGAGCTGTAGCGAGCCAGCATATATATATTTTTGTTTTGACAGCAAGCTAAATTTGTACATTTTTCGATAGAAAAATGTCTCCGGCGAAGCCGGATTTCTCCATACAATGCTGGTTCGCTTTCGCTCGCCAGGAAGAAATCGACACCTGGATGGGGATAAACGTCTTAAAACAGTTGGCTGAATGGGGCCGAATGGATACAAGCCAGGGAAAGCGAAAAAAGAAGAGAAAGATAAAACAAAACAACGGTGACCCCCCTTAAGTTATGTGTCCCAATTATGAAGTATCTTGAGTTACGATGCCAGGTTTATGTTTATGACAGCCGTGGTGAAGAGATCTGACGTCGTGGTTATATCGAGTCCTCGTTCCCTGTATAGTTTACAAGGTAGTTGAGTACTCTCGCTTCACCCTTTCACTCCTTATTAAGATATAGGATATCATCGAGGTTTGGTTAGAGTAAGGCAATATATCTTCAGCAAATGGGGTTCCTAAGCTGATTACTATCGTCTGGTGGAATGCAAGGTACTTTTTCAACAGCGTACAGTAGACGATTAGTAACAAATATATGTGTGTGTTTGTATATATATATATATATATATATATATATATATATATATATATATATAGTATATACAAACACACCCATACACTCCCTACCTCTACGACACCAACATTTCCGTGGATGGTGGAGTTGTACTGAAGGGTTATCGAAGAATAAGATAGACGTCAGTATGTGCTGGTCAAACTCGTGCTTAGCTTATTCAATTGTATTTCTCAGAATATACTAACCCGTTCAGCACCATGACGTCATATTCATCTTATTCCGGTTACCATTAGACGATTTTCTTCAGCCCACAATCTATCTCCAGGACTCAAAAGGGTAAATACAATCTCAGTAAACCCTCTGAATAACACAGGTCCTTTATAAACTGCATAAAATCGTCTAGTTTTAGCCAGAATCAAAGTTAAAAAGACGTCATGGTGCTGAAGGGCCTACGTAGTGGGATGCTTAACAGATGGATTAAAATAACCTTACGCCTATGGTACTTTGAAGTAAAATCCACCCGAACTTAACAAATGATACAATAATTATACTGCCGTCACAAATAAAGGTGGAACGAGGACACACATTAATATTACACTTGTTTGAAATGAAACACATGCATAGGTACAATATTATATGTAGATAAAGTTAAGGGGAGGTATTTAGTTTGTTCCCTAGACTTCCATCAAACTTAAAATTACACCCCCTAGACCCCCTTTCAAGATAAATGTGTACATTTTTCGGTAGAAAAATTTCCTAGCCGAAGGCCAGTGCCTCTTAAATTACAGGCTCGCTATCGCTCGCCAGGAATATATCGAAACCTTAATGGCATGAAAGGTCTTAAAATTGACAGAAATGGGGCGAAAGTTCTTAAAATCGCCAAACTAATGGGGCGAACGTCTTAAAATATTAAAAACAATGGGGCTACACACGAGTCAAGAAAAAATCCTTCAAGTGGAAATCTCCCCTTAACTCGCTGTGATTATCTAGCTGTTCAATTTAAACCGATAAAGGACTTCAATCACCAAGGAAGCACCGAAAACCTTACCAGTGGGCTTGTTTGGTGGTTAAGAGAGTAAAAGTGGTCCTGTAAGAAGTTGCACCTATGACAGCAATGCCAGCACCTTGTCTACACTACTGGGTCTAGGGCAGCACTGCAACACCACTCCTCCACACTAACTCTTTCCCTTCTCTCTCTCTCTCTCTCTCCAACCTGGCCTGGCCTCGCGTTGCCATGGATACCTTCTTGTTTACCATTTTTTACCCCGGCTGCCCATACGTCCATTTTGTTTGCTTCTATCGTATATTTGACCTCCTCTCCCGGTGTTTTATCCTGATGATGTTGCTTGATAGAAGGGCTACTTGCCACTCACAGAAAACGATGGTAATAATTAGGGTAACTGCTGCAGAGTGTTCTTCGTGACCTTGCATATTATATAGAGAAAGTGTGTTACCGCGCAGCTGGGAGCTGGAGAACGGGCCGGGATTTAATTCGACATGCTCTCGCTGTCATCTTTAATGCAGCTCGTTGATATCTCTAACTGACGCAGTACAGAGAGATAATGAGAACACATTTTAGGTTATGGGAAGCGAGAGAATGACTAAGAGGGTGTACGAGAGCGAGATGGAAGGACAGAGAGGGAGAGGTAAACCGAAAGAGAGGTGGAAGGATGGAATGAAAAAGTATATGGATGAAGGCGGTGCTGGTTGGAAGGAGGATTGGCGTCGACTGACTGGGGACAGAGGTGCGTTGGGGCGGTTCATTCGTGGCCACCCCTTCGGAGATCACGGCGTCAGGCAATAGATAGATAGATAGGTTATATACAGTAGATGTATTTACTGTGTGAATGTTATGGACACATTCATGTATATTGATTTAAATTCCAGGTTTTCTTGTTCCACGGACTTGTTATCCTTCACCTGCCTTTTGTGTGCATACCATACACACAAATGAATTTCCTATATTCAATGTACAGTATCTCTCTCTCTCTCTCTCTCTCTCTCTATATATATATATATATATATATATATATATATATATATATATATATATATATATATATACTGTATAGATATAACCAAATATCAAATTAACGATATACAGTACAATATATCCTGTTCAATTATTGCCGAATGCATATTATGGGTAGGGTGATATTTGAATGACAAAATAGGAAAATATCACCAATGGCACCAATATGGCGGAGTTGGCCGATCTCTGTTACTATAAGGTCTCTAGTGTTAAGCAGAGGGGCTTCCTTACCGATGGTTTGTTAAATGTCTTTGTTTTCCTTTATTTATTCCTTTAATTAATTTCATTGGGGGTGTGGTGGTGAGATTAATAAAAATAATATTATCTCTTTATTATTTTATAGTTTCCTCCCTAGACCTTCATCAAGCTTCAAAAAAACAACCCCTAGACCCCCTTCGAGATAAATGTTTACATTTTTCGGCAGAACATGTGCTGGCCATGATGTCATGAGGCGGAGTGGTCAAAAGGTTAAGTGGTCATAAGGCAAAGTGGTCATGAGGCAAAGTGGTCATGAGGCAAAGTGGTTATGAGGTTAAGTGGTCATGAGGCAAAGTGGTCATGATGTTAAGTGGTTATGAAGTGAAGTGGTCATGAGGCAAAGTGGTCATGAGGCGGAGTGGTCATGAGGTGTAGTGGTCATGAGGTTAAGTGGTCGTGAGGTGCAGTGGTCATGAGGCAAATTGGTCATGAGGGTAAGTGGTCATGAGGCAAAGTGGTCATGAGGTTAAGTGGTCATGAGGTTAAGTGGTCATGAGGTGCAGTGGTCATGAGGTTCAGTGGTCATTAGGTTAAGTGGTCATGAGGTGCAGTAGTCATGAGATTAAGTGGTCATGAGGTTAAGTGGCCAAGATACAATGTGGTCATGAGGTTAAGTGGTCATGAGGTTAAGTGGTCATGAGATTAAGTGTTCATGAGGCAAAGTGGTCATGAGGTTAAGTGGTCATGAGATTAAGTGGTCATGAGGTTAAGTGATCATGAGGCAAAGTGGTCATGAGGTTAAATGGTCATAAGGCAAAGTGGTAATGAGGCTAAGTGGTCATGAGATTAAGTAGTCATGAGGAAAAGTGGTCATGAGAATAAGTGGTTGTGAGGTTAAGTGCTCATGAGGTTAAGTGGTCATGAGGTTAAGTGGTCATGAAGTTAAGTGGTCATAAGGCAAAGTGGTCATGAGGCAAAGTGGTCATAAGGCAAAGTGGTCATGAGGCAAAGTGGTCATGAGGTTAAGTGGTCATAAGGCAAAGTGGTCATGAGGTTAAGTGGTCATAAGGCAAAGTGGTCTTGGAGTGAAGTGGTCATGAGGTTAAGTGGTCATAAGGCAAAGTGGTCATGAGGCAAAGTGGTCATGAGGTTAAGTGGTCATAAGGCAAAGTGGTCATGAGGCAAAGTGGTCATGAGGTTAAGTGGTCAAAAGGCAAAGTGGTCATGAGGTTAAGTGGTAATGAGGCTAATTGGTCATGGGGTGAAGTGGTCATGAGGCAAAGTGGTCATGAGGCAAAGTGGTCATGAGGTTAAGTGGTCATAAGGCAAAGTGGTCATGAGGTTAAGTGGTCATGAGGCTAAGTGGTCATGGGGTGAAGTGGTCATGAGGCAAAGTGGTCATGAGGCAAAGTGGTCATGAGGTTAAGTGGTCATAAGGCAAAGTGGTCATGAGGTTAAGTGGTCATGAGGGGAAGTGGTCATGAGGTTAAGTGGTCATGAGGGGAAGTGACTATAAACCATGAACAGCATAATTATGTAGGCCACTATCACCAAACAATGACGGCTGTTCACACCATTGCATAAACAGCCAATGACATTGCATTGTAGGCTACATTTTGTGTTTAACTTATTGTATAGTTTATCCAGTGCCAGACGATATCAAAGGAAATCAAGCAACAACAGATCTAGTGACCCTTCTAGGTTGCTTGTCCTCCAAAACACTGAGGATCAAGTGTCCAAACAGTGGTTTAGAGTGGGTAAGGGAACATTGGAAAGGGAATTACTGCCCTGGAACTAATGTCCGTGGCAGGATTAGGAAGTTAGTAGAGGACAGATGGGTTAGTAACTGAGGGGGGGATAAAATAAAGTTATTCATTTACAAACGCAGTCAGTCGCGGGTTTGATGAGAGATATTTGTCTAGGCGGAGTTTAAATGAATCAACGGTGATGCAGTCTATAACGTTTCGGGGAAGCCCATTCCACAAGTTGACAACTCGATTGAAGAAGAAATTCTTAGATTCGTGCGAGTTAAAAAATTTACCAATAATTTTGCAACCGTTTCCCCGCGTGTAATTAGATTGGTCGATAGTGAAGTACTTACTACAGTTCATATTGTCGATGCCTTTGATGATTTTGAACACTTGAATTAAGTCACCTCTTAATCTGCGCTGGGTTAAAGGAAATAGATTTAATTCTCTAAGACGCTCTTCGTATGGTTTGTTCTTTAGGCTAGGTATAATTTTGGTAACTCTACGTTGAACTCGTTCTAGCTTGTTTATATCTTTTTGGTAATAAGGGCACCAGGATTGAACGCAGTATTCCAGAAGAGGGCGGACTAAGGAATTGTAAAGGGTTAGGATAACTTCTTTGGATTTATGCTCAAATGACCTGCCTATAAAACCAATTATTTTGTTTGCCTTCTTAACAACTTCTGAACATTGTTGACTCGGTTTTAGGTTACTCGATATTGTTACTCCCAGATCGGTTTCTCTGTTTACATTCTTAAGCTGAGTGCCATTCATCGAATATCGATGACGCACTCAACACAATCGTACAATATTAATATATAATATACATTATACAGTATATATATATATATATATCCTGGTTGGCTGTTGGTGGGGGTGCTTGCGCTGTCATCCTGCGTGGTGGTGGTGGTGGGAGGGGCAAGGGGGCGAGTCCGCATTGCTGGTTGAGGGCAAGGGGTTTCTGGGGCAGGGGTGTGTCTTTTCATAGATGGGAGTATTTGCAGGTCATGTGTTTGATTATGATTGGTGGGTCGTAGAGATAGGATGGGTTGTGCTTCACGTATAGCGAGTCGTCTGGGGTCATTCTCTCTGTCGATTACAGTGGTATGTCTTTCTAGATCTTGTTGGTGTAGATGTATGTCGTGTTCCTTGATAGCTCCGGGTTGAAAGTGTAAAGTTAGCCGACGAGATAGACCAATGTATTTTTGAGATCCACAGTTCTCATTGTTGCATATATGTTGGTATATGACGTGGTTGCCACTCATCTGGCTCTTGCTGGTGGTGGGGCGTAGAGATCCTTGAGTGTTGAGTGTTTATGCAAAGCAGACCTCATTCTTGAGGATGAGGTTGGAGGTTTTTGGTGATTCGTAGTAAATGGTGAGTCTGATTTTGTTGTCAGGGTTTGTGGGGTATACGTTTCTGTCTATAATTTCCCTTATTATTGTCTCGTCACTTCTGTAATCGGAAGAATGACTTTCAAGACAACCCCAACACCAACATCCCAGAGACCATCAAACTGTACTACTGGAATTATAATATGTCTTCTGACTACAGAACTCTCTCTCTCTCTCTATGTGTGTATGTAGGAGACAAAAGGCAAAGCTACCTGTAACAAGTGTCTCCCCCAAAGTTGAAAGAGTGACAGAGAGGTAAATTCAAGGTAAGTTAGAGTCAAAACGTCTGGACACACGGAGCTTGAAGCTGTTTAAGTTATAGGATGAGGGAAAGACAGATTGAGGGAGAGAACTAGGAACATCAGTTCACTCTTGGGTATATTTTGGCAGAATTGGGGTGGGAGAGTGTTGAAAGGCGGGTGCCACACACTCTCCTTAGATAAGGGAGGAGGTATACACTGAAAAAGCTCTGAAGAACACGGATTATTGTATTAGCTGTAGAAGAGTGAGAGAGATGCAACATTGCAGCTTGTAGAGAGAGATTGTAGTGAATCAGTAGTGAATTTGGCTTCAGTATTTTATCATAATGTTTCGTCGGTGTGTCATAATAGTACCTTCGAAAACTGTCCAGAAATTCCTATCCAGGACTGTTCAGTCAGAAACCGCAATTTCTGAGACACTTTAATAGGGCCCGGACATGTGGAACGCATCGTTTCTGGACGACAGCCCACTTTAACTATCACAAGGCCGCATACCTATGAACACACGTGTCTAACCAATAGATGCTTCACTCAGTCTGCCATGTCAAATTATGATGCAGCTGCTATGCTATGATCCGCATTCACATATATTTGGATATACAAATGACAAAAATACCTCTATTACATTCCCTTACGTATCTACAGTAAATATGGACACGAATATTACCATAGGTTTTAAGAAATACATAATGAAAAGAAATACTTCCCCATTGCACAGTGAATGAACAGGATTTAGGTGTGTGTGTGTGTGTGTGTGTAAGTGAACCGATGTGTGTTGTGTTGTAATAGACATAATGCTCTACACACACTGAACACAGGAGTGTCTTCTTCATGGCATACAACACAGCGAACTATGCAATGTAATATTACATGTTATCATCTGGTTATGAAATTCAGGTGTGAAACGGCAATGAGTTATCAGTAGTGATATATGGCGGGTATTATGTAATACCACACTAAGTTAAGCCTCGGACGCTGATAGGTTTATATATTCGGTATTAATTGGACTATCTCAACACTCAAGTACTGATATGTCTATCCTGTGCTTAAGGGGAGGCACTTGGTTTTTCGAGTCCTCCTCCTCCCTCGTGTTTAGCCCTATTAGTTATGAGATTTCAAGACATTCGCCCCATTAGTTTGGCGATTTTCAGATCCTTTGCCCCATATCTTTGCCGATATTAAGACCTTTCGTGTCATTTAGGTGTCTATTTTTGTCCTGGCGAGCGATAGCTAGCCTGTATTTGTAGAGGATTCGGCCTTCGTCCGGGACATTTTTCTACCGAAAAATTTACAAATCTATATCGAAGGGGGGTCTTGTGGGGGATTTTGTTAAGCTTGATAGAGGTTTAGAGAGCAAACTAAGCCCCTTCCTTAAATCATTGAGCAGAACCAGTAAATTATGCTGCACAATACCGGCTGAACTCCCTTAATAAGATAGTTTAATGTATTGGTTGTCATGGCTAAGGGTCAACAACCTCTACCATCACATACACACCTGGCTGTGCTACTTCACAACATAGACGTGTTAATATGTTGTGTTGCGGTCGCGCTAATAGGTTATGCTTCAGCTGTCATTACGGCACACTGTGCCCTGATACAGAGCAAGAAGCTGTGCGAGGGTGAGGAACCCACGGAGACGGCATTCAACGTCCCCACCCTGGCTTCTTCCTTGCGCCACAGTTTGTACTGCCATTCTTCCATATTCCAAGTCCTCTTCCTCCCCTAAGGTGCTCTATGCTCTTTATGAACCATCTACATAGTCATTCTTCTACTGTCCCGGTGTATACAGAAGGCTCTAAGAGCTCTACCGGAACTGGATTTGCATTTATCTTCCCTGATCGCGTCCTTTCATACCCCCTCCAAGCAGATGCCGGCATCTTCACTGCAGAGCTGTTCACCCCTTTACATGCCCTCCGTTTTATCTTTCGGTCCCCATTACGTACTTTTGTTATCTTTACCCACTCCCTTAGCGCTCTGTTAGGTTTTCAGTTTATCCTGGCCTTTAATCTTCTGATTTTAGAGATTCAAGAATGGTTGTTCCACATTGCCACCAAAATATAATTGGTTTCCTTCTGTTGGGTCCTCAGCCATGTTGGAGTTCCCAACAATGAGCGGATCGACTCTGACTCGTTCAGCCATCACCTCTGGCACGATAGCGTCCCGACCCATTCCTGCGACCGACTATTTCCTACATGTTGCTCGACACCTCCTTCATCATTGGCAAGACGCATGGATGTCCATGTCTAACCATAAACTACACTCTTTTAAATCCGCTGTAGCTCCCAGACAGTCCCCATCTCATTGCAATACGCGTTGGGAGACTGCCCTTGCTCGCCTGCAGCTAGGCCATATTAGGATCACCCATGGATTTTTGATGACAGGGAATGTTCCCATGCTCTGTTCATGCAGTCAGGTTACTCTCACTCCAGTATCTTCTGCTTGAATGCCCCCGGTTTTCTATTGCTTGTCGGCATTCCCCTTCCTACCATCCTTCGGCCTTCCCCCTCCCTTGCCGATTTTCTCTCCCATGCCTGTCGCAATTTCTAACTTATACTAGTCTTTTCCTCCTTCTTTAATGTTTTATCAACGTACCATGTTCCTCCTCACCCTCCCTCAGCTTACTAATTCCACTTATAAATTTACGTTTTAAGTGTCACAGTCTTTTTAGGGTTGGTGCCATTCCTTAATATTATTATTAGTATTATAGTTACAAATTTTTTTTAATGAAGAATCCAGGGCACTTACATCCATTTACACTGGATTACAAAATAATATTTCTGCCTTAGGACTGCTCTTCACCAACTCATTCAGCTGTGAGGATACTTTTACAGTTCTCACCAGTTGTGTAGGCAACATTTTGGCAGATGGTGGAGGATTTTGTTCGTCCATCTTATATTTATAATACCTTTTAAAGATAAAACACTTGAGGGAACATTTTGGCTGAAGTCAATGCAAATTTTGAAACGTATTTGTGATTGAAAGGCCAATGAAATTTGAGAACCGTATAGTACTATTTTGTGATTGAGAAAAATTGGTGATCATAACAAAATTATAATTACACAAAACAAATAATTGCATAGAGATGGAAAAAACTAGGCAGCGTCAATAATTGCGAAATTACTCGTATTAGTTGCACTGAAAATTAGAAAAAAAGGGTGGAACAGGGATCTTACAACTAATATAATGAAGCCTTATTGGGATTTATGAAAGATAATTACATAGCTAAAGATTTATAGCACGAGATATTAAAGAAAACGATAATTAGATATATTTGTTCTAATTGGTTTTACTTTTAAACCCTTTCAGTACCGGTGCTGGCCTTTTAGATTGATTCTGGCTACTATTAAACGATTGTATTCAGTTTAAAAAGGGCTCGAACGTCCCTTGATTGTGGCCCTGTCACTCTTTCAACTATGGGGGAGGCACTCGCTATAGGCAGTTCTGCCTTTTGCCTCCCTCAATCACATAGAAAAAAATATATATCTCACTTAACCCTTTTTACTACCACAAACCCCTCTTAAACTGCACAAAATCGTCTAAATATAGCAAGAATAAAATGTTAAATACGTCGCCGGTACAGAAGGGGTTAACCTTTCGTTCCAAGCCCCAACACTCTAGGGAACATTGCGGATTAAGGGGGGGACTGGCGTATTTATTAAGGGGGGGACAGGCGTATTTATTAAGGGGGGGACAGGCGTATTTATTAAGGGGGGGACATGCGTATTTATTAAGGGGGCACAGGCGTATTTATTAAGGGGGGGACAGGCGTATTTATTAAGGGGGGGACAGGCGTATTTATTAAGGGGGGGACAGGCGTATTTATTAAGGGGGGGACAGGCGTATTTATTAACGGGGGGACAGGCGTATTTATTAAGGGGGGAAAAGGCGTATTTATTAAGGGGGGGGACAGGCGTATTTATTAAGGGGGGGGGACAGGCGTATTTATTAAGGGGGGACAGGCGTATTTATTAAGGGGGGGACAGGCGTATTTATTAAGGGGGGGACAGGCGTATTTATTAAGGGGGGGACAGGCGTATTTATTAAGGGGGGACAGGCGTATTTATTAACGGGGGGACAGGCGTATTTATTAAGGGGGGGACAGGCGTATTTATTAAGGAGGGGACAGGCGTATTTATTAAGGGGGGGAAAGGCGTATTTATTAAGGGGGGGACAGGCGTATTTATTAAGGGGACAAGCGTATTTATTAAGGGGGGGGACAGGCATATTTATTAAGGGGGGGACAGGCGTATTTATTAACGGGGGGACAGGCGTATTTATTAAGGAGGGGACAGGCGTATTTATTAAGGGGGGGACAGGCGTATTTATTAAGGGGGGGACAGGCGTATTTATTAAGGGGGGGGACAGGCGTATTTATTTGCTCTTTTATGTATTTATATTATTTTTTATTTTCCTCCCTGGACCTCCATCAAGCTTTAACAAGATAAATTTGTACATTTTTAGATAGAAAAATTTCCCAGCCGAAGGCCAGTTTCTCTTTAATTACAGGCTCGCTATCGCTCGCCATGGCAAAATCGACACCTAAATGACACAAAAAGTCTTAATATTGACAAAGAAATGGGGCGAAAGGTCTTAAAATCGCTAAGCTAATGGGTCGAACGTCTTCTAATCTGAAAACTAACGGGGCTAAACATGAGGGAGAAGGGGGACCAGAAAAGTAGACCATCTCCCCTTAAGGACCAAAAAAATTCTGTGACAACTATACAGGTAACACAACAACCAGAACCAATTAACCCTTTGAAGACTGTGACGCATTTTGGCGATCATTAGACGATTTTATACAGTTTCAGAAGGATGTGTAGGAATTCTAAGGGCAAATACTATGCCAATTAACCCTCTTGACTTCCACATACCCTTCCTAATCTGACTAAAATCGTATAATAAAAGCCGGAAAAAAGAAATGCGTATCCGATCTTGAAATGGTGAATATTGTATAAATTATAAAGATTGGCGAATGCTACGACCACTCGACATTAAACTTAAGGGGAGGCAGACCGTGTTTCTGGATCCCCTTCTCCCACTAGTTTTGAGATTATAAGACGTTCGGCCCATTAGCTTGGCGATTATAACACCTTTCACCCCATTTCATTGTCAATTTTAAGACCTTTCGTGCCATTTAGGTGTCTATTATTTCCAGGCGAGCGTTAGCGAGCCTGCAATTTTAAGTGGAACCAGCCTTCGGCCGGGACATTTTTCTACCGAAAAATGTACAAATTTATCTTGAAGGGGGGTCTAGCGGGTGTTTTTCTAAGCTTGATGGAGGTCTAGGGAGGAAACTAAAACAATATATGAATACATTAATTAATAGACCAAACAAACGGTCTGCCTCCCCTTAAGCAATTGACCTCGAGGCTCTTAGTACTACTAACCTGGAGAATAATAATAATAATTATGATTATAATAATTACTCTATTAGTAATAGTATTATTTTAATACTATGAAAAGGAACAACTTGAGATGGTTCGGCCATATGGAACGTATGGAAAGCGAGAGAATGACTAAGAGGGTGTATGAGAGCGAGGTGGAGGGACAGAGGGGGAGAGGTAGACCGAATATGAGGTGGAAGGATGGAGTGAGGAAGTACATGAACGAAGGTGGTGCTGGTTGGGGGGAGGGGCGTCGACTGACTGGGGACAGAGGTGCATGGGGGCGGTTCGTTCGTGGCCACCCCTTCGGGGATCACGGCGTCAGGCAATAGATAGATAGATAGATAGATTATTTTAATAAAACTGTGAGCATAGCCATTTAATTACTATCAAATAAAGGAGCATTGTACTATTATCTTTAAATTTACCTTTCAGTACAAGCCCCAACACTCTGAAGACCATTGTGGCTAAAGAGCTATATAATATTATTTGCTTTTGCTATAACCTATGTTAGTATTCGCTTTAAGCAACGTTTTCTGTGGTTTACGTTTCCCTTCAGATATGTGAGGGATAACTGCACCAAATGTCTTATACTGTCCGTGTTTCTATAGTCTGTTTATTTCCAGCTGGTGCTAAATTGCCATATTTTCATCTTAATTAACTTGGTTATTACGAATATTTTGTAGCGAAATATTTGGCGGATTATGAGAACTTGGCAATGAGATGATGCAAAGACATAGTAGTTTCATATTTGTTCATGATGTATGAAGAAATTAGCTACTAAAATATTCAATTTGCCATTAGCTGGAAACAAACTGACTATAGCCATTGTTCATTCTTGTGCTTACCAGTGTGTATGTTACAAGGATCACAAATAGTTCTACTGCTACGGTTATACACACGGTTTTCTCATTTCTTGTTTCTCCGTCCATGGGGTTAGAAGCCAGTATCTTGCTGTCCATTTTGCGTAACCTCATTTGTTTATCTATATATTGTCTTCGTCTTGACCACATTTAATTGTTGTTGTTGTTGTTGTTCCCTAAGCTGCCTGGCCGAACAGCCCCGAGTCCCTGAGGAAGGCCATGGCCACGATCGGGCTTTCCCACAGAGCTCTCATTGAGTGTAGGTTGTGTTGTTGGCGTAAGTGGTTGTGTGAAATGCAGTCTTCTATGATGTGTTTAATGGTATGGGGTGCTGTGTTACATCCCGGGCAGGCGTCGACAACGGAGTCATCCAGTCTCTTCTGATAGCTCAGGAGAGCTGGATGGTGTCCGCATCTCAGCCTGGCCAGGTGGACTCTGTCCTCGCGAGGGAGGGAGGATTCGGAAGGATGGATTTCGTGAGGTCGTGCATGCAGCTGCGTGTTGTCTGTGAGTGAGTGGATGGATTGGCGAGAGATATGAGTATGGATGTGCTTCTGGAAGTTGGTTCGGGGTGGGCAGGGAGGGAGAGAGGACAATAACTGTGTGTGATACCGTGTGCTGGGTGTTGTTTTGATATTTCTTGGTGTCTGTGGGTGTGTTGCCATGTAGTTTAGTGGGTGGTCTTGGTTCGTGGAGGCTGCTGCCAGAAATTGAGTGCCTCTCATGTCCAGATGGTCTTTGACTTTGAGGATTTTGGTTTCTTGATGTAGATGATCTGTGGGTGCAGTAGCTGTGCAGCCTGTAATGATCTTCAGGGCTTTGTTTTGAATAGTCTGTAAGGTCTTAATTAATTAATTAATTGTTTATTATATTACTACTGTCAATGAAACTCTTTTGTTACGATCGCAGTTCTGTCATTCGTGTCGTTCTAAATATTGTTTCTTCTTTATGTTTTAACATAAATGATAAAAATTTGACCTCTTCATTTGAAATCCCAGCAAAATAATGCAATCCTCATATAGTAAATTTCCAAGGTAGGTGGTTACCTAAACGAATGCGGTAATCAGGAGAGGAATACCTATAAGCAATTTAGGAATGGTGTAGTCTATATATACTGTATACTGTATATATATATATATATATATATATATATATATATATATATATATATATATATATAATGTAATGAATGTTACTGAATGGCAAATATTAGAAGTTTCAAAATAAATAAATAGTTAATTAATGCAATTAGTTTTCTTTTTAATGAAATTTGATTGTCTTCGTTGGAGAGGGTACCTCACCGAGTCTAAGAATAACACTCCCTAAGTTATAATAAAGCCTACTTATCTAGACATTTGTTAAGGGGGTCACCGTATATCCTGAATGATGTAGGCTTTCTTGTATAGGCCGCTACAAATATATCAAATGGAAGTAAATAATGCTCTGATGACAATAGGCAATATATAGGGTATTGGTAATCATTCTTTGAAGGAAGTCCAGCTGTAGGCCTCGACCTACCTACCGTAGAGAACATTAACCCTTCTAGTATTCGAGGACGTCTCTCTTGCTTTCATTCTGGCCGTCAGTAGAAGAGTGTATGCACCTTAGCAAAAACAAAATTTGGAAGTCATAACAATTATGGAGCTGTAAGAGTATTTAATTTCTTTGATTCCTAGAGGCCCTTGCAAGCGTTTTTATATTGGTGGCACTGTATTTTATATTGTTTAAAATACTAAAACTGTTTTATGACTTCAGCTTATTATGATTAACAATTATCACCAGCTCCGACGACCCCGCTAAAGAATGGCCATGGTAGAACTCTTCCAGGGTACTTTTTCCATGCAGGCTCCCTTTGCCTGTGCCACAATAGTTCTTCCATTACGTGGAAGTTTGTCCACTCTCTTTTCCCATTCCATAAGTGGACGTTCACTACCATCTCTTCTACTTCACTGACTTCTACATATATTTCTTGGTATTCTGTCCTCAGACATTCTATAAACTTGGTCGAACAATTTCAACGTTCTCTTTAATCAATCAATAACTTCACATTCAATGCCCAGAACTTTCCAAATTACTTATACGATTCCTTATTACTTAGATTTACTTGGTCATTCCAGCCTGTTCACACCAACTGCCATTCTGAAATAACTCATTTCAACAGATCTAAGCTTGGAGAGGTCCTCATCACTTGTTGTCTGTGTCTTACTTCCATATGAGAGTAAATATAACCATGTTAATCATGTAAAAGTTCCCATACAAGTGTTGACAATGTATCTATCATCGTGACGAGTCATAAAATCTCAAAACCCTGCTTGAGCCATGCATAGATTTGGTATTTCAATAATTTGGGAAGAGTTAAACATAAAATAGCTGTGGACATTTTGTCTTTTGGCTCTCTGAATTATAAGAGACTGTATGATACAATTTATAGACTCATGATGAATAAACTGTATGTACTATGCATTGATGAGTAAGTGGTTAGAAATAAAAGAATCATTAACTATATAGCATTTATTTACATGCACGAAAATAAGTGAATTACAAAGAAAACTTCCTGTATATCTGAAACTTGAACGGCAATATTTTACACTTTTACAGGGGATGGTCTCCCTCAGTTGGTAAGCATCTTTTATGAAAATATCTTCCAATACAAAATAGTATTTCACATGATAGTCCAACATGACACTGAACAGTTTACAACAGAAATGGCACAAAATAGTACCGAGGTCTGATATATCTGGCCTACTTCTCGGCAGTGCAGGAGCACCTCTCGCCCGGTGGGAAACCCTGCTTCTCAACCAGGAATCGAATCTAAACAAATTGTCATTGTTGTGGTTTCTTATAGCAATTTCGACAATAATATATTAAGCGGGAATTTTAATGATTGGGATGCCTTATGCCTCTATATACCAAGGTATTTGAACTGAACCCGGATCAAGTGCAAGATACAGAATTATAAACATAGAATGACACCCAGTGAAATTTCTCGGTAAACCTATCTTAGTACAGATCTTCAGATCACCTGACTTGTATCCTGTTTACCTGAAGTTCATGACCAAGAAAGATTACTAGTACAAAACGTAGCTTTCCAATCTTCGATTGAGTGAATGTGGGTGAGTAGTAGAGTACTTAAATCAAAGTTGGAGTATTAGTTTCATTAATTAAGATTCGATCTCTGCTGGAGATACAAAGGTGCTTCTCACAATTATTAGTCAGCTGCTTAACGTTATAAATTTACACCCCTCGCCCTGCCTCGAAGCCCTTCACTTTATTACGGACGCAAAATCTCAGACGGAGTTGGCGTGTTCTAGTGTTCGCCCCTATTCGCTGGATTCTTAGGCTGGACTTGAGTGATGTCCTGGTACGTACAGTTGAGGACAGTTCCTTATAGGACACCATCACTGATTATATTCTAAAACTGAGGATAGAATAAAACTATGCTTCTCTCTTTGTGGTGCAATATCAGGAAACTTTTTTCATTGAGGCACGTAGACTGAATTGGTGGTTAATTTTAGGCTGCTCGTTTTCTTAATTCATTCAAATTCAATTACGTCTTTCTTCACATAATTTTGGTTATCATAAGACATTTGCTTAAGTTATGTAAAAAATCAGTTGGAGTCAAAGGGTTAACTGAGACCATTGTTACCACTCTGATTCCCAGCGATCCTTCCTATTCTCCATAAAATCATCTAATGTTAGTCAGGATCAAATAACAATGATACTTCCGTATACTTAACTTTAATTTTATTAATGATCGTGTCCTGTTTAAAACTACCTCCCAACTGTACTCGAATTGAGGTATCTCAGTCTAGTGCGCTTCCTAAGACTATTTTGTTTATGGCCATATTCACAGTACTTTAGTTTATTCTACCTCACTGCAATTCTGATGCAGCACGGTTATAAACACCCTGAATAAAAAGTCATACTTACTTTTCATGCCTTACTCTGCTACTTCCCAGCATATAAAACAAAATGTATGAACCGTAGCAGGGCACAGCATGAAATCTATATTAATTATTGATGTGATGTAGTAAATTGCAGTAAGGTAAATGAACAATGTGATAAGGTACTATCCAATGAGTATGCCATGATCCAACTAGCACACTATATCAATTTTGAAAATAAAGATGAGTAGATTTAGATTAACCCCTTAGGTAACCAAATCCTTTTAGAACAAGAGGGACAGATCCGACCCATTCGTCCTTTGGGGGGTCAATATATTTAGTGTCATATTTACTTTAACTATTGTATATTTTGTTATTCAATTTGTTAATCTAACCCAACTTATTTTGTATGGGTAGCGTTTTATATCGATATGTATACTAATGGGAACACTGAATACGAATTGGCCAGTCTACCCCTAAGTCTGTCCGCGCACGTTTCGGCCCTAAAGCGTGAGTCACACACGCAGATAAGTTTGCAGCAAATAATCTACTTAACTTCAGAAACCTATGCCACATTCAATACTTATACTTTGCACACAGTCTTTCATAAAAGTATTGGTTTATCACGCTCTTGACACCACAATTAAGTAAAAATATGACTGTTTTTTTGTGCTGTGTAAGCTGGATAACTTTTTAGCAGTGTACACTCGGATAACATAGTTTCTAGCCCTCTCATAAGAATTCGTGGAACCCTTATGTTTTTCTGTATGCAATTATAACTGTTTGAAATTATGCTTGGATAGAACTAGCTTTTCAATACATAACATATATCGTTTTGTAGTTGATTTATAAGAAAATATATTCATAAGTTTGTTTCCAGAGATATACTTCCATAATTAGAAATAGGTGTCGTCCAGGAACTTGTATGAGAGGGCTAGAGACTATGGTATCCGAGTGTACATGTATGCACTTACGCACATAAATGCCCTTACGCACATAAATGCCCTTACGCACATAAATGCCCTTGTATACTAAAATTATCTACATGAAGCACGAAGTCTAATACAGCAAGACATGAGTTTTCAGAAAGAAGCAGAAAGCAACAATTTTGAACGGATGATTTACAGCTAGACGGCTTCTTATTGCCTTTGGGAATTCTATAATCACTGGGCAATGTGGTCTGATTAAATCTATCACTTATGTGTAAATATTGTGTGCAGAATAGAACACATAGACTATAGACAAACCGGTACACATTGTCAGTGTATTAATTTGAGCACATTTGACAAAGCTTTACTAATTTAACACTAAAAACAGATCTCGTTTTTAATATGCATCATAAATATATTAAAAAAGTGAGGACATTTTTTTTTTTACACAAATGAATGTTCACACTGTACATACCAATTATGTTGTAGTCACACAAAACTATTTCCACACCCGGATTATATGTACCAGTTTTGTTTGTGTGTGTTCTAAATTGCACACACACATTTTACAGCATTCTCAGACAGCAAACATAAAATCAAAACGACAAGTGAGACGGCCACATTGAGAAGCGTGAAAGATGGCAGCAGCAACAGTGCATTATTCCATTGCTAAGCGGCTGAGGATCTGAAACTGTCAAAAATGGCTGGCCGGTGATTTCAACGACCCAGTCAACTCGATACCCCTTGCCAATTCTAAGGTTAAGGGGAGGCAGACCGTTTTTCTGGACCCCCTTCTCCCAAATGTTTAGCCCCAATAGTTTGAGATTATAAGACGTTCGACCCATTAGTTTGGCGATTTTAACACCTGTCACCCCATTTCGTTGTCAATTTTAAGACCTTTCGTGCCATTTAGGTGTCGATTTTTTCCTGGCGAGCGATAGCGAGCCTGCAATTTTAAGAGGAACCGGCCTTCGGCCGGGACATTTTTCTACCGAAAAATTTACACATTTATCTTGAAAGGGGTCTAGGGTGTTTTTTCTCTTAGCTTGGTGGAGGAATAGGGAGGAAACTAAAAAAATATATGAATAAATTAATTAATAGACCAAACAAACGGCCAGTCTCCCCTTAATACGGGTTAAAGGAGGCTAAGTTACAAGTTAAATTGGTGTTGTCTTGGTTAGTGTAGGTTGGGTTAGAATAGTCTTGATTTGTGTGTGATTAATTTATCTTAGAGTAGTGAATGTTAGGTTAAATTAGGTTTGGGTAGTTGGGTTGTTGGGTTGGGTTAGTTTACATTAGCCTTATTTTGGTTGGAGTAGGTTAGATTAATTAAGAGTTAGGCTAAATTAGGTGCTAGTAGGTACAGTTAGTTTAGGCTAGGTTAGTTTAGGCTAGGTTAGTTTATTGTCGGTTAAATTCAACTAAGTAAGGATAGGGTAGGTAGGTAGAGTGTATAGGCTAGCTGTAACTAGGTTTGGTTGAAATAATTAAGTCTGTTAGATTAGGTTAGAATGAGACAGGTTAGAATTGACCTGAGTTTGAGCTCACACGGATCAGTTACACAAATTTAGTTGTTGATACAGAACGAGATGAATTATTGGGTCATATCCTCATTCTCTGTTTTCGAGAGTGTGAATTGAACCCAAAGTTGTTGATCAGACTGAAGTGTAGACAACTACCTGGGACTGAAACCTAACCACTTGATATAATTTGGAACTCCATTAAGGGGGTGACCTGTTTGTTTTTGTTTTTTCTCTCCTTTTCTCTCTTTCTGTGCCTTGTATCCATTCGGCCCCAGTCAGCTTACTATTTTAAGACGTTTATCCCCATATAGGTGTCGATTTCTTCCTGGCGAGCGATAGCGAGCCAGCATTGTATGAAGAAATCCGGCTTCGCCGGAGACATTTTCTATCGAAAAATGTACAAATTTAGCCTGCTGTCAAACAAAAATAAAAAATATGCTGGCTCGCTACAGTGAGTTCGTATTTGTGTTAAGGGGGTATGGGCGTATTTATTTGCTTATAATTATATATATATATATATATATATAAAAGAACAGGTCACCCCCTTAACGTTTCGTCAACCAACATGGCATCACACAACAACAAGTATTAACATGTTTAATAGTCCGTTATTCTCTTCACTCCGCTATACAGTAACGTAACAGACAGACACCCATAACAATATTGGACATCTGGTGTTCAGCATTGTGCAAGTATTAGAATGTCGGGATCAATTGAAATGGAAGAAATTTTAGTATTTATTAACCAACAATAGAGGTGTATTATTTGATTAAAGGGAGCCAACCTCGCTTTTTTTTTCTCTATCTCTCCCTCTCTCTCTTTGGCTCGTATCCATTCGGCCCCATTCAGCCTACTGTTTTAAGACGTTTACCCCCATCCAGGTGTCAATATTTTCCTGGCGAGCGGTAGCGAGCCGGCATATATATATATTTTTTTGTTTTTGACAGAAAGCTAAATTTGTACATTTTTCGATAGAACAATGTCTCCGGCAAAGCCGGATTTCTCCATACAATACTGGCTTGCTATCGCTCGCCAGGAAGAAAACGACACCTGGATGGGGATAAACGTCTTAAAACAGTTGGCTGAATGGGGCCGAATGGATACAAGCCAGGAAAAGAGAGAAAAGGAGAGCAAGATAAAAAAAAAAAAAAAAACGGTGACCCCCCTTAATAAAGATTGCCTTCACATTGCAGTTTGTAAATGCGTACTTGCACAATGAAAATATATAGTATAAGTTGACCTTTGACCTTGACCTTTGACCTTGACCTTTATGTATGAATGACTGTGCAGTGTGTTGGGCTTTGTAATATATGAACCAAAATCTAGTTAAGCCGCTGTCACACGAGCGCTTTTTACGTCAATTTTCCATGAGCAAGTTTTTTCTGGGGATATTTAGGGATATTTTCGCATTGGAATCAGAAACTAGATCGAAGGTAGATTATGTTAGCTAGTTTAATTCTTATGGAACTTGTATTTTGAAGCTGCCAGACAACAATTGCCCGTAACAATTGACGGAAAAATCGCTCGTGTGACAGCGCCTTTATGCTTGTAATAGAATCCAGCTATATAGTGCTTTTATTCAACAATCTAAAGCCAATCTTTTGCTATGTATTCGAGTTCAAGCAATTTATGACATTTCCCGCATGTTCATCTCTTACAAAGCTACTTTTAAATATGCCAGATTAGCTACACATCCGTGTTTAAAAATCGAAAAATCTAAATTAGCCACATAATCTAAAATAGGTTGATGATGCATATGCTTATTGTCATTATTTACTGTGAAGGGGAGGCAGACCGTTTCTTTGGTCTATTAATTCATGTTCTGTTTAGTTTCCTCCGTAGACCTCCATCAAGCTTAGAAAAACACCCCCTAGACCACCCTTCAAGATAAATTTGTACGAAAAATTTCCCGGTTCCTCTCAAAACTGCAGGCTCGCTACCGCTCGCCAGGAAATAATCGACACCTAAATGGCACGAAAGGTCTTAAAATTGACAACTAAATGGGGCGAAAGGTCATAAAATCCCCAAACTAATGGAACCAACGTCTTAAAATCTCAAAAAACTAGTGGGGCTAAACATTAGGGAGAAGGGGGTCCAGAAAAACGGTCTGCCTCCCCTTAATCGGCGTACATAAAGGTAGCTTTGGTAACGTTTGGGCAACTGTGCATATTATGGCAACATCGCGTCTCATCTGATTGATCCACCGCTTCCGTGTATCCTAGTTCAATCACTTTGGTAACTGATTGCACTTCTGGAATGTGTTAGAATTATACGGGTAGGTTAGACTATGTTAACTATTATCGATGTTGTATGATATGCCTACTACACCCGGTTGCACAACATAGGTAGGTTAGACTATGTTGACTAGTATCGATGTTGTATAATATGCCTACTACACCCGGTTGCACAACATAGGTAGGTTAGACTATGTTGACTATTATCGATGTTGTATAATATGCCTACTACACCCGGTTGCACAAAATAGGTAGGTTAGACTATGTTGACTATTATCGATGTTGTATTATATGCCTACTACACCCGGTTGCACAACATAGGTAGGTTAGACTATGTTGACTATTATCGATGTTGTATTATATGCCTACTACACCCGGTTGCACAACATAGGTAGGTTAGACTATGTTGACTAGTATCGATGTTGTATAATATGCCTACACCCGGTTGCACAAAAATAACTTTGGTTGTGGCTCTTAAGGGGAGATTTCCACTTGAGGGATTTTTTCTGGATCCCTTTCTATCTCATGTTTAGTCCCATTGCTTTTGATATTCTAAGACGTTCGCCCCATTAGTTTGGTGATTTTAAGAACTTTTGCCCCATTTCTGTCAATTTTAAGACCTTTCGTGTCATTTAGGTGTCGATTTTATCCTGGCGAGCGATAGCGAGCCTGTAATTTAAGAGGAACCGGCCTTTGGCCGGGACATTTTTCTACCGAAAAATGTACAAATTTATCTTGAAAGGGGGTCTAAGGGGTGTAATTTTAAGCTTGATGGAATTCTGTGGCCGTATGACGTGGAACACCATTTGAGAAGAAGCTGCACTCATGATTTCCTCAGACTATAAGATAAAATTCAATAATATGCTTCTCTCCAAATAGTGTTTATATACAATCTGTTAAGGGAGCCCACCTCGCTTTTTGTTCTCTCTTTCTCTCCCTCTCTCTTTGGCTTGTATCCATTGGGCCCCATTCAGCCTACTGTTTTAAGACGTTTACCCCCATTCAGGTGTCAATATTTTCGGTAGCGAGCCAGCATATATATATTTTTTGTTTTGACAGCAAGCTAAATGTGTACATTTTTCGATAGAAAAATGTCTCCGACGAAGCCGGATTTCTCCATACAATGCTGGCTCGCTGTCGCTCGCCAGGAAGAAATCGACACCTGGATGCAGATAAACGTCTTAAAACAGTAGGCTGAATGGGACCGAATAGATACAAGCCAGAGAAAGAGATAAAAAGAGAGAAAACAAAAAAAGCCTGTGACCTCCCTTCATGAATAGGTCAAGTTTGGATACTCTGTGTACTGTAATTTCCTGGACAAAAGACCGCTTGCAGCCAAATCATAACGAAACAATAAAGCAATGTACATATATACTCTACAGTCATTTGTTATAACATTAACAATTATTATATTACTACAGCTATCTCGAAAAGGCTGTTGATTCTGGCGTATAATTATTAGCATATCTACAATTGAAGGTTCGAGACTACTATGGCATCACACCGCTGCCCTTGAGCTGGAGAGGGGCACAGTCACGATCAAAAGTCCTCGTTCACCCCCAAAAGTCCTGGTTCAACCCCAAAAGTCAGATTTCAAAAGTCCTCGTTCACCCCCAAAAGTCAGATTTCAAAAGTCCTCGTTCACTCCCAAAAGTCCTGGTTCACCCCCAAAAGTTATGGTTCACCCCCAAAAGTCCTGGTTCACCCCCAAAAGTCCTGGTTCACCCCCAAAAGTCCTGTTTCACCCCCAAAAGTAAGATTTCAAAAGTCCTGGTTCACCTCCAAAAGTCATAGATGTCAAAATTCCTGTTACACTTTCAGAATCTCAACTATATTTTCCTGTCTAGCATTGCGGAGGTTATTAAAGAATACACCCAACCTGAACCATAAACTTAATTGTGTCTTATTTATACGCTATCTCAACTGCATTTCCTTCTAGTGATATAAGACAAAAATACTCAACCAACGAAGTAAGTTTGACTAAAATTTTCTTTCCCATGTGGTATGATTCTTGTCTTCTAACCCAAGTGATAATCGAAAGTTAACCCATACAATACCAGTGACATTTTTGTTATCATATTCTGGCAACTATAAGACCATTTTATTTAGCTTAGGAAGAACCTCTAGCAATAAAAAGGCTTCAAACTATCTTAACCAACCTTTTTAACTACCACAGATTCTTCTTAAGCTGCATAATATCGTCTAAATACAGCGCAAATACAATATAACACACGTCGCTGGTACTCAAAGGGTTAAAGATAGGAAGGTGGGACATGACTTTTGGTAGTGACTGTACCAGACGAGCGTCCGCCCCGAGGACCTTTACGCGCAGATGTGTTTATTTTTTTCCTGACCGGTTCAGACAATTTGAGTATAGATTAACCCTTTCACGATACTACGACACCCTTCTTCCTTCCATTCTGGCTAGTAGTAGACGATTATGTGCAGTTTAGGTTGGAATTGTGAGAGTCCGAGATTTGGGATACCCATTACCCATTTAATTCCTAGAGATCCTTCCTAATCTGTGCACTATCGTCTAATAATCTGTGCACTATCGTCTAATAATCTGTGCACTATCGTCTAATAATAGCCAGGATATAATTAAGAAGGGCGTTCTCAAAAACTGAGTAGCTTAGTGACGTTGACTGACTTGATTTAATCAGATAGTTTAATCAGTAAGTTAGTTAGGCTTGGGTTTGAGATTGGTTAGTTAGTTAGGTGTAGTTATAATAGAACGTCAGAGGCTATCAACCCTTCTGGATTATTAAGCCAGCACACTGTAAGACTTAGTCAAACATAGCGTCAGGACTGAAGCCCCTTTTCGAGAACTCCAGTCCCTTAGATAGGTTAGGATTACAGTTTGGATAGGTCAAGCTAGACTGACTAAAATCGTTGTCCCCAATATACGAAATTCGCCCCAACCGGTCAGGGAACCAAAATTAACTCTGCACAGATTCACACTCAGGATATTTCAGGAAGATTCGTTAGTTAACCCTCTCAAGCTCCAATACGCATGTCCTCTCTGCTTTCCGGCTATTATCAGACGATTTTATTCAGATTTGGAAGGGTATTTGGAAGTCAGAGGGTTAATTGAGATAGTCTGTACCCCCTCATAGTTCCCACAGATCCTTCTTAAGCTGTATACAATCGTCTAATGATAGCCATAGTTAACTGTCAAAATGCGTCACAGTTTTCAAAGGGTTAAGTGTACAGTCTTATTCGTTACAAACCCTTCTTTTGTACGCAGAAAAGCTTAAGGGGGTCACCGTTTTTTTTATGTTTTTCTCCTTTTCTCTCTGTCCCTGGCTTGTATCCATTCGGCCCCATTCAGACAACTGTTTTAAGACGTTTATCCCCATCCAGGTGTCGATTTCTTCCTGGCGAGCGATAGCGAGCCAGCATTTTATGGAGAAATCCGGGGAGACATTTTTCTATCGAAAAATTTGCAAATTTAGCTTGCTGTCAAAACAAAAATATATATATGCTGGCTCGCTCCCGCTCGCCAGGAAAATATTGACACCTGGATGGGGGTAAGCGTCTTAAAACAGTAGGCTGACTGGGGCCGAATATATACAAGCCAAAGAGAGAGAGAGAGGGAGAGAAAGAGAAAAAAAAAGCGAGGTGGGCCCCCCTTAATATCGTCAGGTGTGTTCTGACGGGGGAAAATCTTTTAACCCTTTCTGTACCGTCGAGATCCTTTATTATATTTTATGCTGGCTACTACTAATCGATTGTGTTCAGTTTAGAAAGGATCTCTAGTAGCAATCACAAGGCTTCAAACTATCTCAATCAACCCTCTTAAAATGCCACAGATCCTTCTCAAGCTGCCTAAAATCGACCAGATACAGTTAGAATAAAATACAACAAGGGGTTCACGAAGGGTTGTATTCTGCCACACACAAATGTTGACGGACTTTGATGAGCGACTGTACTTGTGCCATCGTCCGTGGGGAGGGGGGGGGGGGAAATATATGATGGCTCGAGGGGGGGTAAACATATGATGGCTCGAGGGGGGGGTAGATATATGATGGCTCGAAGGGGGGGGGGGTAAATATATGATGGCTCGAGGGGGAGGGGTAAATATATGATGGCTCCGCTAAACCTCCACTATAGCGCCGCCCTATACTTGTCACACACGCGTAGATATGTTTGAGGGTAGATATTGTTTTCACTGGTGGTGGTTTCTGGATCCGCCCTTCTCCGTCATGCTTAGCCCCACCAGTTTTTTGAGATTTTGAGACATTCGCCCCATCAGCTTGCCGAATTTAAGACTTTCGCCCCGTTTCCTAGTCAATGTTAAGACCTTTCGTGATACTTAGGTGTCGATTTTTTTTCTTGGCGAGCGATAGCTAGCCTACAGTTTAGGAAGATTCGGCCTTCGGCCGGGACCATTTTCACCGAAAAATTTACAAATTTATTTCCATACAAGGGTCTTGGGGGTGTTTTAAAAGCTTGATGGAGGTCTAGGGATCACACTAAACACTCTCCGTAACCCTTTGAAGCTCTGACGCGTTTTAGCAGTTGTATGTTGGCTATCATTAGACGATGTTATGCAGCTTAGGAAGGATCTGTGGGTGTTAAAAGGGTAAATACTATCTCGATCAACCCTCTGACTTCCATATACCCTTCCTGATCTGAATAAAATCGTCTAATAATAGCCAGAAAACACAAAAGGAAGTCCGTCATCGATCCTCAGAGGGTTAAGTATGCCTCGGTATATATATTACAGCACGAAGGGGAATTGGTAATGGCCTCCCTCTTCATGTATTGGTAATGGCCTCCCTCTTCATGTATTGGTAATGGCCTCCCTCTTCATGTATTGGTAATGGCCTCCCTCTTCATGTATTGGTAATGGCCTCCCTCTTCATGTATTGGTAATGGCCTCCCTCTTCATGTATTGGTAATGGCCTCCCTCTTCATGTATTGGTAATGGCCTCCCTCTTCATGTATTGGTAATGGCCTCCCTCTTCATGTATTGGTAATGGCCTCCCTCTTCATGTATTGGTAATGGCCTCCCTCTTCATGTATTGGTAATGGCCTCCCTCTTCATGAATTGGTAATGGCCTCCCTCTTCATGTATTGGTAATGGCCTCCCTCTTCATGTATTGGTAATGGCCTCCCTCTTCATGTATTGGTAATGGCCTCCCTCTTCATGTATTGGTAATGGCCTCCCTCTTCATGAATTGGTAATGGCCTCCCTCTTCATGTATTGGTAATGGCCTCCCTCTTCATGTATTTATTTTAGAAAGCATGACACTTGTGGAGGTTTATCAGAGCTATACCTTAAGCCGGTATCACACGAGAGCTTTTATAGTCAACATTTATCCTCAACACTGGTCTGGCAGCTTATAAGGTCAACATTTGTAATATTTGGGTCACACCTAAATTCACCTATCATTAGTCTAGTTTTCGGTACCAGTGGAAAATATCCCATAAATGTTACCAGAAAAATGTTGATCATCGAATGTTTAGTATAAAAGCTCTCGTGTGATACCGGCTTTAGTTCATCTGTTGGACAAAACAATGTAACTATAGTCGATTTATTTCCAGCTGACATCAATTTGAATCCTTTAGCAGCTGATGTCTTGATAGCTAATGGAAAAAATATGAAACTATTAGGTCTCTGCATCATCGCATTGCCAAGTGTTCATAATCAGCAACCTATTTCGCTACAAAATCTTCGTAATAACTAAGTCACTGAGATGAAGATATGGCAATTTACCATCAGCTGGAAAACAAAATAGACTATAGAAGGAAGTACAAAGGAAATTTACAACTGAATAAATACTGATAATTATTCATAATAGTTCGTGGGCTTGTTTCTTAAAAGGGGAGATATCCACTTGAGGATTTTTTTTTACCCGTTTCTCCCTCATGTTTAGCCCCATTGCTTTTGAGATTTTAAGACGTTAGCCCTAGTAGTTTTGACATTTTAAGACATTTTGCCCCATTTATGTCAATTTTAAGACCTTTCGTGCCATTAAGGTGTCGATTTTTTCCTGGCGAGCGATAGCGAGCCTGTAATTTAAGAGCAACCGGCCTCCGGCCGGGAAATTTTTCTACCGAAAAATGTACAAATTTATCTTGAAAGGGGGTCTAGGGGTTGTAATTTTAAGCTTGATGAAAACGTAGGGAACAAACTAGATACCTCCCCTTAACATTGGGCAAATATAACAATTTGTATTGATTTGGATATTAATTTGGTTATCTATTTAATATTGCAATATTTTTTTATTTATTAAATAGATCAGTATACTGTATATACAAAATTACTCGCTAGGGTTATAATAGCATCCTACCGTAAAACACAACACATTTAACCCCTTCTCTACCGGGACGTCCTTCTCTTCATTTGGTGCTGGCTACTGTTAGACGAATTTAGTCAGTTTATATAGGGCCTCCAGCAACTAACAGGCTTCGAACTATCTCACTTAATCCTTGTTACTATCACAGATCCTTCTTAAGGGGAGATATCGACTCGAGGGATTTTTTTCTGGACCCCTTTCTCCCTCATGTTTAGCCCCATTGCTTTTGAGAATTTAAGACAGTCGCCCCATTAGTTTGGCGATTTTAAGAACTTTCGCTCCATTTCCGTCAATTTTAAGACCTTTCGTGCAATTTAGGTGTCGATTTTATCCTGGCGAGCGATAGCGAGCCTGTAATTTAAGAGGAACCGGCTTTCAGCCGGGAAATTTTTCTACCGAAAAATGTACAAATTTATCCTGAAAGGGGCTCAAGGGGATGTAATCTTAAGCTTGATGGATATCTAGGGACCAAACTAAAAACCTCCCCTTAAGCTGCACAAAATCGTCTAAATATAGCTCGACTAGAATACAAAAGACGTCGCACCGGTACAGAAGAGGTTAAGAACTTTTGCGAGTGACTATACTGTATCTCATTTAGTCTTCGAGGACGTATTTTTGTTTTCTACATAATTTTGGTTAACCTTACTTGATTTACTCAGGTTAGGAAGGACCTGTAGGAGTGAAATGGGTAACACACATCTCAATTAACCCTCTGACTCCTATAGTTCCTTACTAAAATGGGTAACACACATCTCAATTAACCCTCTGACTCCTATAGTTCCTTCCTAAAAAATGAATAAGCGAATCTACCAATAGCGAGAATACGAGGAAGAAACACGACCTCGTATCTTCAAGGAGTTAAGGGGGTAGTACTCGCTTTTTCTGGACCCCCTTCTCCCTCATGTTTAGCATATTAGTACTGAGGTTTTAAGACGTTCGTTCCCTTAGTTAGGCAATTTTGAGACCTTTCGCCTCATTTTGTTGTCAATGTTAAAACCTTTCGTGCCCTTTAGGTGTCGATTTTTTCATGGCGAGCGATAGCGAGCCTCTAATTTTAGAAGGAACCGGCCTTCGGCCGGGAAATTTTTCTACCGAAAAATGTACAAATGTATCTTGAAAGAGGGTCTAGGGGGAGTTTATCTAAGCTTGATGGAGGTCTAGCGAGGAAACTAAAAAATAAATTAAGAAATAAATATATAGACCAAAAACCAAGCACTACCCCCTTAATGGAGCTATTTTTGAGAGAGCCTGACGAACCATCACAACTAAAGAACAGCAAGTGTCAGAGAGGAATAATATAAGTACATAATTGAATTAAAAACACGATGAAATAAAATCCTGGAATGCAAATGTGCAAGTGGAAATGCATAGAAACACAGGCAGAGCAATAGATTACCTTCCACTGAGAGATGGGATGGAATGGAAAGAAAAGTACTAAATTGAGCAAAAATTCGTACGTCTTATAAATGGAGCACTTTGCAACTGAGCTTAAGGGGGGTCACCGTTTTTTTTGTTTTTATCTTTCTCTCCTTCTCTGTCTTTCCCTGGCTTGTATCCATTCGGCCCCATTAAGCCAACTGTTTTAAGACGTTTATCCCCAACCAGGTGTCGATTTCTTCCTGGCGAACGATAGCGAGCCAGCATTGTATGGAGAAATCCGGCTTCGCCGGAGACATTTTTCTATTGAAAAAATTACAAATTTAGCTTGCTGTCAAAACAAAAATATATATATGCTGGCTCGCTACTGCTCGCCAGGAAAATATTGACACCTGCATGGGGGTAAACGTCTTAAAACAGTAGGCCGAATGGGGCCGAATGGATACAAGCAAAAGCGAGATGGAGAGAAAGATAAAACAAAGCGAGGTGGGCCCCTTAAGGTTTGAAGTAAGAAAACGAAAGTGTACTGGAAAGTCAAAAGTCAAGACAAATTTTCAAGTATAACTGAAAGAGTTATACGCTGGCTTTTAAGGGGGGATGGGCCGGTTTTCTGGACCACTTTCTCCCTCATGTTTAGCCCCATTAGTTTTCAGATGTTAAGATGTTTGCCCCATTAGTTAGTCGATTTTAAGACCTTTCGCCCCATTTCTTCGTCAATATTTAGACCTTTCGTGCTATTTAGGTGCCGATTTTTTCCATGGCGAACGATAGTGAGCCTGTAATGTTGGAAGCTCCGGCCTTCGGCCGGAAATTTTTTCTACCGAAAAATGTACATATTAATCTAGAAGGGGGATCTAATGGATGTTTTTTTTTTTTTTTTTTTATGGAGGTCTAGGAAGGAAACTTGAAAAATAATGAATACGTGCAAAAATCGCCCAAAAAGTGAACCATCTCCCCTTAACCCTATTAGACAAAGACTTCGATTGGGAGCACCACTATGTTGTTTTTTGTTGCACATATATTACGTTGTATATCTCGTGTTGTTGTAGTTATAGAAAACTTGATGGGGCACCAATGTTCATAATGCAACTATCGGTAGACCATCCAATTACTAAATATATATACAGGTGTCCCGATTTACAGGTGTCCCGATTTACGATATTAGTATAGGTATTATAGGTGTTTGGGTTTGCGGTTTTAGCTGGTCAGAGAATGGCATCCCCAATTACCTCCATATATTTTAGAGGTTTCCCTATATGATTTTGGCTGGTCAGAGAATGGCATCCCCAATTACCTCCATAAATTTTAGAGGTTTCCCTATATGATTTTGGCTGGTCAGAGAATGCATCCCCAATTACCTCCATAAATTTTAGGGTTCCCTATATGATTTTTTTCTATTTAAAAGGGGGTTTTCAGGAACGTAACCCAATCGTAACTCGAGGGAGACCTGTTGTGCCATGATTTAAAAAAGATACAAAAAAAAAAAAAATCTACGTGTTCTCAAGCAAGAGCATAATCTGTATTCCGCTATATTGACGGTTTAAGGAGGGTCACCGTTTTTTTTTTTTTATCTTTCTCTCCCTCTCTCTTTGGCTTGTATCCATTCGGCCCCATTCAGCCTACTGATTTAATACGTTTACCCCCATCCAGGTGTTAATATTTTCCTGGCGAGCGGTAGCGAGCCAGCATATATATATTTTTGTTTTGACAGCAAGCTAAATTCTCCGGCGAAGCCGGATTTCTCCATTCAATGCTAGCTCGCTATCGCTCGCCAGGAAGAAATCGACACCTGGATGGGGATAAACGTCTTAAAACAGTTGGCTGAATGGGGCCGAATGGATACAAGCCAGGGAAAGAGAGAAAAGGAGAGAAAGATAAAAAAAAAACGGTGACTCCCCTTAAACCCAGCTCCCCCTGACTATGTGGCTCTGTCTTTTGTCCCAGCTCCTTCCTCCTATGTGGCTCTGTTCTTTTGTCCCAGCTCCTCCCTCCTCCTATGTGGCTCTGTCTTTTGTCCCAGCTCCTCCCTCCTCCTATGTGTCTCTGTCTTTTGTCCCAGCTCCTCCCTCCTCCTATGTGTCTCTGTCTTTTGTCCCAGCTCCTCCCTCCTCCTATGTGGCTCTGTCTTTTGTCCCAGCTCCTCCCTCCTCCTATGTGGCTCTGTCTTTTGTCCCAGCATCTCCCTCCTCCTATGTGTCTCTGTCTTTTGTCCCAGCTCCTCCCTCCTCCTATGTGTCTCTGTCTTTTGTCCCAGCTCCTCCCTCCTCCTATGTGGCTCTGTCTTTTGTCCCAGCTCCTCCCTCCTATGTGGCTCTGTCTTTTGTCCCAGCTCCTCCCTCTTATATAGCACTATCATTAGTAGGCAGCTCCCCGAAGGACAGCCAGGAGTACAGCAGCGAATGGCACCAGGAATGCAGTGGAGGAGAGGAGTCCGGCAGAGTTGCAGCCATTATCCTTGCAAGAGCAGACCCACGTGCGAGTGTTGTAGCCGCTCTTGTAGTAGCAGTTAGGGTCGGGTGAATCCGGAACCTCCTCGAAGCCACAGTCGCGGTGGATGCGGTTCTCAGCTTTGTGGTCTGAAATGCCAGGGAGAGATGTCAATAGATATAAACACCATTTGGAGTTAAACCATAAAGCAATTTATCATGAGTTAAATCTACAGCATTACATCATATACTGCATATATATATATATATATATATATAAAAAAAAAAAAAAAAAAAAAATGAATCTAGCTGTGAGGCTAGGTATTTGGGATGCACTAGTCGTTCCTTCAAAATTAGGATATTTATATATATATATATATATATATATATATATATATATTCACTACGTGAGCTTAATTTGGTCGACAATATACTGTGTCCTGTGTTGTAATCTTTAATTTTATTCTGGCTATTATTAGACTATTTCAATAAGCTTAGAGTGTTTGTGAGAGTCAGGGGGTTAATTGAGTTAGTTCCTACCTTATCGTCTAAAAGGCCCGAATAGTTAGTAGTAATTTATCAAGGGGGTGTCACCTGCTTTTTTTTCTCTTTCTCTCCTTTTCTCTCTTTCTCTGGCTTGGTATCCATTTGACCCCATTCAGCCAACTGTTTTAAAACGTTTATCCCCAACTAGGTGTCAATAGCCACATCCAGGGGGGGGGGGGAGGGGGAGGGGCATACCTTTATCCCTATTTGGTCTTTTGGACTCTGTTTGGCTTCATTAATTTGGAGATTTTAAGATGTTTCGTCTCATTAATTTGTTGATAATATCATGCTTCACCCATTTGAGGTGCCGATTTTTTTTTCTGGTCGAGCAATAGCGAGCCTGTAACAAATTTAGCTTGCAGGGACGTTTCCTTTACTAATGAGCATGTCAGGTCAGGTGAAGGTATTAAGGGATAAGCCTTTACAACGGCACCTCATAGCTACTTTCTACTTTTCATGTTTTTCTGAAGAGTGTAGAGAGGGGAGAAGGGGTGTTGGAGAGAGAGGAAGCTGTTGGAGTGGCTTTGTTATGTGTATTATTAGTCTGATACGTGTTCTATCAGTAAACAATGCTCATTCCCATAACATTCGTTCAATGTAAGTCAGTGCAATCCCGTATGGGCCCAATCCCGTCTGGGCCCAATCCCGTGGGCCCAATCCAGTCTGGGCCCAATCCCGTGGGCCCAATCCTGTCTGGGCCCAGTCCCGTGTGGGCCCAGTTCCGTCTGGGCCCAATCCCGTGGGCCCAGTCCCGTCTGGGCCCAATCCCGTATGGGCCCAATCCCGTATGGGCCCAATTCCGTGGGCCCAATCCCGTGGGCCCAATCCCGTATGGGCCCAATCCCGTATGGGCCCAATTCCGTGGGCCCAATCCCGTGGCCACCGATTTCTTAACACTCAATGGACAAATATATAACTACTATTTCTGCATTATATTAAATTGCCAAGTTTTTACAATTAAGGGGAGGCTGATGGACTGCTGAGGTTAAGGAGAGATGGGTCGTTTTTCTGGTCCCCTTTCTCCCTCGTGTTAAGCCCCATTTGTTTTGAGATTATAAGACGTTCGGCCCATTAGTTTGGCGATTTTAACGCCTTTTGCCCCATTTCGTTGTCAATTTTAAGACCTTTCGTGTCATTTAGGTGTCGATTATTTCCTGGCGAGCGATAGCGAGCCTGAAATGTTAAGAGGAACCACATTTTCTGCCGAAAAATGTACAAATTTATAATGAAGGGGGGTCTAGGGTTTTTTTTTCTAAGCTTGATGGAAATCTAGCGAGAAAATTAAGAAATATGGGAATACATGAATTAATAGAGAAACAAAGGTCCGTCGCCCCTTAACATATTTCGTCAACAAATTTGAATAATAAGTGAGTAATCAAGACGAGGACATGGCAATTTACCGTCAGTTGTAATCAAACCGACGATAGATAGAAATATAGTCTACCGATAAAAAGGGTCTCGTAGCGAAGGGGATAAGGGGAGATTTGTAATTATTTGTTTATTAAAGTATTTATTTATTATTTTCATTAGTTTCCTCCCAAAACCTCCAACAAACTTAACAAATACTCCCAAGATCCCCCAAGATAAAATTGTAAATTTTTCGGTAAAAAAAATTGCCTTCGTCCTATATTGTAGGCTCGCTACTGCTCGCCAAGAAAATAATTATCACCTGAAAAGGTCTTAAAATTGGCAAACTAATGGCACGAACATCTTAAGATTATAAATCTAATGGGGCTAAACATGAGGTACAAAAAAAATAAAAAATAAAATAAAAATAAAAATCTTCTTAAACCCAAGATAATATACTAACGAGGTCCGAAGTCCATGTCCATGTAGATGTCCAGTTTCCGGCAGAGGGTGTACTTCTCCCCCTCCGTCCGGTCGTCGCAGTCCTCCAGGTATTTGTCCGAGTTCTCTTCCAGCTGTTTGCAGTCCTTATTCAGGTGGCTGTTGCAGACGTGGCACTTGAGCGACCAGGCTGCAAGACACACAGAATGATAAAGGGTTAGTGTTGCTATTTTGCTGAGACACTATCTATCTATCTATCTTTCTATATGCTCAGGCCCAATCCCCACTTTTCCTTTTTTTTTTTTTCTATTCTATTTTATTATTTTCTTGCTGAGACACACACAGGAATTATAATGTAAAACTTGCAAAATAAACAAACCAGAACTGGGAGGACACAAGATAAACACAAAGGAACTAATCAAAATCGCCATGTGGAAATAACGCTTCATAAAATCCAATTTGAAATAAGAGAACACAATCCAATACAATACAAAGGAATGCAAGCAACAAGAGACTTACTGATCCTTACTAGGCTGCTTGTGTTGCTACTTAATTACTGAGACTATCTTGGGGGTTGCTAGTATAGACGTGATTTTCCGGTCCCGTCGCAAGACCACCGTCTCAACCGAACCGTCGCAAGATCATCACAAGACTGGAAAAACAACACAGGCTTGCTCCAAGCCAGCGCACCATTTTACAATATATAGGCTAGGCTATACAACTTCCATTTCATCGTAATAACATTCACCGCCAATTTAATTATCATAAGGATTATATAAATGCAATTCTGATGTGAAAAAACAATCGGTAAATAGCATAGCCTAAGCCTAGTCACAGCTGGGGGTTGTTGTTGTTTCGTGGACAAAATCTAACCAAGCGTACTGTCCCACATTAATTTATTATCAACAATTGGATATTCGTCACTGTGGGCTCTTATTACTCTACTTCCTAATAATAGGCAAGTGAATTATAAGATAATGTTTGGATAAACAAATATACCGAAATAAATTAGAATGAAGAAACAGTAAGTTGAGCGAGATGTTTCAGCTTGCCGTCAACCCAGCTCCGGAGCTCTCTTGCCGTCGCAAGAGAATATTGGTGTCTCGCTTGCTTTGCGACGGGACCGGAAAAACAGTTTTCGGGGTAGATCTTGCGACGATGGTCTTGCGACGGGACCGGAAAATCACGTCTTATATTGATGGCCACAGCTCCAACTTCCTTATAGACCAAAACTCGCAATGCAGTCAATTCCATAATGAGACAAATAGCTAGAACAGCAGCGAGTGGAGAGACTGTAGGGCAACTAAGAACTTGCTTTTTGGACTATACATTCATTTTTTTCATATACTTTTTAGTTTCCTCGCTAGACCTCCATCAAACTTAAAATAACACCCTTAGATTCCCTTTCACGATAAATTTGTAAATTTTTCGGTAGAAAAATTTCCCGGCCGAAGGCCGGTTCCTTCTAAAACTACAGGCTCGCTATCGCTTGCCAGGAAAAAATCGACACCTAAATGGCACGAAAAGTCTAAATATTTACAAAGAAATGAGGCGAAAGGTCTCAAAATCGTCAAACTAACCGAACGAACGTCTTACAATCACAAAAACTAATATGCTAAACATGAAGGAGAAGGGGTCCTAGAAACGGACGAGTATACCGAGTGAACCGCCAAGAAGGTACTGTACCTAGGGCGCCTTATCCTACAGTGCCTCCGAGGTCTTAAAGTCGGGAGGGCTTCTGTGAGAGCAAGGGAAGCACAGTCGCCTTCCAAAGTCGGCCCGTACCTCCACATGGTCCCTCTCTTGGTTATCTCTTAAGGGGAGGCAGACCGTTTGTTTGGTCTATTAATTCATTTATTCATATATTTTTTTAGTTTCCTCCCTAGACCTCCATCAAGCTTAGAAGAAAAAAACCTAGACCCCCCTTCAAGATAAATTTGTACATTTTTCGGTAGAAAAATGTTCCGGCCGAAGGCCGATTCCTCTTAAAAATTGCGGGCTCACTATCGCTCGCCAGGAAATAATCGACACCTAAATGGCACGAAAGGTCTTAAAATTGACATCGAAATGGGTCGAAAGGTGTTAAAATCGCCAAACAAATGGGCCGAACGTCTTATAATCTCAAAACTAGTGAGGCTAAACATTCGGGAGAAGGGGGTCCAGCAAAGCGGTCTTCCTCCCCTTAATTAAGGAGCGCAAGGAAACAAAGGCCTGACTAAGCTTTCCTCCGATTTAGATGAGGATGTGCTTAAGGGGAGATTTCCACCTGGAGGATTTTTTTCTGAACCTCTTTCTCCCTCATGTCTAGCCCCATTGCTTTTGAGATTTTAAGACGTTCGCCCCATTATTTTGACGATTTTAAGAACTTTCGACCCATTTCTGTCAATTTTAAGACCTTTCGTGCCATTTAGGTGTCGATTTTATCCTGGCGAGCGATAGCGAGCCTGTAGTATAAGAGGAACCGGCTCTCAGCCGGGACATTTTTCTACCGAAAAATGTACAAATTTATCTTGAAAGGGGCTCAAAGGGGCTCAAAGGGGCTCAAAGGGGCTCAAAGGGGCTCAAAGGGGCTCAAATCTTAAGCTTGAAGGATATCTAGAGACCAAACTAAAAACCTCCCCTTAAACGAATATCTTTAAACCCCTTCTATACCGGAGACGTATTCACTATTTTATTTCAGGTACAGTCGGGGTTAATAAGTGTCGTCAGATATTTCACAAAGTTTCGGACGCTGACTAATACTCTGAGGGATAAGCACTTTTCCCAGTAACGATAAAGATACCAAATAACACTTTTTTGAGCGATAACCACTGGAAGCTATGACAATACTTAATACCCCCGATTGTACATTTAGACAATTGTATGAAGCTATACGGAAGGATATATGCTACCTAATGGATTAACTGAGATGGTCTGTAGTAGCCTTTATATGGGTAGACGTCTTTCCTAAGCTGGTTAAAATCGTCTCATAGTGGCCAGAATATAATGAAAAGGACGTCACCGGTACTGCATGAGTTAAGGGGGGTGACCTGTTTTTGTTCTGTCCTTTTCTAACTTTCTATGGCTTGTATCCATTTGGCCCCATTCAGCCTACTGTTTTAAGACGTTTATCCCCATCCAGTTGTAATTTTGTTACTGGTGAGCGGTAGCGAGCCAGCATATTTTGTATTTTTGTTTGACAGCAGGCTAAATTTGCACATTTTTCGATAGAAAAATTTCTCCGGCGAAGCCGGATTTCTTCATAATTATAATGCTGGCTCGCTATCGCTTGCCAGGAAGAAATCGACACCTAGATGGGGATAAACGTCTTAAAATAGTTGGCTGAATGGGGCCGAATGGATACAAGCCGGAGAAACAGAAAAAAGGACAGAAATAACAAAAAGCAGGTCACCCCCCTTAAGAGGTGAGGCAGGGACGACACGACTTCTTGACGGTGCCTGTATACCTGGACCGCCGCCAGGACCCGGCTGGAAGATGCGGGTAGGTAGGGTGGCTGTACAGTCGCTGTCAAAAAGTCATGTCCTCCATACTTTCCACTTGGGTTAGGTCGCTGTACTGTACTATTGTAGTTCGGAAAGATTAAGGGGAGGCAGACCGTTTGTTTGGTCTATTAATTAATGTATTCATATTTTCTTTTTAGTTTCCTCCCTAGACCTCCATCAAGTTTAGAAAAACACCCCCTAGACCCCCCTTCAAGATAAATTTGTACATTTTTCGGTAGAAAAATGTCCCGGCCGAAGGCCGGTTCCTCTTAAAAATTGCAGGTTCGCTATCGCTCGCCAGGAAATAATCGACACCTAAATGGCACGAAAGGTTTTAAAATTGACAACGAAATTGAGCGAAAGGTGTTAAAAACGCCAAACTAATGGGCCGAAGGTTTTATAATCTCATCACTAGTGGGGCTAAACATTAGGGAGAAGGGGGTCCAGAAAAACGGTCTGCCTCCCCTTATGCCTTTATAACGCCACTTTCCTAGGTTGTATGACTTTATAACTATTACAACTACAATTACAATGTGTGTCGCTCGTGAAAATATATAATAATTGGTCTTATATTCATTGGGACGTGTTTGATGTTGGTAGTGAAATTAACCCCTTGAAGCTCTGACGCGTTTTAGCAGTATATTTTGGCTATCATTAGACGATTTTATGCAGCTTAGGAAGGATCTGTGGGTATTAAAAGGGTAAAGAATCTCTCAATCAACCCTCTGACTTCCATATACCCTTCCTAATCTGAATAAAATCGTCTAATAATTACCAGAAAACAAAACAGAAATGCGCATTGGAGCTTGAAAGGGTTAATACATTATATTATACTCTAGTTGTTCTCCCTATTCAATAACACTTTGGCCGCGCCCCTAGAAAAGTGATATAAAGGGTCCTGGGTACGTTGCCCTACCCCCAACTTTTGTTTACTTTAGTTAACCCTTTCAGTCTTCAATGACGCCTTTTCACTTAATTTTAATGTGCTGTTCTTAGTTGCCCTAGGATCCATCCATTATCTTCTGTTATTTATCATGGGTTTGAAGGGTCACTAGAAATCACCTGTGTATCACAATTGTCGCGCTAAAACTTATCTAGACATTCCTGTTAAAGGTGGGGGCTCATGGGTTGAGATAAACATGGAATGATAATCGCCAAGCTGTACATAATTATCTTGCAAAATGCAATGGCACTGAAATAATTATTAACAATGGTATAAAGGATTTTGTGGATCGTCTATACCGGGCCTGTGACGTCACAAGAGTGTAAGACAACCATCCAGTCCAGGATGAGGATACTGGTGTGACGTCACTATGACGTCACAGGCCTGGTATAGACGATCCGCAAAATCCTTCATACCATTGATAATCATTATTTCAGTGACATTGCATTTTACAAGATAATTATATGCAGGTTGGCAATTATTTGTCCATGTTTACCTCAACCCATGCACCCCCACCTTTAATCCCTTTAGTATTCGAGGCCGGCTTTTCAATTTCTTCTGGCTAACATTAGACGATTTTACTCAGCTTAGGAAGGTCGTCTATGGATCAGAAGGGTATCTTAGTTAACCCTTCGACTGTCAAACCTCCTTCCTAAATTATAAAGAAAATCGTCTAATGCTACCTTGATTAAACCAAAGCCCCTAACTTAACCCTTTAATCCCTTCAGCAGGATGACGTATTGTTACCTTTGATTCTGGCTAAAGTTAAACGATGTTACGCAGTTTATGAAGGACCTATGTTATGCAGAAGGTTTTATAGCGATCATATTAACCCATTGGAGTCTTAGAAATGGAATATAAGCTAAAGAAAATCGTCTAATGGTAACCAAAATACGATAAAAGTACGTCATCGTGTTGAAGGAGTTAAATATTATGGACGTATTATTAGACGATTGCATTCACGACTAGTAAAACAAAACTTAATAATTCGGCTCAAAGTTAAGGGGAGATTTCCACTTGAGGGAGTTTTTTCTTGACTCCTTTCTCCCTCATGTTTAGCCCCATTGCTTTTCTAATTTTAAGACGTTCGCCCCATTAGTTTGATGATTTTAAGAACTTTCAACCCATTTCTGTCAATTTTAAGACCTTTCGTGCAATTTAGGTGTCGATTTTATCCTGGTGAGCGATAGCGAGCCTGTAATTTAAGAGGAACCGGCTTTCAGCCGGGACATTTTTATACCGAAAAATTTACAAATTTATCCTGAAAGGGGCTCAAGGGGGTGTAATCTTAAGCTTGATGGATATCTAGACACCAAACTAAAAACCTACCCTTAAGTAAGTTTGTTATTGTCTTTCCTTTCCTAAATAAAGCTAATACCTGGAATTGGAAGGTGGATAACTAAATAGTTCCCGAAATTAAACTGTTAGTTCAATCGTATATAGAAATACAGAACACGAACCAAAAAGTAGAACCAATTTCGTATCTATGAAAACAAAATAAAAATAAAAAATCTCTTGGCTCCTTTTCACCCTGTTAATTAATTAAAAGGGTGTCGTTAAAAGCAAAATATAGAATGCCGATAAAAGCTGTTGTCTCGAATCGCTACATATAAAGGGAAGAGGAAATTGAACGCTCTCTTTCCCCTTATTAATCATATCGCTTCCACAGAATGCAAATGAAGTTGCTTGATTAATTTCGCTTTATATTAAAAAAAACAACGACAAGAAAAGAAAAGATATGGAAAGTAAATATGCTCCTTTTCCCTTCTGTCCACTCTTCTTCAAAGTCGTCATTGTATAAAATAGCCTCACGATGTAATTACTGATTAACATAGATACAAAGAGAGAGAGTGAGAGAGAGAGACGTTGTTGACTCAAATCGTTACATAAATAAGAAGAAAACGAATATTCTTTTTAGAGAGAGAGAGAGAGAGAGAGACGTTGTTGACTCAAATCGTTACATATATAAGAAGAAAACGAATATTCCTTTTAGAGAGAGAGAGTGAGAGAGAGAGAGAGAGAGAGACGTTGTTGACTCAAATCGTTACATACATAAGAAGAAAGCGAAAATTCTTTTTAGAGAGAGAGAGAGAGAGAGAGAGAGAGAGAGAGAGAGAGAGAGAGAGAGAGAGAGAGAGAGAGAGAGAGAGAGAAAAGTTGTTGACTCAAATCGTTACATAAATAAGAAGAACACGAATATTCTTTTGAGAGAGAGAGAGAGAGAGAGAGAGAGAAGGGAAAGTTGTCCTATTCACTCCCCACGGTCGCCCTCATGAATAATATACTGTTAATTTAACCCTTTGAGTACCAGCGACGTGTGTTGTATTGTGCCCTAACTATATGTAGACGATATTTAGGCAGCTTAGGAAGGATCTGCGGTAGTTAGATGGGTTGGTCGAGATAAGTTTGATGCCTTATTATTGCTAGAGGTCCTTCCTAAGCTGAATAAAATCATCTACTAATAGTTGCCAGGTTAGGATGAAACGAAAAGTCCCTGGTACCGAATGGGTCAACCGGTTATAAATATGCAAATTACGTATAGAGGTTGTTGACTCAAATTGTAATATATATAACACAAAAACAAAAAACAAAAATAATAATAATAATAATAATAATAATAATAATAATAATAATCCCTTGTTCTTTTTCAACCTATTAATCAAATCAAATCACCTATTAAAAAAAATATATATATATCAAAAATAAAATGTTGACTCAAATCTGTTACATGCATAAGATGGCGAAAACGAGCCCTTTATTTCCCCTTCCTCCTATTGACTCGATCTTCCTCGCTATTAAAGGGAGACGGACCGTGGTTTTTTTTTTTGTGTTTTTTTTTTGTTTTTTTGCTCTATCAATTCAGTTATTCCTTTATTTCTTAGTTTTCTTGCTAGACCTCCATCAAGCTTAGAAAACCACCCCCTAGATCCCCCTTCAAGATAAATTTGTACATTTTCCGGTAGCAAAATGTCCCGGCCAAAGGCCAGTTCCTCTTAAATGTCAGGCTCGCTATCGCTCGCCAGGAAATAATCGACACCTACAGTAAATGGCACGAAAGGTCTTAAAATTGACAACGAAATGGGGCGGAAGTTGTTAAAATCGCCAAACTAATGGGCCGAACGTCTTATAATCTCAAAACAAATGGGGCTTAACACGAGGGAGAAAGGGGACCAGAAAAACGACCCATCTCCTCTTAATCTCAACAGTCCATCAGCCTCACCTTAAGACTGTAAAATAGACTGTTAATTGTGCCGTTGTTTATGGATGAAGATTACAAATAAGAGATGTTGACCCAAATCGTTACATACACAAGAAGATGAGGAAAATGAACACACACTCACTCTCACTCACTCTTTCTCTCTCTCTCTCCTCCCCGTTACTCCTATTCACTCGTCCTCACTGTCGTCATTATCAAAAATTCACAGTCTAGTTCCCTGGCTGCTCGTCCGGAAAACTGACCCTCCAGTAGTGGGAACCGGGACAACTAGAGACAGATTGGGGGAGACATTTTTTTTTTTTTTATATATATATGGGTAGGCTATAACTTTCGTTATGGTGATTGCCAAGTAAATTTCCATCTTATACCCCGCTCTTAACATTAATCATCAATTACAAACCCCAATGTACTTGAATAAACTAATGAAAGCATATGGTCCTCCCGGGATTCGAACTCGGGACACCACACCCTGAACATAAGCATCTAAACCATTACACCACCAATTTATTTTTTATATTTTTATGATTATAGCTTTCGTTATGGTGATTGCAAAGTCAAATTCTGTGCTAGATATATTAATGATTTAGCGTGTTTTATTCTATCTATCTATCTATTGCCTGACGCCGTGATCCCTGAAGGGGTGGCCACGAACGAACCGCCCCCATGCACCTCTGTCCCCAGTCAGTCGACGCCCCTCCCCCCAACCAGCACCGCCTTCGTTCATGTTTTCTATATTCCAACTACTCCCTCTTGGGCATAGGCTGATAGCCTTTACACTCTACCGCTGAACACGGTGAGGCCCGTGAGGTCTTGCTCCAGTCTAGGGAGTGAGACATGCGAAAGCTTCACGGCTCGAAGCAACTGCATCTCTGAAGCTGCTCCGCCTCTGTGCTTCACAGTCTCATCCCCCAGGCTCGGACCCTCACTCCCAGAACGCAACCTATTGAGCAATTAACTCACTAGGCATTGCCCCCATGTAGCATATTTTTGAATATGGGAATATTCATACAATGCTATTTAATCAGGGAACAATGAGGGTATTTATTTGGCATTTCGGTGTGCTGTGGTAATGCACTGATACTAGGTACAGCACAAATTCCATCCCAATAATATCTTCCCATTGACATATTGGGATTCGAACCCGGGTCCATTGGATTACCAGTCCAGTGGCAAGACCACTCCGCCACACCTCCCCTGTCCTCACTCCATCCTTCCACCTCTCATTCGGTCTACCTCTCCCTCTCTGTCCCTCCACCTCGCTCCCGTACACCCTCTTAGTCATTCTCTCGCTTTCCATACGTTCCATATGGCTGAACCATCTCAAGTTGTTCCTTTTCACACTTTCCAGCACATCTACCTCCACACCACACCTCCTTCTTACTTCCTCATTAGTCTGTCTATCCCTCCATGTAACTCCGCACGCACTCCTTAAGTAATTCATTTCCACTGCTCTCACTCTTGGTCTGAGTCTCTCAGCCAGCGTCCATGCTTCGCTTCCGTAAGTCAGTGTCGGGATTACCACACTGTCATGCAAGGACTTCTTCACTTCCATACTGACCACCCTATTTCTTGTTACTGCTTTTAGCGTTCCTACAACCCTCTTCCCCTGTTGTACCCTCTCCCGCACTTCTTCATCCATAGTCCCATCTTTACTCAACACACTGCCCAGATACTTAAAAGAGTTGACGATCTCCATAGCCTGACCGTTCAGCTTCATCGCACACTCTGTGACTTCATCCCTTTCGAAGACCATAACCTTGCTCTTCCCCGCATTTACCTTCAAATTCCGTTTTTCGCACATTGCTCCAAACTCATTTACCAGACCCTGCAACTCCCATTCATTATCACTCATCAGAACTGTATCATCCGCAAACAGCAGTATAGGTAGCTTCAACTCAATTCCCTCCCTTTTCAGCGATACACCAACATCCACTGCTCTTGATAGTATTTCTTTCATGACTCCATCCATATATACAGTAAACAACCACGGGGACATCACACACCCCTGTTTCAAACCAACATTCAGGTCAAAGAACTCGCTCTGCTCACTCTCCACACGTACTGCCGCCTTTGCACCCTCATACATGCTCTTCACTGCTTTCAGCAACTTGCCCTCTACTCCGTATATTCTAAGTACTTTCCACAAACCTTCTCTATCCACTCTGTCATAGGCCTTCTCAAAGTCCATAAAGGCAACATACACCTTTGGTTTCTTCTCCAGATATTTCTCCACAACACAATTCAGGGTAAAAATCTGATCTACACATCCTCTTCCCTTCCTAAAACCTCCCTGCTCGTCGCCTATCCATTTCTCCATTTCCAGTTTTATTGACGGTAGTATTTATTGTTTTGCATATCTACAGTACACTAAAGCAAGTGGAATATATTACGTGATGTAACAATGGGTATTTTGTTTAAATTTTCCAATATACATCGTGTGTCGAGGCATTTTGACCCCAACGTCCTTTGAATTTGGCTCTCTGTCACTATTTTAGCTTTGGAGGAGCCACTCGTTACAGGCAGCCTGCCTTTTATCTCCTTCATGCACATAGGAAACAATTATAAAAACGAACAGTACTAGAATTTGCTTGAATAGAACGTGGGGGGAATTCTTTGGTCTAAAAGAAGTCTGGGAACTCGTTTTTGTTAGCCTAGGGGGGGCCTAACTAAAATACACTGCTCAAAAATGGCAAAACGTAAGTTAAATCCTCAATAACAATAACAACAAAATACCATAATAGCCAATATACAATGAAGAAACGCCTCGTCGTGTACTGAAAGGGTTAAGATTATTATAATTAAAATGTTTATCAAGTTCGTTACAGGGGACAAGTATGCACACACGAAGATTATAGCGTAGTTCATCTGATAGTTGTCCCGATCTCTCTGTGTTGTACAGGCTCTTCACTCCGGAAAAGCCTCGATCCCCCTCTCCCTCTCCGTTCTCTCTCTCTCTCTCTCTCTCTCTCTCTCTCTCTCTCTCTCTCTCTCTCTCTCTCTCTCTCTCTCACTTTGTAGCAAATTCTATTTTAGAATTAAAGCCGGACTACCTAGTAGGGCCCGCAAGGCTTGTGTATCTGTGTAACTCTATGTAAATCTCTTTGTTTGCATCCGCCCCTGACATTTCAGAGAAAAGACTTTGTATACATGTCCGTTAGTATTGGATGACTTTTTGACTTCTTGTGAGACATTTTACTGTTTTTTTGTACAGGAAATACGAGCGAGCGAGAGAGAGAGAGAGAGAGAGAGAGAGAGAGAGAGAGAGATTTTACGTCTTGTTTTTGTGCAGGAAATACGAGAGAGAGAGAGACAAAGAGAGAGAGAGAGAGCATATTTTTAGTTCTTGTATGATAGAAGCATATGACGAAAATAAAAATCTTGAAGTTCTGTTCAACTTCTCTGTATGATGGGGGCA
>CM064562.1:12534177-12536677 GCA_032716605.1 Paralithodes platypus | reverse complement strand
TCTCTCTCCCTCTCTCTCTCTCTCTCTCTCTCTCTCTCTCTCTCTCTCTCTCTCTCTCTCTCTCTCTCTCTCTCTCTCTCTCTCTCTCTCGTGAGGTGGCCCCCCTTTGAAGCCTGTAGTGGGTGAGTTAGTTAGGCCTACCCAACTTGTTACACACGCGATACATGTTGCTACAGATTGCCTTCAACAGGTGTAAGGGGCTACTACTCGTTGTGTTGGTCTATTCATTAATGTATTCATTTATTGATTAGCTTACTTGCTAGACCTCCATCAAGCTTAAAAAAAAAAAAACCTAGACCCCCCTTCTAGATAAATTAAAAAAATATGCTGGCTGAATGGGGCCGAATGGGTACAAGCCAGAGGGAGAGAAAAAAAAAACGGGGTGGGCCCCCTTTGAAGCCTGTAGTGGGTGAGTTAGACCTACCCAACTTGTTACACACGCGATACATGTTGCTACAGATTGCCTTCAACAGGTTTTAGGGGCTACTACTCGCTTTTTTGGTCTATTCATTCATTTGTTTTATTAGTTTCCTCGCTAGACCTCTATCAAGCTTAAAAAACCACCCCCTAGACCTCCCTTCAAGATAAATTTGTACATTTTTCGATAGAAAAATCTTCCGGCCGAAGGCCCCCCGAAACGGTTTTTTCATCTAAAAATAGAGACTCGCATGTATCGCCCTCGACGAGCCCCAAAAAAATCGACGGGTCCAAATATTTACGAGTCAACACCACAGCTGGGCATCTCACTTCTAATGGCAATTTTGCGATAGGTCCTATCATTGCTATTGGCTTCATGTGCCTATGCCCTACTTTTTTTATCCACCGAGAAATTTAAGTATTAAATTTATTTTTTATTGATTATTTGTTTTTATTTTGTGGGTTTTACGCATTAACACTGAACCAAAAAAACTCAACCTAACCTTAACTTAAATGTATTTTGGGGGCCATTAGGTTTTAGGTTAGGGTTTATCAGGGTAGGTTTGAGTTAGGTTAATGATAAAAAAAAAAAAAAAAAAAAAAACAAAAAAAAAAAAAAAATTACTCCGGTGGATAAAAAGTTATTATAGCGGCAATGAAAGCAGTAGACCATGAGAGCGAACCCACAAAAAACACTTAGCCAGTTGAGAAATGCAACGAGTACCCCTGCCTGTGGTGTGACGTCGTAAATATTGACCAAATACGACACCAACAAACAACAGGGTGGTGGCATAAACGCAGGGTCTTGAAATTGACAACGTAAATGGGGTGAAAGGTATTAAATCGCCAAAACTAATGCGATAGGAGACAAGTCCCCCCCTTGGGAAATCTCAAGGGGGGAGGACATAATAGAATGATGACCCCCTAACCCAAAGAGGAGGAGAAGGATTGTCCCATAAAAAGCGAGTTATACCGCCCTTAACTTGCGTCTCCTTCTTAAATCCAATCTACCCCATTTATCTATCTATCGTATCTATCTTATCTATCTATCTATCTATCTATCTATATACTCAGGCCCAATCCTCACTTTCCCTTTTTTTTCCCCAGCTGACGGTAAATTCAACCCCTTAGCACCCGAATTTTCTATACTTACTGGAATATTTATGAATGTTGTTGCTGACAAGAGACTGGAGGCCCGTGGGCTCTCCAAGGACATGGTCTTGTTTATAAGAAAAAAATAACACAATACTAGGACTTAACGCCGGTTTGTGAAATTATATAACAGCCACATTTTAAACAAACACACCACACACACAACACACACAAACCTATACAGTACTAATACTGTTAGATATATACAGTTTTATTGGCTAATACCTGTAATACTGGGTAAAAAATAGGTTGAAAGTTTTTTAAATTTAATTCTTGCCGCGATTAACATCAAGAAAACCCATGAGTTTGTTTTGATCATTTTGTAATGTATTGTGTTGTTTCCATAACCCGTCACATTCAACACTAAATAACCTAACCAAATCAACTTAACCCTAATCTACCCAAACCTAACCTAGGTTAAGGATAGATATTTGAAGCAACATATGTTTTTCTCTAATGTCTTATTTTATCCTTCGTGATTTTGCGGATCACAGCCACGTGTCGTTTTCTTATGGGAAATTTATCTGAGTGGCCTGTCCCTTCCTTTAACGAAATAGGAACTTACTACTGTTCTCTAACGATATATTAAAATGCCAGTTTGTTTTTGTAATTGAGCCATCTTTTTCGCTACCGAATCCAAGCTCCATAAACCATGGGGTGAGTGTGATACACAGAGGGATAAGGAATGATACCAAGCGTTTTCACGCGCCAGCTGGATAGGGCTATAAGACGATAAGGGAGAACGGGGCGGCACCTGAGTTGGCCGGGTACCAGCTTGGGGCAACGGGGAAAATAATGGTAATTGAACGTGGAGCCCTCAGAAAATTATAGTGGCGCGAGATAACGTTAACCACATGGCCATCGCAGTTTATAGGAAAAGTGTAAAGTTGAACAAAGTTGAACACGCAAAACAGATACGAAGCACAAGACA
>CM064562.1:12527336-12534077 GCA_032716605.1 Paralithodes platypus | reverse complement strand
GACACACAAATAACACACACACACACACACACGGCACACACACACACGGCACACACACACACACGACACACACACCCAAACAACATACACACACAGCCACGTAGATCAATACTCCCTGGCATTAAACCACCAAGGATTTCGGTCATAGCATCTAGCGAGCCACATAAAAATAGTGACTAGTGTGGGGGTACCGGCATCCTTGATAAATGTCATGAGCTATTGATTGACGTGTTATGTATACGAGGGTGGGTGTGTGTGTGTGTGTGTGTGTGTGTGTGTGTGTGTGTGTGTGTGTGTGTGTGTGTGTGTTAGGTGTTTGCGTGTGTCGTGTGTGGGCTTGTTTATCTATTGTGTTTGTGTCTGTGCGTGTTTTGTGTGTGTGTGTGTGTGTGTGTGTGTGTGTGTGTGTGTGTGTGCTTGTTTATCTATTGTGTTTGTGTCTGTGCGTGATTGTGTGTGTGTGTATGTTTGTGGGTTGGTCCTATTCTCAGTCACAGAGTAGGCTCCGACACACACACACACACACACACACACACACACACACATTTAAACCTTTTATAAGCTACTTAAACTGTACGCCTTCCATCTCCATTAATTCCAACAAAAATGTATTTAAGCCTCTTGACTTTAGTAACACTGTATGCACTCAATCTTCAATGGTTCCGACAAATGCTACATAGGCCTCTCTTTCTCTCTCTCTCTTGCTCGCTTGTTCTCTCTCTCTCTCTCTCTCTCTCTCTCTCTCTTTCTTGCTCGCTTGTTCTCTCTCTCTCTCTCTTGCTCGCTTGTTTTCTCTCTCTCTCTCTCTCTCTCTCTCTCCAGTAGTCGATACAGACAGCCAACTCAATGATTGCCTGTTTACTTTGTTGTCTTATTCTAACTACGCCCAGACGATGTTGTCATCAATAACCTACACCCACCCCATCTCGTCCTATAGTTCCAGCAAAAGGCGTTCTAGTTTGTTAGGTAAATTGTGATGTCTCGATCTTGATTACTCGAATTTTGGATGATTTTTCTAAATACATGTGTTGTTAATAATACATAATTAAGTAACACCCCGTTCTTAACATTAATGATCAATTACAAACCCCAATGCACTTGAATAAACTAATGAAGGCATATGGTCCTCCCGGGATTTGAACTCGGGACACCATACCCAGAACATAAGCATCTAAACCATTACACCACCAACACAATACTTTTCATTTTTTTCCATTGGGTATTGGGAAATTAATTGCTAAGGGAATACTCTTTCTGTCAGGTAAAATAATTGACAATGCACTGTAATGTTTGTGTGTGCGACCGTGTGTGGCCATTTCCAAGTGTGGCCGTTACGAAGTGTGGCCATTTCAAAGTGTGGCTATTTCAAAGTGTGACCGTTGTGAAGTGTGGCATTTCTAAGTGTGGCTGTTTGGAGGTGTGACTGTTGCAAATTGTGACTGTTTGGAAGTGTGACCGTTGTGAAGTATGTCCGTTGCGAACTGGGGCCGTTTTGAAGTGTGGCCGTATCGAGTCACTAAAGAAAGAGACTCCATCTACTGCGAGAGGCCTAATGTGGTATAGGTATTAAATATATGATACTTTGACCTTTACCGGGGGCTGATTGGATAGAACCTGGGGTCTTCATGGGTTATGTGTGTTATGTGTGTGTTATATGGGTTATGGGGGAGGTGTGGTGGAGTGGTCATGCCACTGGATTGGTAATCCAATGGACCCGGGTTCAAATCCCGGTATGTCAATGGGATTATATTATTGGGATTGAATTTGTGCTGTACCTAGTATCAGTGCATTACCACAAAGCCCACCGAAATGCCAAAAAAATACCCTCATTGTTCCCTGATTAAATAACACTGTATGAATATTCCCATATTCAAAATATGTTACAGGGGGACAATGCCTAGTGAGTTCACTGCTCAATAGGTGGCGTTCTGAGAGTGAGGGTCTGAGTCTGGAGGGTGAGACGGTGAAGCACTTGAGCGAAGCAACCAGCCGCTTCAGAGATGGAACTGCTTCGAGCCATGATGGATGCTTCGCATGTCTTACTCCCCAGACTGGAACAAGACCTCACGGGCTTCACCGTGTTGAGCGGTGGAATGTACAGGCTCTCAGCCTATTCCCGAGTTGGAATATAGAAAGATTTTTTTTTTTAGGGGACCCATTTCGAGACTAATGGGGAGGTTTCTGGACCCCCTTCTCCCTAATGTTTACCCACATTACTTTTGAAATGTTGACACATGCACTCCATTGTTTTGGCGATCTTGAGAGCGTTCATGCCATATCGGTGTTGATTTTCTCCTGGCAATAGAAAGCTAGCCTGCAATTTAGGAGGAACTGGCTTTCGGCTGGGGCTATTTTCTACCGAAAAAAATGCTAGAAATGTTCTCGAAGGGGGGTCTTTGGAGTATTTGTTTAAGGGGGGTGACCTGCTTTTTGTTATTTCTGTCCTTTTCTCTCTTTCTTTGGTGTATCCATTCGGCCCCATTCAGCCAACTATTTTAAGACGTTTATCCCCATCTAGGTGTCGATTTCTTCCTGGCGAGCGATAGCGAACCAGCATTATATGAAGAAATCCGGCTTCGCCGGAGAAATTTTTCTATCGAAAAATGTACAAATTTAGCCTGCTGTCAAACAAAAATAAAAAATATGCTGGCTCGCTACCGCTCACCAGTAAAAAATTGACACCTGGATGGGGATAAACGTCTTAAAACAGTAGGCTGAATGGGGCCAAATGGATACAAGCCAGAGAAAGATAGAAAAGGACAGAACAAAAACAGGTCACCCCCCTTAAGCTTAAGGGAGGTGTAGGGAGGAATCTAAACAAAATATATAAATTATAATCAATAAATAATCAAATAAGTACAAATCTCCCCTAAATGTTATCTATGTAGTATTACATGGGGGGCTGGTCTTGTCCAGAGTGAGGTTTGGCATCCTGTACCCAACCTTAGCCGTTTCTGTCTGTCTCTTTGCATGTACCACTTTTCCTACTTCGGGGGGGGGGGGGGGGTTGGCTAGGAATCCTCCTTATAAAATTCACCTACTAGACGAGAGAGTGCAAGGGGCGAGGGAACGTGAAAGTGGTCCCGGACCCTAAGAATTGGAACTTTAAATGGTGTTTCTGTTCGGGCTCTGTCTCGAGTCAGCCACCCGCAGCTATGGGATATGTGCCTGAGTATATACATATTACATACATATATAATTTAGTGTTCTTTGTTGGGGTAGTTATGTATTACGATTGTCAGCAGAATACCTAATATTAATCAAAGTATATAATTATACTTTGATATAAGGGGAGGTTTCCACTTGAGGGATTTGTTTTCGAACTTCCTTCTACCTCATGTTTAGCCCCATTACTTTTGAGATTTTAAGACGTTTGCCCCATTAGTTTGGCGATTTTAATAACTTTCGCCCCGTTTCTGTCAATTTTAAGACATTTCGTACCATTTAGGTGTCAATTTTTTCCTGGCGAGCGATAGCGAGCCTTGTAACTTAAGAGGAATCGGCCTTCGGCCGGGAAATTTTTCTACCGAAAAATGTACATATTTATCTTGAAAGGGGGTCTAGGGGATGTAGGCTAATTTTAAGTTTGATGGAGGTCTAAGCAACACTAGAAACCTCACCTTAATTGTCTATGCCCTGTATGAAGATTTGGTCCACTTGTAAATTTGGATTCTTGGCTGTTTATAATGTGAATTTTATTAGTGTTCTTTATTATTTATTAGTGTTCTTAGTGTTCTTTATTATTTATTAGTGTTATTAGTGTTCTTTATTATTTATTAGTGTTCTTAGTGTTCATTATTATTTATTAGTGTTATTAGTGTTCTTTATTATTTATTAGTGTTCTTAGTGTTCATTATTATTTATTAGTGTTCTTAGTGTTCATTATTATTTATTAGTGTTATTAGTGTTCATTATTATTTATTAGTGTTCTTAGTGTTCATTATTATTTATTAGTGTTATTAGTGTTCATTATTATTTATTAGTGTTATTAGTGTTCTTTATTATTTATTAGTGTTCTTAGTGTTCATTATTATTTATTAGTGTTATTAGTGTTCATTATTATTTATTAGTGTTCTTAGTGTTCATTATTATTTATTAGTGTTATTAGTGTTCTTTATTATTTATTAGTGTTCTTTATTATTTATTAGTGTTCTTTATTATTTATTAGTGTTATTAGTGTTCTTTATTATTTATGTATAATATTGTTCGTCATTATTATATATTATAGAAGTGGGTGTGCAGGATTTATAATTGCTTCACGATCGAGTAAAGAGGATTTTTTTTTAATACGAATGGAAAGGAAGGATTAGAGCAGCCTTATTAATTCCTTAGCTCACTAATATTTTGCAGAGCTAGCCGAATTAGATTATCGTGGAGAGTCCTTCTCATTTTAATACCCATCATGAAATTTTAAGGGGAGATTTCCACTTGAGGGACTTTTTTCTTGACCCCATTCTCCCCTCATGTCTAGCCCCATTGCTTTTGAGATTTTAAGACGTTTGCCCCATTAGTTTGGTGATTTTTTAGAATTTTCGCCCCATTCTGTCAATTTTAAGACCTTTCGTGCCATTTAGGTGTCGATTTTATCCTGGCGAGCGATAGCGAGCCTGTAACTTAAGAGGAATCGGCCTTCGGCCGGGACATTTTTCTACCGAAAAATGTACATATTTATCTTGAAAGGGGGTCAAGGGGGTGAAATTTTAAGATTGCTGGAGGAGTAGAAAACAAACTAGAAACCTCTCCTTAATGGCGTGGGGGGGGGGGGGGGATGTATTTTGGACAGCTTAACCCCTTCAGTACCGATGTCTCTTTTCATTATATTCTGGCATTTATTAGACGAGTTTATTCAGCTTAGGACGGACTTGGTAGTAATCAAGAGGCTACACACTATATCAATTAACTCTATTAACTACCACAGATCCTCCATAAGCTGCATAAAATCGTGTTTAAATACAGCTGAAATAATGCAACATGCATTTCCGGTAGTGAAAGGGTTAAAGGGAGATTGGTGTTTACTTGTTTATCAATGTATTTACTATTTTCTATATTTTTCTTTCTAGACTTCTATCAAACTTAAGGGGAGATCTCCACTTGAGGGATTTTTGTCTTGACCCCTTTCTCCCTCATGTTTAGCCCCATTGCTTTTGATATTATAAAACGTTTGCCCCATTAGTTTAGCGATGTTAAGAACTTTCACCCCATATTAAGACCTTTCGTGCAATTCAGGTGTCGATTTTATCCTGGCGAGCGATAGCGAGCCTGTAATTTAAGAGGAACCGGCTTTCGGCCGGGACATTTTTCTACCGAAAAATGTACAAATTTATCTTGAAAGGGCCTCAAGGGGGTGTAATTTTAAGCTTGATGGAGGTCTAGGGAACAAACTAAATACCTCCCCTTAAAAAATACCCCCAAGGACCCCTTTAAAGATAAACTTGGGCATTCTTGGGTAGAAAAATGCCTGGCCAAAGCCCAGTTCCTCCTAAATTGTAGGCTCGCTATCGCTCGACAGGGAAAATCGACACATAAATGGGCCGCAAGGTCTTATAACCGACAAACTGATGAGGCGAAGGTCTTAAAATGTCGAAACTAATGGGGTCCAACATGAGGGAGAAGGGGGTCCAGATACCGTACCCCTCTTTTAACCCCTTGAAGCTCTGACGCGTTTTAGCAGTTTATTTTGGCTATCATTAGACGATTTTATGCAGCTTAGGAAGTATCTGTGGGTATTCAAAGGGTCAATACTATCTCAATCAACCCTTTGACTTCCATATACCGTTACTAATCTGAATAAAATCGTCTAATAGTAGCCAGAAACAGAACAGAAACGCGTATTGGAGCTTGAAAGGGTTTAAGCTCTTCCTATCATTCTATAACTTATAAAATATGCTACTCACGATATACCGTACGACCTTTCTTCATCTACAAGTTGTGGATATACCTGGGAAAGAGAGAGAAAATATATGAGTACACAGTGTTATATCAACGTTAACCCTTTGAGTACCAGCGACGTGTGTTATATATTATTCTAGCTATATTTAGACGATATATTGCAGTTTAAGGGGAGGTTTCTAGTTTGTTTCCTACTCCTCCAGCAATCTTAAAATGTCACCCCCTTGACCCCTTTCAAGATAAATTTGTACATTTTTCGGTAGAAAAATTTCCCGGCCGAAGGCCGGTTACTCTTAAATTACAGGCTCGCTATCGCTCGCCAGGATAAAATCGACACCTAAATTGCACGAAAGGTCTTAAAATTGACAGAATGGGGCGGAAATTCTTAAAATCACCAAACTAATGGGGCAAACTTCTTAAAATATCAAAAGCAATGGGCTAACCATGAGGGAGAAAGGGGTCAAGAAAAAAATCCCTCAAGTGGAAATGTCCCCTTAATTCAAACTATTAAACCATATAATATTGTGCGATAATGACCTCTCTTAATGACCTCTCTTAATGACCTCTCTTAATTACCTCTCGATAGTGGCCTATACATTCATTTATTCATATATTTTTTAGTTTCCTCCCTAGACCTCCATAAAGCTTAGAAAAACACCCCCTAGACCCCCCATCAAGATAAATTTGTACATTTTTCGGTAGAAAAATGTTCCGGCCGAAGGCCGGTTCCTCTTAAAATTGCAGGCTCGCTTTCGCTCGCCAAAAAAGTCGACACCTAAATGGCACGATAGGTCTTAAAGTTGACAACAAAATGGGGCGAAAGATGTTAAAATCGCCAAACTAATGGACCGA
>CM064562.1:12482336-12524836 GCA_032716605.1 Paralithodes platypus | reverse complement strand
TTGTAAATTTTAAGACCTTTGGTGCCATTTAGGTGTCTATTATTTCCTGGCGAGTTAAGCGAGCCTGCAATTTTAAGAGGAACCGGCCTTCGGCCGGGATTTTTTTTACCATAAAATGTACAAATTTATCTTGTAGGGGGGGTCTAGGGAGTGTTTTGCTAAGCTTGATGGAGGTCTAGGGAGGAAACTTTAAAAATATATGAATAAATGAATTAATAGACCAAACAAACGGTCTGCCTCCCCTTAAGAGTCGTGTGCTAGCTACATACTTACAACTCCAGTTATATGGGGTGATAGGTCTTAGAATCACCACGCTAATGGGGAAAACGTCTTAAAATCTAAAAACAAATGAATGGGGTTAAACATGAGGGAGAAGGGGGTTCAGGAAAATAAACTCTTAACCTAACCAAAAAATATACCAACCAAACTTATCCGAACCTCAACAGAACCAAGCGTAATAAAGTCTAACCTAACCTTAAGGGGAGGTTTTTAGTGTGTTTCCTAGATTTCCATCAAGCTTGAAATTACACCCCCTTGACCCCCTTTCAAGATAAAATTGTACATTTTTCGGTAGAAAAATGTCCTGGCCGAAGGCCGGTTCTTCTTAAATTACAGGCTCGCTATCGCTCGCCTGGAAAAAATCGACACCTGAATGGCACGAAAGTGACATTCAGGTGACATAAATGGGGTGAAAGTTCATAAAATTGCCAAACTAATGGGGCGAACATCTTAAAATCTCAATAGCAATGGGGCTAAACATGAGAGAGAAAGGGGTAAAGAAAAAAATCCCTCAAGTGGAAATCTCCCCTTAAGCCGGTATCACACGACAGCTTTTATAGTCCACATTCGATTATTAACATTTTTCTGGTGGTAACATTTCTGGAGTATTATGCCTGGATATCGGGAACTAGACTGATGGTAGATGAAATTTAGCTTGCTGTCAACACAAAATAGCTTGCTGTCAACCAAAATATATATATACAGTATGCTGGCTTGTTACCGCTCGCCAGGAAAATATTGACGCCTGGAGGGGGGGCAAACGTCTTAAAACAGTAGGCTGAATGGGGCCAAATGGATACAAGCCAAAGAGAGAGGGAGAGAAAGATAAAACAGCGAGGTGGGCTCCCTTAACCCTTTCACGCACATATAACGCATAGGTTGCCAGATTAGCAATAAGAAATAGAGTTCTCTCACTCTTATAATTACCTCTCCAAAATTAGTTTTCTGCCCACAGCTAACTCAAAGACAACTGCAGAGGTTGAAGTAACTAAACTAAAGGTTTCTAAATAACCCTGATGGTAACAAAGGCTTTAAAGTATCCCTAATAGGCTCAAAATCGCGTCATATGTCGGAGAGGGTTAAGGTAAACGTAGATGTATTTAAATATAAAATGCAATATAATAAATATGAAGCGGTAGCTATTTCTTTATTTAGGGAAATCCACAGAGAATAACTGCATACAACATTCACCCAAAGTCACGAAGCTCCTATTTCTCGGCATGTCACCCTAAATTAGACCAGGAAATGGGATTCTGACCTCCTCCATCCTACCGGCTCCTCCGTAACCACTCTGATGACAAAACCGATCACCTTAGTTGTACAGTCGCGCTAATAAGTGATGTCTCGGCACCAAGTATGTTTTGATCAATAATTGGTATCGGCAATATCTAAGCTTCATTGCTTCATATCGAGTGAAATATGCAAACATGATCCTACACTTGCCCACCCTATTCAACATCTGGCAGACATTAATGCAGCACAGAGCGAGCCAAACGTAATGACAACTGGAACATGACTTATTAGCGCGACTGTACGTGCAATAACCGGAATAATAACTACTAAAACGATACAACTGGTGCGACAATAGTAAAAGAAGATGGCATCATATTAATTTGAATTTCATCTATCGCTAAATTACAATGTTCTTATATCACTTACTCAACTAATACGAACAATATAAAAAGAAGTATGTCGATAATTATGAAAACTTAGTATGTATAGGTTGCAGGAGTATATTAGTATGTATAGGTTGCAGGAGTATATTAGTATGTATAGGTTGCAGGAGTATATTAGTATGTATAGGTTGCAGGAGTATATTAGTATGTATAGGTTGCAGGAGTATATTAGTTGCATATAGTTCCAATAATTATAGTTCCAATAATTATAGTTCCAATAATTATAGTTCCAATAATTATAGTTCCAATAATTATAGTTCCAATAATTATAGTTCCAATAATTATAGTTCCAATAATTATAGTTCCAATAATTATCGAGAAAACAGTTGGTAAGAGATTCATTTTGGCGTCAGATGTAATTAACCCTTTGAAACTCTGACGCGTTTTAGCAGTTTATTTTAGCTATCATTAGACGATTGTATGCAGCGTAGGAAGGATGTGTGGGTATTTAAAAAGGTAAAGACCACTAAACCCCCTGAGTTCCATATACCCTTCCTAATCTGAATAAAATCGTCTAATAATGACCAGAAAACAGAAAAGAAATGCGTATTGGATCTTGAAAGGGTTAAGGGGAGGTTTTTAGTGTGTTTCCTAGACTTCCATCAAGCTTGAAATTACACCCCCTGACCCCCTTTCAAGATAAATTTGTACATTTTTCGGTAGAAAAATCTCCCGGCCGAAGGCCGGTTCCTCTTAAATTACAGGCTCGCTATCGCTCGCTAGGAAAAAATCGACACCTAAACGGGACGAAAGGTCTTAAAATTGACAGAATGGGGCGGAAATTCTTAAAAATCACCAAACTAATGGGGCAAACGTCTTAAAATCTCAGGAGCAATGGGGCTAGACATGAGGGAGAGAGGGGTCAAGAAAAAAGTCCCTCAAGTGGAAATCTCCCCTTAAACCGACTATAGTAACCAAAAACAGCTAAGCAAAGACCAACTAATATCAGTAATATCAGTAATATCAGTAATATCAGCCCTCATTACAACGATCAACACCATTATATATTGCCAGAATTCTCATCACTCCTACTACTACCACCATCCCTGACATGATCCCCCTCCCTCCCCCTGCTACCACCTTCATCACATCTACCACCACGACCCTCACCACATCAACTACCACCATTACCATATTAACTACCACCATCACCACATCTACCACCACGACCCTCACCACATCAACTACCACCATCACCACATCAACTACCACCATCACCACATGAACTACCACCATTACCACATCAACTACCACCATCACCACATTAACTACCACCATCACCACATCTACCACCGCGACCCTCACCACATCAACTACCACTATCACCACATCTACCACCACGACCCCCCCCCCAAGCACCACCATCACCACATCTACCACCACGACCCTCACCACACCAACTACCACCACGACCGCCCAAGTACCACCAACTACTACAATCACCACAACTACTACCACAACCATCACCAAGACAACAACCACTACCACCACCACCGCTGCCAAGTCTATAGTACCCATAGCAACAATTACTTAACATCGATCCGCTAAATGAGGAAAGGATATTAGAATTCCCCCAAGACAGATATTAAGGGGATCGGGTAAAACAGTAACCTATCGCACGAGACAACATTACTGTATAACTATATAGAAACACCCCTTCCATTATTTCCCTATATTAAAAGCTAGCTATAATATTAATAGCGCTTATTATTTATTATCTATTTTCGATCGATAAGATTTAGTTATCTGATAATATTTCTGAGTTATTGGCCAATGTGTTCAGTAACTACTGTAGAATGAAGTTAGATTTTGGAGACAAAATTTTAGAAAGGAATTTTGGTTCTAAACTACCAAGCCAGAAATTAGTGATAACCAACCGATTAAGACAACTCCCAAGACACTGACAAATATCATCCTGCTATATATTCCACCTCTACCTCTCTACCAGGGCCCCTATCTCTACTGACCACATCTACCATGATCATCATCTTGGCTATGGCCTCCTTTTGTCTTCTTGTTGCTACCTCCCTTTTTATCCTGAGTGATGTTGGGATGGATGGAGTCGCTCACCACCCACCATCTGACCCCCCCCCCCCCCCTCCAGTCTACCTCCACCCACCCCCAACCCCCCTCTTCCTCGTCCACCCCCGCCTGTCTGACACCCCTCTCCCCCTCCTCCTTCTGTCTATCCCCCACTACCTCCTCCTCTCCTCTTCCACCCCCGCCTATCTGACCCCCTCCCCCCTCTATAACCCACCCTCCTCCTGTCTACCCTTACCCCCACCCCACCTCCTCCTCCTCCTCCTCTTCCACCCCCGCTTGTCGGGAGGACTAGGAGTATCGATCAAAGGAACCCTCGCTCTCTCTCTCTCTCTCTCTCTCTCTCTCCGGCTGGCACATCCCACCAGGCCTCCTCCTTCCCTTCCTTCCTTCCTTCCTCTTCTTCTTCCTTTTCATCGCTTCTCCTTCCTTCCTTCCTCTTTCATCTTCCTTTTCATCGCTTCTCCTTCCTTCCTTCCTCTTTCTTCTTCCTCTTCATCGCTTCTCCTTCCTTCCTCTTTCTTCTTCCTCTTCATCGCTTCTCCTTCCCTTCCTTTCTTCCTCTTTCTTCTTCCTCTTCATCGCTTCTCCTCCTTCCTTCCTCTTTCTTCTTCCTCTTCATCGCTTCTCCTCCTTCCTTCCTCTTTCTTCATCCTCTTCATCGCTTCTCCTTCCCTTCCTTCCTTTCTCTTTCTTCCTCTTTCTTCTTCCTCTTCATCGCTTCTCTTTCTTCTTCCTCTTCATCGCTTCTCCTTCCCTTCCTTCCTTCCTTCCTTCCTTCCTCTTTCTTCCTATTTCTTCTTCCTCTTCATCGCTTCTCCTCCTTCCTTCCTCTTTCTTCTTCCTCTTCATCACTTCTCCTCCTTCCTTCCTCTTTCTTCTTCCTCTTCATCGCTTCTCCTTCCCTTCCTTCCTTCCTTCCTTCCTCTTTCTTCCTCTTTCTTCTTCCTCTTCATCGCTTCTCCTCCTTCCTTCCTCTTTCTTCTTCCTCTTCATCGCTTCTCCTTCCTTCCTCTTTCTTCTTCCTCTTCATCGCTTTTCCTTCCCTTCCTTTCTTCCTTCCTTTCTTCCTCTTTCTTCTTCCTCTTCATCGCTTCTCCTCCTTCCTTCCTCTTTCTTCTTCCTCTTCATCGCTTCTCCTCCTTCCTTCCTCTTTCTTCTTCCTCTTCATCGCTTCTCCTTCCCTTCCTTCCTTCCTCTTTCTTCCTCTTTCTTCTTCCTCTTCATCGCTTCTCCTTTCCTTTTGTTTTCCCTTTTCCTCCTAGAATCCTAATGATATCTCCTTCCTCCCCCATCCTGTTCCCTCCTACCATAAGGGGGGTCACCTGCTTTTTTTTCTCTGTCTCTCCTTTTCTCTCTTTCCCTGGTTTGTATCCACTTGGCCCCATTCAGCCAACTGTTTTAAGACGTTTATCCCCACCCAGGTGTCGATTTTTTCCTGGCGAGCGATAGCGAGGCAGCATTGTATGGAGAAACCCGGCTTCGCCGGAGACATTTTTCTATCGAAAAATGTACAAATTTAGCTTGCTGTCAAAACAAAAATATATATATGTTGGCTCGGTACCGAACGCCAGGAAAATATTGACACCTGGATGGGGGTAAACGTCTTAATACAGTAGGTTCAATGGGGCCGAATGGATACAAGCCAAAAAGAGAGGGTGAGACAGAGAAAAAACCGAGGTGGGCTCCCTTAAAAAAAATCTCCCGCCCAAGTTGTGTTTCTTCATTCCTCCAGTGTGTATCCTCCTCCTCATCCTCAAAGTATCATATATTCTTTTCTTCCTTCTCCTCCTTCCTCTTCCTCTTCCTCCTCTTCCTCCTCCTCCTCCTCCTCAAAGTATCATATATTCTTTTCTTCCTCCTCCTCCTTCCTCTTCCTCTTCCTCCTCCTCCTCCTCCTCCTCCTCCTCCTCCTCAAAGTATCATATATTCTTTTCTTCCTCCTCCTCCTCCTCCTCCTCCTCCTCAAAGTATCATATATTATTTTCTTCCTCCTCCTCCTGCTCCTCCTCCTTCCTCTTCCTCTTCCTCCTTCTCCTCCCCTTTGTATTCCTCTTCCTCCTCCTCCTCCCCTTTGTATTCCTCTTCTTCCTCCTCCTCCTACTCCCCTTTGTATTCCTCTTCTTCCTCCTCTTCCTCCTCCCCTTTGTATTCCTCTTCCTCCTCCTCCTCCCCTTTGTATTCCTCTTCTTCCTCCTCCTCCTCCTCCTCCTCCCCTTTGTATTCCTCTTCCTCCTCTCTTCCTCCTCTTCCTCCTCCTCAAAGTATCATATATTCCCCTGTTCTTTTTCCTCCTCCTTCTTCTTTTCCCTCCTCCAATATTTTTCTCCTCCCACCTCCATACATTTTCATTATTCCAACTTTCATACAGCCACCTATTCCTTCCTTCATCCTTCCCACTTCTTCCTTCTTCCACTTCCACTCTTCTCCCTTGCTTCTTATCCACTTCATCCCTTGTCCATTTCAATAACGTTGTATTTTAGTTATATTCTATTATGCCCATCCATCTTGCGGCTGTCTGATTCGTATGCGTATATTTAATTTCTAGTAGCTTCCATTTTCACTCTTCTAAAATTATTACAGGCTCACTATCGTTCGCCAGGAAAAAAAATAGACACCTAAATAGCACGAAAGCTCTTAATATTGACAGAGAAATTAGGTGAAAGGTCTTAAAATCGACACAAACTAATGGGGCAAACATCTTCAAATCTGAAAATTAATGGGGCTAAACATGAGAAAGGGGTCTAGAAAAACGAGCCATCTCCCCTTAACTACATACATACATACACACTCACCCACACAGTCAGTCAGTCATGCACATCTACACACACGCATACACACATCTTCACAAACAATAGCCTACACGCACGCACACATTGACACACGGGCACGCATGTAGGCACAACAAACACGCACACACAGAGAGAGAGAGAGAGCATGTATATAGGCACACAAAACACGGAAAGAGAGAGAGCAAGAGAGAGAGAGAGAGAGGGAGAGAAAGAGAGAGCACGCATATAGGCTCAACAAATACGGAGAGAGAGAGAGAGAGAGAGAGAGAGAGAGAGAGAGAGAGAGAGAGAGAGAGACCGTCCGACCTTGCTATGACCTTGTCTAATAAAGCTGCATCCAGAAATTGCTCTTCCCTTTTTGGAATTATTTCCCCTTAACCCCTTCAGCACGATGACTCCATTTCATGCAGTTAAAGAAGGACTTATATTATTCAGAGCGTGTATTAACCCCTTATGTACCAGTGACGTCTTATTCATCTTATTCTGGCTATACTTAGACGATTTTGTGCAGCTTAAGAAGGATCTGTTAATTGCATAAAATCGTCTAATTATAGATAGCATATAATTAATACGACGTCGCCGGTACAAAATGGGTTAAAATTGTATTTACCCCTTTGAGCCCTAGAGGTCGAGTCTAATGGTAATGTTAGAAAGATTCTCAAATTTGATATTTATATGAAGGTTTTAAAAGTGTTCTAAAAACATGAAAAATGCTCATATTGTTAAACTATTTTTTATTAACTTCACCACAACACAGACGATATATACACGGTGCGTTTAGTATTCGTACCAAATGGGTTACGTCTGTGTGTTCTGTATTACACTCAATATTTATCCAATGCAATAAAGAAGATGTGGTGGTAGCAGAGGTGTGTAGAAAAGTGTGTTTGGATAAAGTGGATGTGTTTGGATAAAGTGGATAGGACTGACTCAGTAAAGAAGATGTGGTGGTAGCAGAGGTGTGTAGAATAGTGTGTTTGGATAAAGTGGATGTGTTTGGATAAAGTGGATAGGTCTGACTCAGTAAAGAAGATGTGGTGGTAGCAGAGGTGTGGAGAATAGTGTGCTTGGATAATGTGGATGTGTTTGGATAAAGTGGATAGGTCTGACTCAGTAAAGAAGATGTGGTGGTAGCATAGGTGTGGAGAATAGTGTGCTTGGATAATGTGGATGTGTCTAGCCCAGTAAAGAAGATGTGGTGGTGGCAGATATGTGGATAAAGGTGTGTTTGGTTAAAGTGGATATGTCTGATCCAGTAAAGAAGATGTGGTGGGGGCAAAGGTTTGGATAAAATTGTCTTTGGATAAAATTGTGTTTGGATAAAATGGATGTGTGACATAAAAGTAAGGCGCTGTTTAACCCCTTCTGTACCGTCGACGTTATTTTATTTGTATTCTAGTTATATTTAGACGATTTTGTGCAGTTTAAGAAAGATCGGAGGTAGCAAAAAGGGTTAAGCGAGATAGTTCGAAGCCTGTGTATTGGTGGAGGCCCTTTTTAAACTGAATGAAATCGTATAATAGTAGCCATAATTAAGTTAACCCCTTGAAGCTCTGACGCGTTTTAGCAGTTTATGTTGGCTATCATTAGACGATTTTATGGAGCTTAAGAAGAATCTGTGGGTATTAAAAGGGTAAATACTATCTCAATCAACCCTTTGACTTCCGCATACCGTTACTAATCTGACTAAAATCGTTTAATAGTAGCCAGAAAACAGAACAGAAACGCATATTGGAGCTGGAAAGGGTTAAAAGGACGGCACCGGAACTGAAAGAGTTATACTCACCATAATTCATATCACACCATTTACCTTCCACCTACATACAAGTACAGACTGGGATACGCAAATTATTGGGAGCACCTGTACATGATAACCTTTCTCCACTCCTATTTCTTACCATACTATATTTACCTTCCACTTAAGGGGGAGGTAGTTGGTTATTCTAGACCCCCTTCTCTCTCATGTTTAGCCCCATTAGTTTTGAGATATTTAAAACGTTCGTTCTATTAGATTGGCGACTTTGAGAACTTTTGCCCCATTTTTTTTTGGTCAATATTAAGACCTTGAATGCCATTTAGGTGTCGATTATTTCCTGGTGAGCGACAGCGAACCTGTAAATAATAGAGGAACCGGCCTTCGGCCGGATGATTTTTCAACCGAAAAATATACACATTTATCTTGAAGAGGGGTATATTTTTTGTTTTTTTAAAGTTTGATGAAGGTCAAGCATGGAAACTAGAAAAATAATATATGAATTAATAAATAGACCAAACAAACAACCACTACCCCCTTAATTACCACAGACTGGGGAGGAATTACAGTGAGCACCTGTACATGGTATTATCCTTCCCCATCACCCTACCGGTGCCTACCTGTCTGCTGTGAGGTTAATGTATGCACCGGGAATGGGGTAGTTGATTAATATGCCACTAGGGATATTAGTTAACGTGGTCTGACATAACCTACACTGGTAAATTTGTAGGTGTATAGTCTAGCACACACACACGCACATACACAGACAGACAGACAGACACACACACACACACACACACAAACACAAACACAGGCACACACACACATATATAGATAGATAGATAGATATATAGATATGTAGATAGTTTATTTGACCACATTACATTACAACATTACATACAAACACACACACACACAAACACAGACACACACACACACACACACACACTGTAACGTATATAGTTACACGTATTGCACAATAATCTTTTTGCTAGCACCCGTCCTATTTAGGAAGATAACAAGTAATACAGGTATCTACATCCTAACTCTTAAGCTTCCTCCTATGCCGAGGAAAATCATCTGACAGTAACATTAACCCTTTTAGTGTGTGATGACGCTTTTGTTGTTCCTATTCTGGATGTAATTACACTATTTTATACAGCTTAGGAAGGACCTCGAGCAATCAAAACTTAAGCTCGATCTCTATTAACCCTTTTTCTCCCACAAATCCTTCCCAATCTTAATTAAATCGTCCAATAATAACAAGAAGTGAAAGAATGCGTCGTGGAATTATAATAAAAACGCTTTCCCAAACTTTCTTCAAACTTGAAAATATCCACCCAAACCTCATTGATGCTAAATATTTACATCTTTCGATAGAAAAACATCCCGACCAAAGGCCGATTTCTGCTAAGTTGCAGGGTTGCAATCGCTCACCCAAAAATATCGACACCTGAATAGGGTGAACGTCTTATCATTGCCAAACTAATGGGATGAATTGTCTTATTATCGCCAAACTGATGGGGTAAAACGTCTATTTATAGCCAAACTGATGGGGTGCAACGTCTTGTTATCACCAAACTAATGGGACGAACCGTCTTAAAATCTCCAAACTAATGGAGGTAAACCCCCACGTTAGTATACAGTATAGTGAAGGAGTTGATATAGTAGAAATGGTAGTTCGATGGAAATGGGGAAGGGGGGGGGGGGGGGTAAGGAGGGGGAGGGGGGAACTGTTGGTGGGGTTCGTATCAATCACTCCTGTTTGTTCTCTCTCTCTCTCTCTCTCTCTCTCTCTCTCTCTCTCTCTCTCTCTCTCTCTCTCTCTCTCTCTCTCTCTCTCTCTCTCTCTCTCTCTGCCATCAATCATATTTCCGCACGTTTGCTTTTTCTCTTTGTTTTTCCAGCACATTTTTCCACCCATTGCGTTTGTCGTTTTTCTATTTTATTTTATCTGCAGTCTCTCTCTCTATCTATCTATCTATCTATCTATCTATCTATCTATCTATCTATCTATCTATCTCTCTCTCTCTCTCTCTCTCTCTCTCTCTCTCTCTCTTTTATCTTGGTCAGCACCTGTCCTTCCACCACATTACTTTTCCTTTAGCGAGCAGGGGCATGATGTCTTTTCACCATTACACCATTTTGGGCACACACACACACACACACACACACACACACACACACACACACACCGCGCGGCTAGCTCAGTGGTACCGTCCCTGCCTGCAACCCAGCAGACCAGGGTTCAAATCTCGCTCAGGTTGGTTAAGGTTTTCTGAGACATAGCCGGCGGTTACCATCTCCTTTGAGCAAGGAGATGGGATATTGTCATTGATAATAATGTCTAGGAAGCGGGACAATACGAGCCGAAAACTCAATTCCTGTCAAACTACAATTATGAATACAATTATGAATACACACACACACACACACACACACACACACAGCGGATTTAATACAATGGTTTCAATAAATCTAATTAATCGCCTTACCCGCCCCCCTGTGTGATTTAACCCCTTCTGTACCGGTGATGTACTTTGCATCATATTCTGGCAACTATTAGACGATTTTGTTCGGGTTAGGAAAGACGTCTACTATCTTAATTAATTCTTTTAGCTACCATTTATCTTAACTAAGCGTCACAAAATTGTCTAAATGTAGCTGAAATGAAATAAAAACAATCTCGCCGGTACAGAAGTGGTTAAGGTAGTAATAAACTCTATGGGGATCACACACACACACACACATTGACTTATATCAGGAAAACCTATTATTAGACCACCTGACTATCCTTGCCAAATATAATATCCATAGTCTCAAGGGTTTGGGATCTATAGGGATACAAACATATATATATATATATATATACTGTACAACGAGAGAGAGAGAGAGAGAGAGAGAGAGATAGAGAGAGAGAGAGAGAGAGAGAGAGCGAGAGAGAGCGAGAGAAGGTAAATGTAAACAAACGGATTGGCCAATGATTGATGCTACCAGTCATACATTATAAAATACTACTTACTAATTTCCTTTCACCTACCTACCAATTAAATACACCACATATGTTTGGCTGGTTCGGCAATGGATGAAATATAGCTATTCCGAATGAAGGGTTGATTGAGCCTTCGTGATAACTCCTAAATCCAAACTTAATTACCCCTTGAGGATCATAACGTATTTTGACCGTTTATGCCGACTATCATTAGACAATATATATATATATATATATATATATATATATATATATATATATATATATATATATATATATATATATATATATATGTATAACCGGTATATATATATATATATATATTTTTTTTTTTTTTTTTATGTTTGCATTCACATCAATGCATTGTTATGTATTGTATGTGTGTATGAGTTTGTAAACAATGTTTATATGTTTTAACCCGTTCAGTACCAGGGACATCCTTTTCATCACATTCTGGCAACTATTAGACGATTTCATTCAGCTTAGGAAGGACCTTTAGCAATAATATGGCTTCAAATTATCTCAACCAACCCTTTTAACTACCACAGCTCCTTCCTATGCTGCATAATATCGTCTAATTTCAGCTAGAATAAAATATAAAACACGTCGCTGGTACTCAAAGGGTTAAAGGCCACGCTGGACACTGTGAATTATAAATATTTAGTTATATAATTATAAATATTTAGTTATATAATTATAAATATTTAGTTATATAATTATAAATATTTAGTTATATAATTATAAATATTTAGTTATATAATTATAAATATTTAGTTATATAATTATAAATATTTAGTTATATAATTATAAATATTTAGTTATATATTTAATAATTTCAGACAACCATGGATCATTCCCTCATTACAGTCCGGCTATTACTAGGCTATTTTATATAGTTAAGAAAGAGTCTGTCTGATTTAAAGAGGTATACGAGACAGGTTTTACAATTTTGCGTACCTGAGATCGTTCAAAATCTGTAAAAAATCTTCTAATGCTAGCCAGGCTAAAATACAGAAAAGCACCATCATAATTATACTGAAAGGATTAATAGAATTAGACGATGGGGGCAGGTGGCTAGTAATCCTCCTCCCCATGTAAAATGTTCCTACTCAACGAGACAGAGAAAGGGGTGAGGGAACGCGAAAGTGGGTGAGTGAGTGAGTGAGTGAGTGAGGGATGAAGAGTGGTGAAGCAGAGAATTGGAACTTTACAGGTTTATGATCGGGCTCTGTCTTGAGTCGGCCACCCCCCGCAATGGGGCATGTGCCTGAGTATACACATACATACATACATAATCTTTTCGCAGAAACGTAGGCATCACTTAGCTTAATAAAATTAGACTTCCATTGTGAATAATTATTTTTGACGGGAGGGGTTCTCTCTCTCTCTCTCTCTCTCTCTCTCTCTCTCTCTCTCTCTCCCTCACACAATCTGCCTCATTCTCTTCGAGTCAATCACCTTTAATCACTCTCTGCTTGACTCACTCCTACTCACTCACTCTCTTCTTCACTCACTCACTCACTCACTTCTACTCACTCGGTCTCTGCCTCCTCTACTATTACTCACTCAATTACTCATACTCACTCACTCGGTTTGAATCAACACACTCACTCACTCACTCTTACTTAAATATTCCTACTCACTTTCTGTTTCACTCATTCTCTCCTTCATTTACTCTTACTCACTCACTCTGACCCACACACTCACTCTCTCTGCTACATCACTTTACATCCCTCATTCTCACCTTCACTCACACACACACACACACACACACACACACACACACACACACACACACACACACACACACACACTATATATCTCACTCTCTCTCCTTCACTACTCTTCACCCCTCACTCTCACTCACTCTCCCTGACCTACTCACTCTTAATACTCTCTCCGTTCCACCTCCCTCGCGCACTTGCTCGAACGTGGCAGAAGTCAAGTGTTGGGGTTAATTACCGTGTACACAACTAATACTCTCTCTCTCTCTCTCTCTCTCTCTCTCTCTCTCTCTCTCTCTCTCTCTCTCTCTCTCTCTCTATCTACTATCTATCACCTCTATCTCTCCTCTCTCTCTCTCTCCTCTCTCTCTCTCTCTCTATCTCTCTCTCTCTCTCTCCTTCTCTCCTCTCTCTCTCTCCCCCCCTCTCTTCTCTCTCTCTATATATAGATATTATATATATTTATCTATCTATCTATTTATCTCTCTCTCTCTCTCTCTCTCTCTCTCTCTCTCTCTCTCTCTCTCTCTCTCTCTCCAATTTCTTGTCATTCAATGTAAAACATATAATATAAATAATAGGCCTCACTTACTCACTTATGCTAAAAACAAAACAAAAATTAAATGTTCGAATTATGTGAAACGAGTCTTACCCTCTGATAACATAATATACCAGTTATGTTACAGTCTACGTTTTCTATACTATATACGAGTCCGGGTAAGCTATGGTATACATTTTGTCAGTCCGAATGACGTTTTCACCATCAATTTCGACAAGCCCGAGAGTTGATGAACCGATTCTCATGATGATAATTCTACTCATATGAATATCGCCTTTTTTTGTTTAAACAAAAACAATTTCTGTTCTACTCATAATGGCCAGCTTAAAACTGAATACAAAAAAACTTGTTTATTACGTGATAGGCGTCAAACAAATCGCTGGATTGTCTAAATTGGTAGCAAAAACGTCACTTCGCACCGCTAATAAAGGCTATATTCCTAAGTATCAAGCTGTAACTTTGATCTGGCACCTACCGACAAGAAGCTTGAGATGAAGGTAGCAACGTAAATTAAGGGGAGGCAGACCGTTTTTCTGGACCCCCTTCTCCCTAATGTTTAGCCCCACTAGTTTTGAGATTATAAGACGTTCGGCCCATTAGTTTGGCGATTTTAACACCTTTCGCCCCATTTCGTTGTCAATTTTAAGACCTTTCGTGCCATTTAGGTGTCGATTTTTTCCTGGAGAGCGAAAGCGAGCCTGCTACTTTAAGAGGAATCGGCCTTCGGCCGGGACATTTTCTACCGAAAAATGTACACATTTTTCTTGAAGGGGGGTCTAGGGGGTGTTTTTCTAAGCTTGATGGAGGTATAGGGAGGAAACTAAAACAAATAAATTAATAAATTAATTAATAGACCAAACAAACGGGACCCCTTAATCGAAAGAACTCCCGGTTTTAGGGCAAGGCTTATCTCCGTCTGAGCCGGGAGATATGAGAGATAACACAGGTTCCATCTCTACAATACGGACGCTGAAATGGCTTACGAAGTTACGATATCGCCTTATCTTGAGCTTTCTTTAAACTATCTCTCTCTCTCTCTCTCTCTCTCTCTCTCTCTCTCTCTCTCTCTCTCTCTCTCTCTCTCTCTCTCTCTCTCTCTCTCTCTCTCTATCTATCTTCTATCTGCCTATTATCATCAATCTACTTCCCACCCACCCACCTACTTCCCACCAACCTACTCCCCCTCCCCCAACCACTTACTTCCCGCCCACCTACTTCCTTCCTCCCGTTACTTTACTCCTATCTACTTCCATCCACTTACTTCCTCCCCCTCCTACTTTCCCTCCCCCCCCCCCACCACCCTCCCTTACTCACAGCTCCCTTGAGAGAAAACGAAATTGCTCCCCATTCCGACTCCTAATTAGATCAATTTGTTCTACTTTTGTTTTTCTCTCCCCCCCCAATCTCTGGTTCCCACACTTCTCTCTACGTCCCATAACAAAAATAAAAAATAAATTGTCTTCTTATTTGATATTTTGTTTTTTAATATTTGTACTATATTTCCTTTTGTCAACCATTTATGTGTTTTGATATCTGTTTTATTGGACTATATCTACAATTAGAGATATCTCCTCCCACCTATCTCTCTCGCTGTTTATCCCTTCTCTCTCTCTCTCTCTCTCTCTGCCACGGACATTAGTTCCAGGGCAGTAATTCCCTTTCCAATGTTCCCTTACCCACTCTAAACCACTGTTTGGACACTTGATCCTCAGTGTTTTGGAGGACAAGCAACCTAGAAGGGTCACTAGATCTGTTGTAGCTTGATTTCCTTTGTACTCCTTTGTACTCCTTTGTACTCTCTCTCTCTCTCTCTCTCTTGCTCACTCTCGCTCACTCTCACACTCGCTCTCTCTCTCTCTCTCTTACACACACACACACACACACACACACACACACACACACACACACACACACACACAGCCCGTAGCCTAGTAGGTAGAGCTCTCGTCTCACACACGAGGGGTCGGGGGTTCAATCCCCGGCCGGGCGGAGACAAATTGGGCTTGTCTCCTTTCATGTGTTAGCCTCAGTTCACCTAGCTGTAAATAGGTACCTAGAATAAGTGGACGATGTTGTGACGTCCCATCTGGGGTTGGCAAAAATGGTACAAGGCGAGATGGGTATCATATGGTTCACCTAAGCTGATGGCTACCTAAGCCTTCGGGCGAGACGGTACAGTCTATAGTGAGAATAATACCATACAGATCCACCCTAAGCCTTCGTTTCCGATGTCGCCAATTGGCTAAATACAGACTACACACACATCCACAGCCATTCCAACAGTACATAAAACACTTAACATGCATTTCACGCAATACATTCCCAGTTAAGGAGGCGCGATAATAATGAGCTTAGCTCGCATTGCGTGGATTCCCCTTGACGAACAAGTAACTGAGTAACAGTTAGAATCAGTTAGAAGAGGAAGTGGTGTGTGCAAAAAAACATTCATATTTTTAAGGCAAAGTTAGATAATTGTAACTCAGGAAGCGGGACAATACGAGCCTAAAAAAGCTCAACTCCTGTATACTACAAATAGGTAAATCAAATAGGTAAATACACACACACACACACACACACACACACACACACACACACACACACACATTGACAATAATTATATCACGCGTAATTCAATGTAGCAGTTCTATTGGTATTAAAACATCAACAATATTGCAGTTTTCATTTTCCCGCTGTGATTCATGGGAAGGTGAATTGCTATTAACCACTTTAAATATTATTCTAGTTATAGGCCTATTTAGACGGGTTTGTGTCGTTTAAGAAGGATCTGTGGTAGTAAAAACACGTTAAGTGAGATAGTTTGAAGCCTGTTAATTGCTAGAGGCCCTTTTTAAGCTGAATAAAATCGCCTAATGGTAGCCAGAATAAGTTAACAAGACAGCGCCGGTATAGAAGAGGTTAATATACAGGATCATTCAAACGTTTATGATTCCTTTAAGGGGAGATCTCCACTCGAGGGATTTTTTTCTTGACCCCTTTCTCCCTCATGTTTAGCCCCATTGCTTTTGATATTATAAAAAGTTTGCCCCATTAGTTTAGCGATTTTAAGAACTTTCACCCCATATTAAGACCTTTCGTGCCATTCAGGTGTCAATTTTATCCTGGCGAGCGATAGCGAGCCTGTATTTTAAGAGGAACCGGCCTTCGGCCGAGACATTTTTCTACCGAAAAATTTACAAATTTATCTTAAAAGGGACTCCAGGGGGTGTAAGTTAAAGCTTGATGGAGGTCTAGGGAACAAACTAAATACCTCCCCTTAACCTTTGTAATTATAATTCCCCTCTCTGTATATATATAATAGTGTAAAGCATAATTTCTAGCTTTTGGGGGGAATTTGAGATTTTTTTCCAGTGACGTTCTAAAGCTAGAGTCATTTTCCTGGCGATAGTTGGCGTTTCCTACTGTCTAGCGATATTCTAGCGATATATGAGGACTAATCTAGCTGTGTTTTTGTATATATGTATATATTTATGTATTATTATTATTATTTTTTGTTTATCCAGGATCTCCGATGGTTGGCCAGTAGAGTTGGATGGGCGCCAGTTAGAAAAAGAACTAACACATTCCTAGTTAAGAGAGGTATGTCTAAGGTTAATATATATATTCTGTTTAATTGTTAATGTACACTTACCAATATGTGAGACGGGGATAATAAGTGTTGTGCATGAGTAGCAAGATTGATTACTCTCACTGGTTTATAATATACTGTTATATAGTTTAACGGCGATTTTTTTTTCAATGTATTTATTTATGTATTTATTTATTTATTTATTTAATTGTTAATTATTTTTTTTATTTTTTTTTATTTTTTTTATTCATTTATATATACAGTATATATATATTTTTGTTTAAAGCTACCTATTTCCCACCCACGCAATTATGATACACCGGCGAACTAATTTGATGAACTATACTTGAGCCACCAAGAATACATAGTTGGGGTTCACAATTTAGCGCTCACTGTCCCGCTTATATCATTATTAGGTGTTCATATATTCCTGCCTATGACTGTACTAAGCAAATTATGTATGTATGTATGTATGTATGTACTATGGCACCTTCCCCAGTATTCCTTTTGATGGGGGTGGCCGACTCGAGACAGAGCCTGAACAGGGACATCACAACATATTAGAAAAACAAAACAAAAAATCTTACACACATCTAGCTCGCCCAGGAGAAATACATAGCAAAAGATGCCCAGGTCCCAGATCCTCCGGAGAGGCGCCGATTTCCGTAGGCAGACCCGCAGCGAAACTTTACCACCACAAGCACACCCACCATGTTTCCAGGCGCACCCTTCATTACCACGGGCTCCCCGGGCCAGGCGCCTGATGGACTACTATCTAGTCCAACTGGCGCATGACCCTTTCTCCCAAACGACCGCGTTTACATTCATCTATTCACAAGCATTCTCCATTCATTCCTGTTTATTGCGCAAATTATGATACAATTAATTAAGTAACACCCCGTTCTTAACATTTATCATCAATTACAAACCCCAATGTACTTGAATAAACTAATGAAAGCATATGGTCCTCCCGGGATTCGAACTCGGGACACCACACCCAGAACATAAGCATCTAAACCATTACACCACCAGAACACACTTTACCCTGTTGTGGTTTAACCCCTTCTGTACCATCGAGGTATTATTATTTTTATTTCAGCTGCATTTAGAGGATTTTATGAAGCTTAGGAAGGATATATTGTAGCTAAAAGAATTAATTGAGATAGTCTGTAGCCTTTTGATTGGTAGACGTCCTTCTGTAACTGATAGTTGGCAGAATACAATGAAAAGGATATCACCGGTACTGAATGGGTTAATGAAACTAAAATAACAGGTATTTAGTAATAGTCTGTTTGGTAGTACTGTATATTGAATCCTTTAGTAACTGATATTTCGATACTTGGTGGAAAAATACGAATCTACTATGTCTCTGCTTCATATGTTGACCAGGTTTATGTAATTAGCACCATATTTCACCACAAAATCTTCAAAATAACTGAGAAATCTTGATGGGAACTATGCAATCTACCGTCAGTTGCAAGGAAGAAACAGAATAGAGTCACATAATATATTTTCGAAAGTTACAATAAAAAATAAAATAAAAAATGTGAAAAGTGGGGATTGGGCCTGAGCATATAGATAGATAGATAGATAGATAGATAGATAGATAGATAGATAGACAATAACTAGATAATACAGTATGTATGTGATCACCTGGTATTGGATTGATAAGGCCGCGCTCCAATTAATGTATACACAACTGCATTAACTAACTAGGGGAGGGGGGAGAGGGGGGGGGGATGATTGGCCTTGATTGGTTAAGGGGATATAGTGGTTAGTTTTTTTGGTCTATTTAACAATCATTCATTTATTATTTAGTTTCCTCCCTAGAGCTCCATCAAACTGTAAAAACCACCCCCTAGACCCCCCTTCAAGACAAATTTATAAATTTTTCGGTAGGAAAATGTGCCGGTTCCTCTCAAAATTTCAGTCTCGCTAGCGCTCGCCAAGAACAAAAATTGACACCTAAATGGCACGAAAGAACTTAACATTTACAACGAAATGGGGCGAAAGGTATTAAAATCGCCAAACTAATAGGTCGAACGTCATACAATCTGAAAACTAATAGGACTTAACACGAGGGAGAAGGGGGACCAGGAAAACGGCCCATGTCCCCTTAATATAATTAGCCTAAACTGGCGGCACACTGACAGGCGGAGGAATTGACTGGGTAACTGTAGAGAGTGACTGGAGGGTGACTGAAGGATAGAGCCAGTGAAGAAAGTGTGTGTGTGAGAGAGAGCGAGAGAGAGAGAGAGAGAGAGAGAGAGAGAGAGAGAGAGAGAGAGAGAGAGAGAGAGAGAGATAACTAGAGAGATAAATAGATAGATAGAGAGAGAGAGAGAATTGGAGGAGAACCAAGGAAAAAAGAAGAGAGAATACAAGAAGAATTGAGCCCGTGGAGAGAGAGAGAAAGAGAGAGGGAGAGAAAGAGAGAGAGAGAGAGAGAGAGAGAGAGAAGAAAGAAAGAAAGAAAGCAAGAGAGAGAGAGAGAGAGAGAGAAGAAGAAGAAGAAGAAGAAGCGAGAATACAAGAAGGATCGAGCCCGTGGAGAGAGAGAGTGTGTGAAAGCAGCCTGGTCGTTCCTAATATAACCTTCCCAGGAATTGATCTGCAGGGGGGCCAGAATAAAGAGACATGACGCTGGAGTCGCACGAATCACTGGATTTCCGACAACTTTTTTTTCGGAAAATGTTGGTTATGAAGCTTCTAGATGATAGTACTATGATAATTGAGTAACACCCCGTTCTTAACATTAATCATCAATTACAAACCCCAATGTACTTTGTTTTTACTTCCTTCTCCCTCATATTCAACTCCATTATATATATTAAGGTGCTCAGCCAATTAATTTGTCGATTTAAGACCTTTTGTGCTATTTAGGGGTCGAATTTTAGGCAACAATTTTGGGAAACTGCATGAACCAAGCACAAAAAACACTATTGGGATTCACATGTTAACGCTCACCGTCTTGTTCACTATAGTCCATTCAGTATTGGTAAGCAGAAAAATGTTGACCACTAACCTCTATATAACTCATAAACGACTAGAGTAACCGAGCTAACATTACTAACATTTGGGAAGGGTCGACCAGGGAATAGGGTGTGGACATCTACAGCCCCATTCGCTAAAGGCCCTTTTTGAGTGACAGAGGGTAGGTGTCACGATTTCTGGCCTACCAATATAAATAAATATAATATAAATATAATATTATAAATTATATAAATAATAAAATAATTATACATACTGTATAATATATATATAATATAATCTAAATATAAATACAAGACTGTGAGCATTAAGGGGAAGTTTGTTTTTTCTGGACCCCTTTCTTCCTCGTCATATTTAGCCCCATTAGTTTTTTACATTTTAAGACGTATGCACCGTAAGTTTGGCAATATTAAGACCTTCCGCTCCATTCCTTTGTCAATTATAAGACCTTTCGTACCATTTAGGTGTATTCTTGACGACGACTGTACTATCTAATTATCCAACTCCCCCCCCTCCCCACCCCCATCTTCCCTGTGCCTACCACTGTGAAAATATAATTATCGTAGTAACGAATAGTAGGGATTTAATGCAGATTTTACTTGATAAGAATTAATTATTATTCAATCCTTATGGTAATAAATTATAGAGAAGGACAAGATGATGAAAATTAATTATGCGGTCGAGGGCAGCAATTCTTATATTTATTATTATTATTATTGTTGTTGTTTTAAGAAATTAGACGAACGATTTTAAAACCGCCGAACTACTGAGGTGAACGTCTTAAAATTCCAAAACACATGGGGATAAGCAAGAGAGAGAGAAGGGAGTCCAGAAAATAAAATGTATTATTTTCCTCACTAGACCTCCATCAAGCTTAGACAAACACCCCCTAGACCCCCCTTCAAGATAAATGTGTACATTTTTGTTAGAAAAATGTTCCGGCCGAAGGCCAGTTCCTCTTAACCCCTTCAGCACCATATCGCCTTTCTACATTAGATTCTGAATACAATTAGGTGATTTTACGCAGCTTAAGAAGGACCTATGTTACTAAGAGGGTTTATTGAGATTGTATTTACCCATTTGAGTCGTAGACGTAGATTACAAATTAACGAAAATTTTCTTATGGTAACCAGAATATGATGAAAATTACGTAATGGTGCTAAAGGGGTTAAAATTAGAGGCTCGCTATCACTCGCCAGGAAAAAATCGACACCTAAATGGCACGAAAGGTCTTAAAATTGACAACGAAATGGGGCGAAATATGTTAGAATTGCCAAACTAATGTAGCAAACGTCTTAAATTAAAACAAACATTGGGCTAAACTCGAGAGAAGGGGGCAGAAAACCCAGCCCAGAGAAGCAGACGGCATGGAAACTATCGGAGCATAATAATAAAAGGAAGGGTGTGAAGGAAGAAGGAATAGGAAGGAGGAAGACGCGTGAAAATATGAATGGAAGTTATAGGTAATTAACGATGTAGGAAGAAAGGGCATAGGAGAGAAGGAAGGAAGGAGGGAACAGGCGAAGGAAAGAAGAATATGAAGGAAGAGGAGACGTGAAATTATGAATGGAAGGTATAGGTAATTAAGGATGAAGGAAGAGAGGGCATAGGAGAGAAGGAAGGAAGTGGTATACAGGTGAAGGAAGGAGAAATATGAATGAAAGGTATATACGATTAAGGATGAAGGAAGAGAGGCATAGGAGAGAAGGAAGGAAGGGGTGAACAGGCGAAGAAAAGATAAATATGAATGAAAGGTATATGTAATTAATGATGACGGAAGAGAGGGCATAGGAGAGAATAAAGGAAGGAGGGAACAGGTGAAGGAGGGATATTGATAGTGTTGAAAGAATGAAAGAAGGGAGGCCAGAGAACGTATGATGAAAGAGGAGGAGAGAGAAGGAGGAGATGAAAGGAGAGGGTGGAAATTCGAACGATGGATAAATGCTATTATGGATGAAGGAAGGGAGAACAGAGAATAGAATGATAAAGGGGAGAGGAGGAATATGAAGGAAGATGAGGCGTGTAAAAATATGAATGAAATAAGTAAGAGGGAATACACGAAAATGAAAAAAGAAGAATGAAGGCAGGATGGAAATGTGAGCAAAGGATATTGATAGTGTTGAAAGAAGGAAGGGAGGGAAGAGAACTTGATGAAAGAGGGGGTGAAGGAGAGAGGAGGAGAGCGAAGGAGAGAGAGAGGAGGAGGAGGAGGAGGAGGAGATGAAAGGAGAGGGTGGAAATTCGAATGATGGATAATTTGGTATAACGGCTGGGTGGGGGCTGAGATTTGGCATCATTATCTACTTTATCTTGAGTTGGCCACCCCCTGGTATGGAGCATGTGTCTGAGTACATACATACATACATACATACATACATACATACATACATACATACATACATACATACATACATACTGCTGAAAGACAGAAGAAAAGAGAAGGGGATGATAAAGGGAAGATGAAAAATAAAGAAGAAGCGACAATATATATATCGAGGGGTGACAACCAGAATTGGTTATGTCCAATTTAGCCATTTTTGTTCAACTGTTTCAGTTTAAGAATTGGTTTAGTCTCCAGTCTCATAGACATTTATATCATGAACATTTCCAGCATAAATGTCAAATATTGAATCAATTTTCGATATATCATGAAGATTTTAAATCTTTAAGTGTGATTATCTACAAACTGCATTTGTGGACATAACCACTTCTGGTTGTCACCCCTCGATATGGAGTGGATAAAACCTGAAGGAAGGAAATTGATGCAGTTGACGGAGAAAGGAAGGAAATTGACACAGTTGATGAAGGAAGGAAGGAAATTGATGCACTTGATGATATAAGGACATTGACACAGTTGATGAAATGAAGGAAGGAGGGCAGTAAAAGAGGAAGGAAAACAAACTGAAGGAGTAAACTAGAAGGAAGGGGCGAATATTTTACCGAAGGATAAATGAAGGAATATAGAGGAGGGCAGATCAAGAGCAAGACAAAGTGAAAGAATAGAATATAAGGAGACGAGGATATAATTAACGAAGGATAATTGGCCAATATTGATAACAGGGAGGGAGGACACAGAATGAACGGATGTGAGAGGGACGCGAAGGAGGACATTTGTAACCCACTCAGTACCAGGGGCGTCCTTCTCATCATACTCTGGCAACTATTAGACGATTTATTTCAGCTTAGGAAGGGCCCCTAGCAATAATATGGCTTCAAACTATCTCAGCCAACCCTTTTAACTACCGCAGATCCTTTCTAAGCTGCATAATATCGTTTAAATATAGATACAATAAAGTATAACACACGTCGCTGGTACTCAAAGGGTTAATAAAGTATAACACACGTCGCTGGTACTCAAAGGGTTAATAAAGTATAACACACGTCGCTGGTACTCAAAGGGTTAATAAAGTATAACACACGTCGCTGGTACTCAAAGGGTTAATAAAGTATAACACACGTCGCTGGTACTCAAAGGGTTAATAAAGTATAACACACGTCGCTGGTACTCAAAGGGTTAATAAAGTATAACACACGTCGCTGGTACTCAAAGGGTTAATAAAGTATAACACACGTCGCTGGTACTCAAAGGGTTAATAAAGTATAACACACGTCGCTGGTACTCAAAGGGTTAAAGGAATATAACACACGTCGCTGGTACTCAAAGGGTTAAAGGGATATAACACACGTCGCTGGTACTCAAAGGGTTAAAGGAAGTGGCGAAAGTGAGAATGAATGAGAATAAACCCTTGATGATCTTGGCGTATTTTGACTATCATCAGACGATTTTATATAGCTTAGGAGAGATCTGTGGGCGTTAAAAGGGTAAACACGGTCTCAATTAACCCTCTGACTTCCATACACCCTCTGATTAGGAGGGATCTGTGGGCGTTAAAAGGGTAAACACGGTCTCAATTAACCCTCTGACTTCCATACACCCTCTGATTAGGAGGGATCTGTGGGCGTTAAAAGGGTAAACACGGTCTCAATTAACCCTCTGACTTCCATACACCCTGCCTAATCTGAATAAAATCGTCCAATAATAGCCTGAAATAAACTGCCAAAACGCGTCATGTCGACCCTCAATCAAGGGGTGTAATATGACTTTGATTCAGAGAGGAATTTCATAACCTGCAATCAAAAAGGGGTTGTGTTAGATTGGTGGATGTTTGAAAGGATGGCTAGATTGGTGGATGGAAAATGGGTAGGTGGATGAATGGATGGATGGATGAAAAATAGATGGACGGATGAATGGATGAAAAATGGGTGGATGGATGAATGAAAGGGTGGATGGATGGATGGGTAAAAGGATGGATAGATGAATGGGTGGATGTATGAAATGGTGGATACATAAATGGATGAAAGGGTAGATGAATGAGTGAATGAAAGGGAGGATAGATGGATGAATGACTGAGAGCGCCACCACCACCTACTCCTCCACCATTACCATCCTCTGGCTACCACCATTACCACCCAACCCCATATCTAGCTCTTTAGTATTATCTCCCCATCATCATCCTCATCACCACCGTCATCATCACCATCCCCTCCATCACCTCTCCACCCTCTTCTCCCTTCACCACCAATACCACCACCATCCTCTACCGTTTCATCAGTAATTCCTACACCAGCATCTCACCACCACCACCACCACCATCATATCCATCACCTCTCCACCCTTCTCTCCCTTCACCACCACTATCACCACCTTCCTCTACCGCTTCATCAGTAATTCCTCCACCAGTATCTCACCATCACCATCTCCTCCATCACATCTCCACCCTTCTCTCTCTTCATCACAACTCCCTGGAGCCCTTCTGTCAACAACTCATCCCCCCTCAACACCTGCCCCCCCCCCCCCCCCTCCCACAATCACTCTCACTCTCTCTCTCTCTCTATATATATATATATATATTTATATATATTGGGGGAATTGTATCACTTCCATTGTCATTGACCCAGTTTAAGTACACAAACAACTCAATAGTTCGCTCATAAACCTATTCTAACCACATTTTTACACAGACTAAACCTTGAATGTCAGAGCGTTTGTTGGGGATATTGTTTCACTTATAACTAGAAAGATAACCAGAGTGAAAATTATGGACGTTAGCCACGTTATTTGGACGTAACTGTACCAGAAGCAAGGTTGTTTTTTGTTCCTATTGGCTGTCTGTGTTGTCATATACTGTATACTGTTGTCATATACTGTATACTGTACATATATAGGCCTACAGTATACGTATTATTGCAGTTTATGCCCACGAAAGCTCACCAGACAGCACGCACACGAAAGGTCTACACTGTGGTATGTGTGTGTGTGTGTATGTGTGTATGTGTGTATGTGTGTGTGTGTGTGTTGTGTGTGTGTGTGTGTGTGTGTGTGTGTGTGTCCTGCAGCAAACTGATATTCGTATCACGAGTTGTAATCTGGCCACATTTTAGAATGTGTCAATATTTTGACATAAACTCAGAATTCATTACCATGTCACACAAAATGGGTTTCCCTTATTAATATGCAAAACGATATTAACACGGAATTATATGTACTAGTTTGATTAAAGTGTGTTATTTATTGAACACACACATGTTACAGTGTACGGTAACATATCTGCTAGTATCTTTATTGAACACACACATGTTACAGTGTACGGTAACATATCGGCTAGTATCTATATAGAACACACCCATGTTACAATGTACGGTAACATATCTGCTAGTATCTTTATTGAACACACCCATGTTACAGTGTACGGTAACATATCTGCTAGTATCTTTATTGAACACACACATGTTACAGTGTATGGTAACATATCTGCTAGTATCTTTATTGAACACACCCATGTTACAGTGTACGGTAACATATCTGCTAGTATCTTTATTGAACACGCCCATGTTACAGTGTACGGTAACATATCTGCTAGTATCTTTATTGAACACACCCATGTTACAGTGTACGGTAACATATCTGCTAGTATCTTTATTGAACACACCCATGTTACAGTGTACGGTAACATATCTGCTAGTATCTTTATTGAACACACCCATGTTACAGTGTACGGTAACATATCTGCTAGTATCTTTATTGAACACACCCATGTTACAGTGTACGGTAACATATCTGCTAGTATCTTTATTGAACACACACATGTTACAGTGTACGGTAACATATCTGCTAGTATCTTTTTGGTCGATTTGTTCATTTATATATTATTTTTCTAGTTTCCTCCCTAGACCTCCAGCAAACTTAAAAAACAACCCCAGGATCCCCCTTCATGATAAATGTGTACATTTTTCGGTAGAAAAATGTCCCGGTCGAAGGCCGGTTACTCTTAAAATTACAGGCTCGCCATTACTCGCTAGGAAAAAATCGACACCTAAATGGCATGAAAGGTCTAAATATTGACAAAGAAATGGGGCATAAAGTCTATAAATCGCCAAACTAATGGGCCGAACTTCTTAAAATCTAAAAATCAATGGGGCTAAACACGAGGGAGAAGGAGGCCAGAAGAACCAGCCCATCCCCCCTTAAAATACGCAAATGTTAACTCTTTCAGCACTATGGCGATTTTTCATTATTATTGACTAGCCTGAAATGATTTTTACTAAGCTTTGGAAGTACCTTTAAGCATCGCAGGGGTGATGTTAAGGGGAGGTTTTTAGTGTGTTTCCTAGACTTCCATCCAACTTGAAATTACACCCTCTTGACCCCCTTTCAAGATAAATTTGTAAATTTTTCGGTAGAAAAATTTCCCGGCCGAAGGCCGGTTCCTCTTAAATTACAGGCTCGCTATCGCTCGCCAGGAAAAAATTGACACCTAAATAGGACGAAAGGTCTTAAAAGTGATATAAATGGGGTGAAAGTTCTTAAAATCGCCAAAATAATGGGGCAAACGTCTTTAAATTAGAAAAACAATGGGGCTAAACATGAGGGAGAAAGGGGTAAAGAAAAAAATCACTCCAGTGGAGATCTCCCCTTAAGCATCGAAGGGGTGATGTTAAATGTACAGAACCACCTGACTTTCACTATGCCTTCCAAAAAAGATTGAAATAGACTAATGACAGCCCAAACACGAGGACAAAATGTGACACGGTACACTAAAAGGGTTAGAGGTTGACAATATAGCCCCAGCTGTGAAAGAAGTTGGCTCATTTCGTTTGGTTTCTTGTGAGCTTGTCCTAGATTCTGGGATTATAGGCCTCTGTATTGGCACCAGCTCAGGGTCAGTAGACGAAGGGGAATATTAATAAGAAGAGATGCACCGTAAAGTTGAAATAACGTAGACAAGTTGGCAGAATGAATATATACACCAAATGAGGTGACATGAAAAAAGCTATCTGCGAAACGTTGTCAATAAAGTGCTCCTCCTCATATGGTGTTTATATTAATGCTCCGTAACATTCGTGTGCACAATATCAAATCAAAATATATAACAGAATGGTAAGCTGCTTATAAAGTGTGCAATAACCGCGTTTGCGTAATAATTCAAAATAATATTCAGGCTTTTGGAACACATTTTGTATTTTACTTAAAATGTATTTTATAATGAATGCCAAATTAGTGAAGATTATTTAAACGTGTTCAAAGGTATTATATATACAGTATATATATATATATATAGTGCACACTCAGTTTTTCCAGTGTGGTTATGGTGGTAGTGTGTCTCTGGTAAACACAACGTATTCCTTTCTCTATCACCTCACATTCAGTCACAATATCACAATATTTACTTTTTATGTGCTTTCCTTTTACTTTTTACGTGCTTTCCTTTTACTTTTTACGTGCTTTCCTTTTACTTTTATGTGCTTTCCTTTTACTTTTATGTGCTTTCCCTTTACTTTTGATGTGCTTTCCTTTTACTTTTTATGTGCTTTCCTTTTACTTTTTATGTGCTTTCCTTTTACTTTTTATGTGCTTTCCTTTTACTTTTTATGTGCTTTCCTTTTACTTTTTACGTGCTTTCCTTTTACTTTTTATGTGCTTTCCTTTTACTTTTTATGTGCTTTCCTTTTACTTTTTATGTGCTTTCCTTTTACTTTTTACGTGCTTTCCTTTTACTTTTTATGTGCTTTCCTTTTAATTGTTATGGGCTTTCCTTTTACTTTTATGTGCTTTCCTTTTACTTTTTATGTGCTTTCCTTTTACTTTTTATGTGCTTTCCTTTTACTTTTATGTGCTTTCCTTTTACTTTTTACGTGCTTTCCTTTTACTTTTTATGTGCTTTCCTTTTACTTTTTATGTGCTTTCCTTTTACTTTTTATGTGCTTTCCTTTTACTTTTTACGTGCTTTCCTTTTACTTTTTATGTGCTTTCCTTTTACTTTTTATGGGCTTTCCTTTTCTCTTGGCAGGATTTTTTATTACATCTCCCTGTATAAATTGGCTCGTGTCCTCTTATTCCTATATGTTTTTCCTCAATGTATCCTCTTCCTCTTCTTATACTTCCTCTTCCTCTCTGTAATTCCCATTCCCTTGATGATGATGCGTGCTGATATTTTCCCTTGCCATGAGTCGGGTATAACGTCTCCCTGTATATATTATTGTCTCTTCTTGTTCTTCCTATTCATCCTTCTCGTTCACTTTCTCTCCCTAATCTCACTCCTCTTCCTTCTGTCCTCTTCCATCCTCTCCTGTTTATACCTAATCCTACTCTTAACTCCTCCCCCTTGTAATCCCCCCCCCCTCCCCCGCCCCCCACCCTGTCCCTTGGATGATAATACGCATTGTTCTCTCTCCTTGACATGCTACTGTTTATTGTTTGCCTGTACATATTACCGGCTCTGTGTATTCCCTTCCCATTCTTGTTCCACTCCTCCTTCTGTTTCCTCTTCCTCCTCTTCCTTCTTCTCTTTATTTTTTTTCTTCCTCATTCCTCCTCCTTTTTTTCTCTTCCTCCTATTCCTCTTCCTCCTTTTTTCTCTTCCTTCTTTTTTCTCTTCCTCCTTCTCCTCCTTCTTCTTTTCCTTTTCCTCCTCCTCCTCCTCCACGCTATCTCCACCCGCCGTCATCACCTGACCTGATACTGCATAATGTTTTCTTGTATTTATGGGCTCTCCTCCTGCTCCTCCTCCTTCTCTTCCTCCTCCTCCTCCTCCTCTTCCTCTTCCTCCACCTCCACCTCCTCCTGCATTATTATTTTTCTTCTTCATTATCATCATCCACCTCCCCTACTCTTCCTCCTCCTCTACTTGTCCTTTCTCTTCTTCTGCATACTCCCTTCTTTCTCCTCCTCTTCCTTCATTGCTCTTCTTCTGCCACCCCTCCTCCTCCTCACTAGTCCACCTCCTCCTCCCCTTCCATCACTTATCTACCTCTTCTTCTTCCTTCACTCTTCTACCCGTCCTCTTCCGTGTAATCCTCATACCCCGGATAATAATACGTGGAGTCATAATTTTCCCCCTCGACATGATTTCGTATAACATCTTCCTCAATATATATCACCTCTCTTCTTCTTCTTCCTCCTCCTCTCGTCTCGTTCACTTCTTCCTCATTATTCTTGTTTACTTTCTATCCCTAATCTTCCTCCTCCTCTTCATCCTCTCCTCTTCCATCCTCTCCTCCTCCTCTTCCTCTACCTGCTCTCCTCTTTATCCTCTCCCTCCTCTTTCATCCTCTCCCTTTTTATACCTCCTCTTCCTCTTAACTACTCCCCCTCCCCCATGTAATCCATCCCCTCGATAATAATACGTGCTGTCATTTTCCCGGCCACGAGAGAGAGAGAGAGAAGGAAGAAAGAAAGAGATAAAAGAGAGAGAGAGAGATAAAAGAGAGAAAGAAAGAAAGAAAGCAAGAGAGAAAGAAAGAAAGAAAGGGAGCTAAGAAGGGCCCGGTCGTCGAATTATATATTACAAGAGATGAATTAGATTTATATTCGAGACAGTATTATTTGATTGGGCTTACAAGATTAATTGGAGTACAAAGGAGTACAAAGGAGTACAAAGGAAATCAAGCAACAACAGGTCTAGTGACCCTTCTAGGTTGCTTGTCCTCCAAAACACTGAGGATCAAGTGTCCAAACAGTGGTTTAGAGGGGGTAAGGGAACATTGGAAAGGGAACTACTGACCTGCCACTAACGTGGCAGGACTAGGAAGTTAGTAGGGGACATAGGGGTTAGTAACTGAGGGGAGGATAAAGTTATTCATTTACAAACGCAGTCAGTCGCGGGTTTGATGCGAGATATTTGTCTAGGCGCAATTTAAATGAATCAACGGTGCTGCAGTCTATAACGTCTCGGGGAAGCCCATTCCACAAGTTGACAACTCGATTGAAGAAGAAATTCTTAGATTCGTGCGAGTTAAAAGATTTACCAATAATTTTGCAACCGTTTCCCCGCGTGTAATTAGATTGGTCGATAGTGAAGTACTTAGATTGGTCGATAGTGAAGTACTTACTACAGTTCATATTGTCGATGCCTTTGATGATTTTGAACACTTGAATTAAGTCGCCTCTTAATCTGCGCTGGGTTAAAGGAAATAGATTTAATTCTCTAAGACGCTCTTCGTATGGTTTGTTCTTTAGGCTAGGTATCATTTTGGTAACTCTACGTTGAACTCGTTCTAGCTTGTTTATATCTTTTTGGTAATAAGGGCACCAGGATTGAACGCAGTATTCCAGAAGAGGGCGGACTAAGGAATTGTAAAGGGTTAGGATAACTTCTTTGGATTTATGCTCAAATGACCTGCCTATAAAGCCAATTATTTTGTTTGCCTTCTTAACAACTTCTGAACATTGTTGACTCGGTTTTAGGTTACTCGATATTGTTACTCCCAGATCAGTTTCTCTGTTTACATTCTTAAGCTGAGTGCCATTCATCGAATAGTTTGCTTTCTCATTCTCATTTAGGTATCCGACATGTAGTACTTTACATTTATCCGCATTGAAACTCATTTGCCAAATTTGGGCCCAACATGACAATTTATCTAGATTGTGTTGCATATCGTCAACTTGTTCTTTTGAGAGTACGCTATTTGCAATTTTTGTATCGTCAGCAAATTTTGAGATTGTGCAGGTGAGACCCTCATCTATGTCGTTGATGTAAATTAGAAAGAGAATTGGTCCTAGTACCGATCCCTGGGGTACCCCGCTACTTACATTGGTCCATTTAGATGCCTTACCGTTTATGACTACCCTTTGCTTTCTGTTGCTGAGCCAATTTTCTATCCATTTCAACACACCGTCTTGTATTCCATGCGCTTTTAGTTTTAGCAGTAAACGTTTGTGGGGAACTTTGTCAAAGGCCTTTTGAAAATCAAGGTATATAATATCTACAGCTTTTACTCTCATCGTAGAGGTTGAGGATATCGTGGAAGAAGTCTAAGAGGTTTGTTAAACAGGAACGTTTTTTACGAAAGCCGTGTTGAGTATCTTTAAGTATGTTATTTTCCTCTAAGTGATTTACGAGTCTGTCTCGTATGACCGTTTCTAGCATTTTACATACAACTGAGGTTAAGCTAATTGGACGATAGTTACTTGGTAGGGATTTGCTGCCTTTTTTGAATATCGGAGAGAGAGAGAGAGTGAGGGTCCTTCTTAGCATTATTCGTTCTTATCATTATCGTCATCATTATATTCTTCTCCATTCACCTCATCCTTCTTCGTCGTCATCATCATCACCACCTTATTATTGTGTTCGTTCTTGCTTCTCTCTCTCTCTCTTCCTTTCTTTCTTTCTTTATTTCGTTATTTATTTTTATTTTCTCTCTCTCTCTCTCTCTCTCTCTCTCTCTCTCTCTCTCTCTCTCTCTCTCTCCTCCATGCTATCTCCACCCCTGCTGATAATACGTGTTGTCATTTTTCCTTGCCTTGACGTGCATATATAACCCTACAAATAACGACTTGTTTTTTCACTTCCTTCCCCGCTTTCATTTATTTTGTGTTTGTTTACCCCCCCCCCCTCACACTTTTTTCATTCCCCTCTTCTTCCTCCTGCTCCTCTTTCTACTCCTCCCCCTACCTCTTCCATTCTCTCTCTCTCTCTCTCCATTTTGGTAATAAGTGTTGTCCTTTTCCCTTGACATGATACTGCATAATGTCTCCCTATAAATAACAACCTTCTTCTTCTTCTTCTTCCTCCTGCTCCTCTTTCTACTCCTCCCCCTACCTCTTCCATTCTCTCTCTCTCTCTCTCTCCATTTTGGTAATATGTGTTGTCCTTTTCCCTTGACATGATACTGCATAATGTCTCCCTATAAATAACAACCTTCTTCTTCTTCTTCCTCCTCCTCCTCCTCCTCCTTGGTATTTTTCCTCCCCTTGCTTTCATTAGTTTATTCAAGTACATTGGGGTTTGTAATGGATGATTAATGTTAAGAACGGGGTGTTTCTTATTAATACTAAATAGTCCTTGTAACTCCCCCCCCCCCCCCCGTCTCCTTTTCTCATCCGCCTGATACGTGGTCTCCTTTCCCCTGGCCAGATTCAGTAAAACAATATATCTCTGTTTATATAGGCTCCATTTTTCTTCATCTTCCTCCACCTCCTCCTCTCCCTCCCTTCTTTACTCCCTCTACTTATTCTCATTCTTTATGTAATAGTAAGTCTTATGAATAAGATTGTGAATGCATTTAGAGACTTTGAAGTTATGGAGATTTAGAGATCCTGGTGTTCGCTGAGATTATGTGTAGGTCTCGACTACCCTCTCGCTCCACAAATAATCTCAGAGACTCCCATGATCTCGAAATCTCCATACCTTCAAAGTCTCTAAATGCATTCACAATATTATTCATAAGACTACTATTACATTTATCCTCCTCTCTTCCTAATCGTGTTCTTACTCTTCTTGTTTCTTTTCCCACCCAACCTCCCTAGAGACTGATTCTAATAAATGTAATTCCTCTTCATCCTTCCCCATTTTCTTTGCTTTCTCCTCCTCCCTATTTATACACCCTCTTTCACCTCCTCCTCCTCCCTATTGATACACCCTCTTCCTCCCTATTTGTACACCCTCTTTCTCCTCCTCCTCCCTATTTATTCACCCTCTTTCCCCTCCTCCTCCCTATTTATACACTCTTTCTCCTCCTCCCTATTTATTCACCCTTTTTCCCCTCCTCCCTATTTATACACCCTCTTTCTCCTCCTCCGTATTTATTCACCCTCTTTCTCTTCCTCCTTCTTTCTTCTCCTCCTTCTTCTTTCTTCTCCTCCTCCTTTCTTCTCCTCCTCCTTCTTTCTCCTCCTCCTCCTTCTTTCTTCTTCTCCTTCTTTCTCCTCCTCCTCCTTTCTCCTCCTCCTTCTTTCTTCTCCTCCTCCTTCTTTCTTATCCTCCTCCTTCTTTCTCCTTCTCCTCCTTCTTTCTCCTTCTCCTCCTTCTTTCTCCTTCTCCTCCTTCTTTCTTCTCCTCCTGACTGAGTCCCCACCCATGCTTCCTGACGACGGACATCTAAGGTATTCCTTTTTCTTCTTATCCACCTCCATTTATTCCTTCACCTTCTCCTTCCTCCTTCTCCACCTCCTCCTTTAACCTCTTGCTCTTCTTCCCTCCTCTTTATACACCCTGTTCCTCGTCCTTCTTCCTCCTACTCCTCCTCCTCCAACCTCTTCCTCATCTTCCCTCCTCTTTATACACCCTGTTCCTCCTCCTTCTTCCCTCTCCCCCTCCTTCCTCCTAATTCCCCTCCTTCCTCCTACTCCTCCTCCTCCTCCTTCATCGTTATACACCCTGTTCCTCCTCCTCCTCCCTCCTCCTCCTTCCTCCTTCTTCCTCCTTTCTCCTCTTCCTCCTCTTGCCTGTCCTCACCCATGCCTCCTACAGACGGACATCTAAGGTATTGACCAGTCCCTGAAAATTATAGGGTTACGTGGAACCGGGTGCAGTGGAGAGAGAGAGAGAGAGAGAGAGAGAGAGAGAGAGAGAGAGAGAGAGAGAGAGAGAGGGGGGGAGGAGTGGGAGAGAGATAACAAGGAAATGCACGATTATAGTATATGATAGACCAAACGAGAGAGAGAGAGAGAGAGAGAGAGGGGGGGGGGGGGGGGGGAGGAGTGGGAGAGAGATAAGAGGGGCGGTCGTCGAATTAATATTACGAGAGATGAATTAGATTTATATTCAAGACTATTATTTGATTGGGCTTACAAGATTAATTGGAGAGAGAGTGTGAGTGTGTGTGAGAGTGAGTGATTGAGTGAATGAGTAAAATGTGCAAGTGTGTGTGTGTGTGTGAGAGAGAGAGACAGTGTGAGATAGAGATTGACATATATTTACATATATTTACATAGATACACTGACCACACAAACCTTACGATCCCAGCGAGGTGGTCAGGACTTAATTCTAGTAGAGATAGCTAACCCGAGAGTATGGGACAGTGGAAGGAAAGGATAGCAAAGAAGAAGGAAAGAATAGCAAATAAGAGAGAGAGAGAGAGAGAGAGATTTGATACCATTGAGAGCAGAGATCTACTAAAAACTAAACTCCAAGGTAATATTATTAGAGAAAATTAGATTAGTTGATCAAAGAGAGAGGGAGGGGAGAGCATATAGGAGAGAACACAACAACTCTCTCTCTCTCTCTCCGTGATCACAAAAATCACTGAAATCACTTCAATATCGTGCACCATCTCCTTGCTCAATATATCCAAAATCGTTAGAATAATGTCAATATCTCTAAAGTACTATTGAGAATGGCAAAATACTTCAAAATACAGCTAGAATTCCAGTCGCTAGATATTAAAACCTACCGCTACGTTGATTTAAATACCTCTTGATCTAGCGAAAAGTAGGTATATTGTCAACACTGCTCGATATAGAGTGGTACAATGGATGAGAATAATCGTTTAACCTCTTGAGGATATGACTCGTTTTAGCAGTTTATTTTGGCTATCATTAGACGATTATATACAGCTTAGGAAGGATCTGTGGGCATTAATAGGGTAAAGACTGTCTCAATCAACCCTCTGACGTTCATAATTATACCCTTCCTAATCTGAATAAGATTGTCTAATAATAGTCAGAGAGAGAGAGAGAAGGTTGACAATATGAAGGAGGGAGTTAAGGGGAGATATCCACTTGAAGGATTTCTTTCTTGACCCCTTTCTCCCTCATGTTTAGCCCCATTGCTTTTGATATTATAAAATGTTTGCCCCATTAGTTTAGCGATTTTAAGAACTTTCACCCCATATTAAGACCTTTCGTGCCATTCAGGTGTCGATTTTATCCTGGCGAGCGATAGCGAGCCTGTAATTTAAGAGGAACCGGCCTTTGGCCGGGACATTTTTCTACCGAAAAATGTACAAATTTATCTTGAAAGGGACTCAAGGGGGTGTAATTTTAAGCTTGATGGAGGTCTAGGGGAACAAACTAAATACCTCCCCTTAAGACAGAGCGAGAGGGTGAGTGTGAAGCAAGTGATTGATGATTAGTGAGAGGGAAATACAGAAATAAAGCGAACATGTACGCCTGTATTCTTAAAGGGAGATTGTTATTTATTGGTTGATTTATTTTATTTATTTATTTATTTATTATTATTATTATTATATTGTTTTCTTTGGTTTAGTTTCCTCCCTATACCTTCATTAATGTTTAACTAATACTCTCAAGACCCGCCTACCAGATAAATTTGTGCATTTTTTGGTAGAAAGAAGAAAGATTCCTCCTAAATTGCAAGCTCGCTTTCGCTCGCCAGGAAAAAAATTCGACGCCTACATGGCACGAAGGTCTTAAAATCGCAAAACTACTGGGGAAAATGCCATAAATTCTCAAAACTAATGGGGCTAAACATGAGAGAGAATGGGGGTCTATAAAACTCTTCCTTAACCCCTTCAGTATTTTGAGGACGCATATTTTGCCTTTTATTCTGGTTTTCAGTAGACAATTTTATTTAGCTTAGGAAGGACATTTGGAAGTTTTAGAGGGTTATACGAGAGAGATTTCACCCCTTTGATACTTAGACAGCCTTCCAAAGCTGAATTCATTTGTCTACCGAGAGCCTGAACAAAGTGGGTAATGGCCATATTTTTAAGGGGGTAGTGCTTGGTTTTTGGTCTATATATTTATTTATTAATATATATTTAGTTTCCTCGCTAGACCTCCATCAAGCTTAGAAAAACACCCCTATAGACCCCCTTTCAAGATTATTTTTTACAATTTTAGGTAAACAAAATTTCCCTGCCGAAGGCCGGTTTCTAAGGGCACGAAAGGTTTTGATATTGAAAAAAAAAGAGGCGAAAGGTCTCAAAATCGCCAAACTAACGGAACGAACGCCTTAAAATCTCAAAACTAATATGCTAAACATGAGGGAGAAGGGGATCCAGAAAAAGCGAGTAGTACCCCCTTAACCCTTTCTGTACCGGCGATGTCTTTTTAATTTGGTTCTAGCTATATACACGATTTTGTGCAGCTTAAGAAGGATCTGTGGTAGTAAAAATGGTTAAGTGAGATAGTTTGAATCCCGTTAACCCTCTCCGACATTATGACGTGATTTTGAACCTATTGGGGATACTTTAAAGCCTTTGTTACCATCAGGGGTATTTAGAAACCTTTAGTTTAGTTACTTCAACCTCTGCAGTTGTTTTTGAGTTAGCTGTGGGCAGAAAACTAATTTTGGAGAGGTAATTATAAGAGTGAGAGAACTCTATTTCTTATTGCTAATCTGGCAACCTCTGCGTCATAAAAGCGTGAAAGGGTTAATTGCTGGAGGCCCTTTATAAACTGAATAAAATCGTCTAATACTAGCCAGAGTATAATGAAAAGGACGTCACTGGTACTGAAGGGGTGAATGGTAACCAGAATAAGATGAACATTACGTCATCGTGTTAAGGGGTTAAAGGAACCCACCTCGCTTTTTTATCTTTCTCCCCTTTTCTCTCTTTCCCTGGCTTGTATCCATTCGGCCCCATTCAGCCAACTGTTTTAAGACGTTTACTTCCATCCAGGTGTCAATATTTTCCTGGCGAACGGTAGCGAGCCAGCATATATCATTGTTGTTTTGACAGCAAGCTAAATGTGTACATTTTTCGATAGAAAAGTGTCTCCGGCGAAGCCGGATTTCTCCATACAATGCTGGCTCGCTATCGCTCGCCAGGAAGAAATCGACACCTGGATGGGGATACACGTCTTAAAACAGTTGGCTGAATGGGGCCGAATGGATACAAGCCAGGGAAAGAGAGAAAATGAGAGAAAGAAAAAAAATCCGGTGACCCCCCTTAAATGAAATTATAACAGTGAAAAGGGAAGAACACACACTACAGTTCCAAAAGGTCTTATATTACTGATGAACAACAATACCAGGAAAAGTGTCAACAAATATATGCCATAATAATAGAAAGAAGGGGGAAAAAAACAGAAATGTTGACGTGACGCTAATTAGGTAAGAACAAAAGCTGAGCCCTTGCCATTATTAATTATGAAGAATTTTGGACGCACAATATTATACCAAGGGTGATATACTGTATATATATATATATAGAGAGATAGATAGATAGATAGATAGATAGATAGATAGATAGTCAGTCAGTCGGTCATCTTTTTATTTCATAAAGAGATACAAGGTATGCTTTTTACATATTGGTTAAAACAAAAAATAGTAATAATACATACACATATACAGTATATACATTCACACACATTGTGTCTATAACATGTTCATAAAATAAGAACAAACATTTATATAATTGTTCTTTCCATACCGCAATGTGGGCTCATGATGCTGCACGTGAAATATTCTTGCCTTTATTGCATCAATATCATTTGTAATTAAGATAGATAGATAGATAGATAGATATTTTTCATTTCATATAAATCTCTACTGATCTGTATATATTTGCATAGCAATGGAAACAAAAATCCGAAACAAACTGCCATTTATAATATAGCACAGCGAAGAAATGAGTTAAAGTGAAATACTGGTCGGGCAATCATACAGTTGAAAGGCTGGGCTGATGACTCAATCATCGTGTGAAGTGGACTAATGCTGGCTGGCCTAAAACGCTCTCTTTAATTATGTGTATATGCAGGAAATAGACTTGTTATATTTGTGGTAAATCATTCTTTTTTCTGAAAGAGGAAAATATAAACTGTTGCATTGACCTAATTTTCGTAATTCACCATATACTGTAAAATTTGCATATGGCTAGAGAAAATGGACTGTCAAATTTCACAAGTATTCCCTGGTTGATTCTTCCCAAATGGTCGACGTATTAGCTGGATGACTCTAGTCGCTTGTGAGTTAAGGGGAGGTTTTTAGTGTGTTTCTCAGACATCCATCAAGCTTGAAATTACACCCCCTTGACTCCCTTTCAAGATAAATTTGTACATTTTTCGGTAGAAAAATGTCCCGGCTGAAAGCCGGTTCCTCTTAAATTGCAGGCTCGCTATCGCTCGCCAGGATAAAATCGACACCTAAATGGCACGAAAGGTCTTAAAATTGACAGAAATGGATTGAAAGTCCTTAAAATCGTCAAAATAATGGGGCAAACGTCTTAAAATTAGAAAAAAACAATGGGGCTAAGCATGAGGGAGAAAGGGGTCAAGAAAAAAATCCCTCGAGTGGATATCTCCCCTTAACAGAAGTTAATGTTCCAACGTATTGGCCCCCTTCCTTGGAACAGGGTCATAGTAGGATGGAGGGATGGAGGACAAATAGTTAACCCTTACAGTACCGGCGGAGTTCATTTATTTTAGTTTCGGCTAGCTATATATACACACACCATTTTCTGCAGCTTAGGAAGAATCTAAAGTAGTTACCAGGATTAATCGATGCAGCCTGTGGCCATTTAATTGCTAAACGTTCTTCCTAAGCTGAATAAAATCGTGTAATAGTTTGAACGAAAGTACATTTGAGAGTCAGAAAAATTAATCCGGGTTAAACAGCTGACTACAAGATAATAATTAGGCTGGAGGTTAAGGACACATATTGCACATATAGACATATATATTCTCTTGTAATCACACACACACACACACACACACACACACACACACACACACACACACACACACACACACACACACACTATTACATACCAACACACACACATATGCAGGCCTATACACACGATTGACACACACATATGCACACATGTACAGTACATGTCCACTTACATACACCCACACACATATGTTCATCATAAATATATACACTAGGAACAGACTGGGCTGCAAGTTAAGGGGAGAAGGTTGATTTTGCTGGCCCCACTTCTACCTCATGTTCAGCCCCATTACTTTTCAGATTTTAAGACGTTCGGCTTTTTAGTCTGGCGGTATTAAGACTTTGCGCCCCATGTCTTTGTCTATATTAAGACCTTTCATGCCATTTATGTGTCGATTTGTTTTCTTCTGGCGAGTGATAATGAGCCTGTTATTTGGGAGTGGTCTGCCGAATGTGTCTACCGAAAAATTTACAAATTTATCTAGAAGGGAGGTCTTGGGGATGTTATTTTAAGCTTGATGTAGGTATAGGGAGGAAACTAAATACATAATACACACACACACACACACACATAGACACATATATATATCGACCAATAAATTAACCCTCCCCCTTAAGCAGTTAGGGAGAGAGAGGATGGTCCGTTTTATATCCTCAACTTAGGGTGTGCATTACTGAAGTAACGGCATATAACTTAGAGACACGCTACTTCAATGACTCTACTCTCCTACTTTACTCCAACCATCTTCTTCTACTTCTTCTTCTTCTCCTCCATGCACCCCTCGCCCCACTTTGTACTGTGTTGGTGGTGTAATGGTTTAGTAGGTGCTTATGTTCTGGGTGTGGTATCCCGAGTTCGAATCCCGGCAGGACCATATAATGCTTTCATTAGTTTATTCGAGTACATTGGGGTTTGTAATTAATGATTAATGTTAAGAACGGGGTGTTACTTATAGTTGATAATATATATATATATATATATGATGTAAAACTTGCAAAATATACCAACCAATACAGGGCCGACACAATATAAAGACAACAGAACCAATATATAATGTGAGGGGGAGCGCTTTATTGACAAACTTTCACTCTTAAGGGGAGATTTCCACTTGAGGGATTTTTTTCTGGATCCCTTTCTATCTCATGTTTAGTCCCATTGCTTTTGATATTCTAAGACGTTCGCCCCATTAGTTTGGTGATTTTAAGAACTTTTGCCCCATTTCTGTCAATTTTAAGACCTTTCGTGCCATTTAGGTGTCGATTTTATCCTGGCGAGCGATAGCGAGCCTGTAATTTAAGAGGAACCGACCTTTGGCCGGGACATTTTTCTACCGAAAAATGTACACATTTATCTTGAAAGGGGGTCTAGGGGGTGTAATGTTAAGCTTGATGGAATTCTAGGGAACGAACTAAAAACCTCCCCTTAAGCCGCTGTCACACGAGCGTTTTTTCAGTCAATTTTCCATGAGCAAGTTTTTTCTCGTATCACTTCGTGTCATGTTCGCACTGGTATCGGTAACTAGACTGAAGGTAGATTATGTTAGGCGGCTGAATTATGATAAAGTGTAATTTTTTAAGCTTCTAGACCATAATTGCCCGTAAAAATTGCTCGAAAAAGGACCCGTTTGACTCCGGCTTGAGCTTTCTCGGGTCATTAACTATACAATTATCTCTTTTGTGTCCATGTTATCAAGGATTCGAAGTTTTTATTAAGGGGGTACTAGGGTACTTGCTTTTTTCTGGACACCCTTCTCCCTCATGTTTAGCATATTAGTTTTGAGGTTTTAAGACGTTCGTTCCGTTAGTTTGGCGATTTTGAGACCTTTCGCCCCATTTCTTCGTCAATGGTAAGACCTTTCCTGCCCTTTAGGTCACCTGCTTTTTGTTTTATCTTTCTCTTCTTTTCTCTCTTTCTCTGGCTTGTATCCATTCGGCCCAATTCAGCCAACTGTTTTAAGACGTTTATCCCCATCCAGGTGTTGATTTTTCATGCCGAGCGATAGCGAGCCAGCTTGCTGTCAAAGCAAAAATATATATATGCTGGCTCGCTACCGCTAGCCAGTAAAATATGGACACCTGGATGGGGGTAAGCGTCTTAAAACAGTAGGTTGAATGGGGCCGAATGGATTCAAGCCAAAGAGAGAGGGAGAGAAAGAGACAACAAGCGAGGTGGGCTCCCTTAAGAGAGAACATTCCTTTGTCTGTCAGCGGCCACAATAGGGATTCGGAAAACAAAATCCTGGAAAGACATAAGCCAAAACAAAGGACCATGGCAGTCTAATCTGAGATCCTCAATACCGTGTTTCCTATTGTTTCAGACGACTTTCATATGGGGGTTTGATGGAGAATAAGGTGACACACGCACACACACACACACACACACACACACACACACACACACACACACACACACACACACACACACACATACATACGTACTCAACAACATCAACAACAACAACAACAACAACAACAAAAACAGTAATGGTGGTAGTAATATAAATAGATTTAATTTATTAATGCTAATACTACTACTAATAATAATGGTAATAATTAATTCACTAGTCTATTACATATATTGTGATCCCAAAGCACCTTACCAGAGGGATAAAATCGGCTAGTGATAGCCAATATAAAACACATCATTAACATCGGAGGAAACCTTCTAACTATCACATTAGTTCGTCTGGCAGTCTAAATTTATCGTATGACAATTGTTCCCACATTTGAGGAGTAAGGCGATCAACAACATGTGTGTGTGTGTGTGTGTGTGTGTGTGTGTGTGTACCGATGACAGACGTTTGCTATTGTCTGTTGTATACAATACCTGGTGGAAAGCGATTACAGGTAGCCAAGCGGATTTACAATATAGGAAACAGAAAACCAATTATTGTCATTTACAAATTGAATCGATTGTATTGCACACTACAGTAACCCAATTATAGAATACTGATAAATTTCAGTCCAATAACTAGAATATATATACAGTATATATATATATACTGTATATATATATATATATATATATATATATATATATATATATATATATATATATACCGGTATATATATATATATATATATATATATATATATATATATATATATATACGGTATATACTCTATATTGGTTGATTTTGTGTATGCAAATTATCTACTACAGCCTATTGAATACCCAGTACAGTACATAACAGCCTATTCCCTGCCTGGTACAGCATAATTACACCCTCTTCCTAACCTAGTAAGCTAT